>JAJEJO010046665.1:173211-260811 GCA_020662805.1 Glaucomys volans
TTAAGTCCTTTGGGTGTAGGCCAAGGAGTGGGATAGCAGGGTCAAATGGTGGTTCCATTCCAAGTTTTCTAAGGAATCTCCACACTGCTTTCCAGAGTGGCTGCACCAACTTGCACTCCCACCAGCAATGAATGAGTGTACCATTTTCCCCACAACCTCGCCAACACCTGTTGTTGCCTGTATTCTTAATAAAAGACATTCTAATTGGGGTAAGATGAAATCTTAAGGTGGTTTTGATTTGCATTTCTCTTATAGCTAGGGATGTTGAACATTTTTTCATAAATCTGTTGATTGCTTGTAGATCTTCCTCTGTAAAATGTCTGTTCATTTCCTTGGCCCATTTATTGATTGGGTTATTAGTATTTTTGGTGTAAAGATTTCTGAGTACTTTGTAGATTCTGGAGATTAGTGCTCTATCTGTAGTGTGTGTAGCAAAGATTTTCTCCCACTCTGAAGGGTCTCTCCTCACATTGCTGATTGTTTTCTTTGCTGAGAAAAAGCTTTTTAGTTTGACTCCATCCTACTCATTAATTCCTGCTTTTATTTCTTGCGCTTTGGGAGTCATGTTAAGGAAATCTGGTCCTAGGCCAACATGATGAAGATTTGGACCTATTTTCTCTTCTATTAGGTGTAGAGTCTCTGGTCTGATTTCTAGGTCCTTGATCCACTTTGAGTTGAGTTTTGTACAGGGTGAGAGATATGGGTTTAGTTTCATTTTGCTGCATATAGATTTCCATTTTTCCCAGCACTATTTGTTGAAGAGGCTGTCTTTTCTCCACTGTATGTTTTTGGCTCCTTTGTCAAGTATGAGATACCTGTATTTATGTGGATTTGTTTCTGTGTCCTCTATTCTGTACATTGATCTATCTGTCTATTTTGGTGCCAATACCATGCTGTTTTTGTTACGATTGCTCTGTAGTATAGTTGGAGGTCTGGTATAGTGATACCCCCTGCTTCGCTCTTCTTGCTAAGGATTGTTTTAGCTATTCTGGATGTCTTATTCCTCCAAATGAATTTCATGATTGTTTGCTCTATTTCTATGAGGTCCATCATTGGGATTTTAATTGAAATTGCATTGAATTTGTATAGCCCTATTGGAAGTATGGCCATTTTGATGATATTAATTCTGCCTATCCAAGAACATGGGAGATCTTTCCATCTTCTCAGATTCTCTTTATCTTCTTTCTTTAGTGTTCTTTAGTTCTCATTGTAGAGGTCTTTCACTTCTTTTTAGACTGATTCCCAAGTATTTTATTTCATTTGAGGTTATTGTGAATGGGGCAATTTTCCTTATTTCTCTCTCAGAGGATGCATCACTTACGAATAAAAATGCATTAGATTTATGAGCATTAATTTTATATCCTGCTACTTTACTGAATTCATATATGAGTTCCAGACGTTTTCTGGTGGAATTCTTAGGGTCTTCTAAATAGAGAATCATGTCATCAGCAAATAGGGATATTTTGAGCTCTTCTTTTCCTATTCGTATTCCTCTAATTTCTTTGGTCTCTCTAATTGCTCTGGCTAGAGTTTCAAGAACAATGTTGAAAAGTAGTGGTGAAAGAGGGCATCCCTGCCTTGTTCCAGTTCTCAGGGGGAATGCTGTCAATTTTTCTCCATTTAGAATGATGTTAGCTGTGGGCTTAGCATAGATAGCCTTTACAATGTTAAGGAATGTCCCCACTGTCCCTATTTTTTCTAGTGTTTTGAGCATGAAGGGGTGCTGTATTTTATCAAATGCTTTCTCTGCATCTATTGAAATAATCATGTGTTTCTTGACTTTAAGTCTGTTGATGTGGTGAATTACATTGATCGATTTCTGGATGTTGAACCAACCTTGCATCCCCGGGATGAAACCCACTTGATCATGGTGCACCATCTTTTTAATATGCTTTTGTATGCGATTTGCTAAAATTTTGTTAAGAATTTTTGCATCTATGTTCATTAGAGATATGGGTCTGAAATTTTCTTTCCTTGATGTGTCTTTCTCTGGTTTTGGTATCAGGGTGATATTAGCTTCATAGAATGAGTTTGGAATGGTTCCCTCCTTCTCTATTTCATGAAATACTTTGAGGAGTATTGGAATGAGCTCTTCTTTGAAGGTCTTGAAGAACTCGGCTGTGAATCCATCTGGTCCTGGACTTTTCTTTGTTGGTAGGCTTTTGATGACTTCTTCTATTTCCTTGCTTGAAATTGATCTATTTAAGTTGTGTATGTCCTCCAGATTCAGTTTGGGTGGCTCATATGCCTCTAGGAATCTGTTGAAGTCTTCCAGGTTTTCTATTTTGTTGGAGTATAAATTTTCAAAGTAGCTTCTTATTATTTTTGCATTTCAATTGTGTCTGTTGTAATATTTCCATTTCTATCATGAATTTTAGTAATTTGGAGTTTCTCTCTCCTTCTCTTCGTTAGCGTGGCTAAGGGTTTATCAATTTTGTTTATTTTTTCAAATAACCAACTTTTTGTTTCGTCAATATTTTGAATTGTTTCTTTTGTTTCAATTTCATTGATTTCAGCTCTGATTTTAATTATTTCCTGTCTTCTACTACTTTTGGTGATGATCCATTCCTCTTTTTCTAGGGCTTTGAGCTGTAATGTGAGGTCATTGATTTGTTGACTTTTCATTCTTTTATTGAATGCATTCCACGCATTGAATTTTCCTCTTAGCACTGCTTTCATAGTATCCCTGAGATTTTGATATGTTGTATCTTTGTTCTCGTTGACCTCTAAGAATCTTTTAATTTCCCCTCTAATGTTTTCTTTTATCCATGCATCATTCAAATAGCATATTATTTAATCTCCAGGTGTTGGAGTAGTTTCTGTTTTAAACTCTATCATTGATGTCTAATTTCATTCCATCAAGATCTGATAGTATACAAGATGATCTGATAGAAATACAAGATCTATTTCTATGTTTTTGTATTTGCTAAGAGTAGCTTTGTGGCATAACATATGGTCTATTTTAAAAAGGAGCCATGAGCTGGTGAGAAGAAAGTGTATTTGCTTTTTGATGGATGGAATATTCTATATATGTCTGTTAAGTCTAAATTAGTGATTGTGTCATTGAGGTCTATGGTTTCTTTGTTCAGTTTTTGCTTGGAAGATCTGTCCAATGGTGAGAATGCAGTGTTAAAGTCCCACAGTTTATTGTGCTTTGGTCTTTTTGGTTCCCGAAATTGAGAAGGATCTGATTGATGTACATGTATGTACTATTGTTTGGTGCATAAATATTTATGATTGTTATGTCTTGCTGATTTATGCGTCCTTTAAGCAGTATGAAATGTCCTTCTTTATCCCTTCTGACTATGTTTGGGTTGAAGTCTGCTTTCTCTGAAATGAGGATGGAAACCCCTGCTTTTTTCCTCAGTCCATGTGCATGGTATGTTTTTTCCCAACCTTTCATCCGTAGTCTGTGGTCATGTTTTTCTATGAGATGAGTTTCTTGAAGGAAGCATATTGTTGGGTCTTTCTTTTTAATCTAATCTGCCAGTCTATGTCTTCTGATTGATGAGTTTAGGCCATTTACATTCTGGGTTATTATTGAGATATGACTTGTATTTCCTGTCATTTTAGCTTTTTTGGGGCTTTTAGCTTAACTGTTTCTCCTTTGATTGGCTATTTCTTTGGGGTAATTCTTCCCCATGTTGACTAACATTGTTATTTTTCATTTCTTCCTCTTCGAATATTTGGCTGAGAATGTTCTGTAGGGCAGGCTTTCTATTTGTGAATTCTTTAAGCTTTTGTTTATCATGGAAGGATTTTATTTCATCATCAAATCTGAATGTCAGTTTTGCTGGGTATAAGATTCTTTTTTGGCATTTGTTTTCTTTCAGAGCTTGAAATGTGTTGTTCCAGGCCCTTCTTGCTTTTAGGGTCTGGACTGAGAAATCTTCTGATATCCATATTGGTTTCCCCCTGTAGGTAATCTGATGCTTTTCTCTCGCAGCCTTTAAATTCTATCTTTGTTTTGTATGTTAGGTATTTTCATTATAATGTGCCTTGGTGTGGATCTGTTGTAATTCTGTGTGTTTGGTGTCCTGTAAGCCTCTTGTAATTGATTTTCCATCTCATTCATCATATTTGGGAAGTTTTCCGATATTATTTCATTGAACGGATTATTCATTCCCTTGGTTTGTATCTCTTTGCCTTCCTCAATCCCAATAACTCTTAAATTTGGTCTTTTGATGATGTCCCATATTTCTTGGAGGTTTCTTTCATGATTCCTAACCATCTTCTCTGTTTGTTCGACTTTGTTTTCAAGATTAAATATTTTGTCTTCATTGTCTGAGGTTCTGTCTTCCAAGTGATCTATTCTGTTAATTATGCTTTCTATTGAGTTTTTAACTTGGTTGATTGTTTCCTCCATTTTCTTGTTTCTTTCAAGGATTTCTGTTTGTTTTTTTTTCAGATCTTCTATCTCTTTATTGAAATGATTTTTGTTTCCTGCAATTGCTCTATTAGCTGATTATTCATAGCCTGAATTTGCTCTCTTGTGACATCATTCTCTTCTCGGATCATTTTAATTATGAACATTCTGAACTCCGTGTCATTCCTTCTACCATGCTGTCTTTGGGTTCTCTTGATAAATCATCTAGGTTTGTTTGGGGCACTTTCTTCCAGTGTTTTCTCATGTTGCTTGTGCATCTTCCCCTCTAGTAGTGTGAATCAGAGGGATTGCAATTTCCCTGTAAAGACTGAAATTGTCCCTGCAGATTTCCAGTAACTCACCTTGAAGAGATTATTATTAGCAGTCCCCCATATAAACAATATGTGTCCTTAAACCATATAGAACCTATTTAGATATAAACTGCCTTATACTATACAGAAATTAGTGCAAACTATCTACTGCATATTTGATATATCTGCAATAAGGATCACAATTTCAAATAGTGGAAAAAGAAAATTCTGAGGGGTTTAGAATATAACATTAATGAGATAGGAAGTGAGTCTATAGAGTTACTATGTCATAGGAATAGTGAGAGCAGAATGAAAGGAAATAAGTTTTTAGCATGAGAAAAGAGAATGAGTCTCCAAGGACACTGCTATATTAGAGGGTGATAGAATGATAAGGATATTAATAGGAAAGAAGTGGGAATGTAGTAAGTATATTGGGAATAATTGTAATATTACTATTTAGACAAAAAAAAAGAGAAAGAAAGTTCTGCAGTATAATTATATCGTACTATTCAAACCTCCTATTGTTCAGTAGTCTGATGCCTGTCAGGCACTTGGTAATGCTGTGTCCCAAGAAGGATGCTGTCCCACTGCCTCCAAGTCAGGAATAATCAATGTTTGTGGGCAGAGGTAACCTGTTGTTGTTAGATGGTCAGCAACAGCATGGGTGCCGGCCTGAGACTAGACCAGGTACAGGGTGCAGGCCTGGGCTTGGAGCTGGATATGGTGGCCTGATGGCTTGGTGGGTATGTGTTCACAGCTGGGCTGCCCAGGAGTCAGGCCCGAACCTGGACCAGCGATGGTGGTTTCCGAGTGGCAATTGGGGTCCCTCGTTCCCTGCTAGCTGCTGCCCGGTGTCAGGCCCGAGCCCAGGCCCAAGCCCAGGCCCAAGCCCAGGCCTGAGCCCAGCCCAGCCATGTTGGTTCTGGAACTACTGCTGGGGTCCCACACTCACTGGCTGGCTGGTGACCGAACCCAGACCCGAGCCAGACCCGCGGTGATGATTTCAGAACAGCTGCTGGGATCCCACGCTCACTGGCTGACTGGCACCCAATCCCAGGCCTGAGCCTGAGCAGCTGCTAGGGTCCCATGCTCCCAACTGGTGGCTTTCTGTGACTGGGCCTGAGCCTGGCCCGCTGAAGTTGGTTTCAGAGCAGTGACTGGAGACCTCTTATTTGTAATTTGAATATAAAATCTCATTGAGAGCAATATTCCTGCTGTTTGAATCCCGAACAAGTAGGAATCCACAGAGCAAGTAGCAATGCAGCCTTCCTCTAGCCCACCATCTTGAATCCCCCTAGAACTCTTTTATTAACAGATCCAGATATAAAATTTAAAAATGTAACTGGGCATGGTAGAGGTACAGACATGTAATTCTTGTTTATCAAGGTGTAAGGGAACAGACATTTGTGAATGGTGGGAAATGAGATTAAGAGACTAATTCTATAAAACAGGCCCATGGTGCTGACCCTCACAGACTTTCTTTTCCAAGAAGCAATTTACCTGCAGTCCTGCCTGGCTTAAGTGGTCAGGATATGTCATATACCTCAGCAAACTACCTGTTATCTGCAGAAGAAATGCAGGCTGAAGGTAATGTCAAAGGAGGAACTCAGAAGACTTTTGTGACCAGATCCTAAAACTCAGAGGGTTAAAGGTAGTTCCCTCTAACTGTAAAAATCTGTAAGAATGCATGGGTAAGATTCTAGTTAGAACCACTCAGCATGGACCAAAGTGATCTAGAGTTGCCATGACAGTGGGGATTTGAAAGTCTGATGTCATCAAAAGTGAAGAGGTGGACCTATGTGTGAATCTCTGGAAACTTCTCTGGGATCCTTAATAAAACTGGAGTATAGGAGAGGCACATTGTCCTTCTCCTTTCTAAGAAGACCCACTTTCTCCCTTGAGAATGTCCCCTTTCCCTTTTCCTAATCCTTTAATAAACTCATTCCTATTACTCTGAGTGACAATTCTGAAATCTTTCTGACTTGATATCAAGAAGGGGTGTTTTATGTGGGGGCTTAGCATTACCTCAGTTTTTCAGAAAGCCCCTGTAACACCTCCAACCTTTGTTTTCCTTTTTCCTCTCTAGCTTCTGCATGTGAGAGAAAACATGCAATCCTTAACTTTCTAAGTTTGAGTTATTTGAGTTAACATGATTTTTCTAGTTCCATCCATTTTCATAAAAATACCATGATTTCATTTTTCTTTATGGCTGAATAAACCTCTACTGTGTATATATGCCACATTTTCTTTATCCATTCATCTGCTGATGGACACTTAGTCTGGTTCCATAGTTTGACTATTGTGAATTTGCAAAGTCTGTTTGAACAGAAAAGCTTGAAACCCTCAAAGGATGTCTTGAGATAGCCTGCATTATCTCTGAGAATATGTATCTTCAGCTTCTTCACTTTCTAATAAAGCTCCTCCTCGTTGTCCAAATCTGATACATTAAAAATTATATTCTCTCTTATGTGTTGATAGTTTGGAAGGCCTCTGTAAATACCTACTCCAATCCCCCAATGGTGATAATTTTAGAATGAATCTGGCAGGAAAGCAAGTGTAGTCTCTTAAGACCATGTACTAATTTTAGTATACCAGTTGAACTAAGCTTCCCATTCTTACTGTTAAGTACATTTGATTTCTAATTTAGATTATAAAAAGACCAATTCTGCCAGATCACAAAGTCATGTTAACCTTATTAACGTTAACCCACTTGGACAAAAATATGCATCATTCACTTTTGTATTTCTTTTCTTTCCTATTTTTTCCTTGCAGTATTGGGAGTTGAACTCAGGAGATTTTGCTTGCTAGGCAAACACTCTACCACTGAGATACATCCCCAGTCCTCAATCGTGTATTTCTTAAACATGGCACCAGATGAAATTCCTGAAAAGAGGAACATGGCAAGTTTTAGAATTGTGACTTCCCATAAGTTAGAAGAATTGTACTCAATGAATGCCAGGAGCTAATGGTGTTAAATTTTTGATTGCAGACAAAATTCAAACTGTAATTACAAGAATGACCACAAGATGTCACTACGTGCTCAGAGTAGTTCAGACAAAATCATGCCACGGGGGAAAACAACAACAACAACAACAACACACACACAAATACACACCCACACCCACATCAAAAAACTAACATTAAATTCAAGGGATTCCCCTTACAAATCTCTTGGAAGTATTCCATTTGAGATAGGAATTTAGGGATACAGAAATGTCACAAAAAAGAAATGCCCATAAACCACTGAAATGTGGAACAAACAACTGGAAGGCAACCCAGCTCCTGCTTTTGCCCCCACACTCTTGCCTGCAGCTTGCTGACTGACGAAGAAAGCAACAAAACTATTGCATGTGGTGGCACATGCTTATAATTCCAGAGATTCAGGAAACTGAAGTAGAAGAACTATAAGTTGGAGGATAGCCACTGTGACTTTGCAGGACTGTCTCAAAACAAAAAATCAAAAAGACTGGAGATGTATCTCAGAGGTAGAGTGCTTGCCTAGCATGTGTGAAGCGCTGGCATCAATCTCCAACTGAAAAAATCAACAAAACCATAAGAAAACCACCAGGCATCTGGAAGAAATATCCCTTTGGGGAACATGTGCATTAAAGGCTCTGGTGACCCAGAAATGACCCTAGTCCCTTTATAATAGAAAGATGCAGTCTCCTAAGTGGAGATGTAAGATGCTAATGAGACATGTGATGTAGAAAATACACAAGTGTAAGGAAAACTGGCACAAAATTGCATAACTTCCCCCTGACTCCACCTCTCATTCAGCCCCTTAGCTACTCTATAAATGTTAAAACTGGAGAACAAGATGAGACAACTTACTTTCTCTGAGGTTGCCTACATTCCACTTACTTGACTCTTTATAATAAATCTCTTGCTCTGCTACTCATACCTGATGCAGCTATAACTCCTTTTCTGTGATGTAATCAAGAACCTGGAATGTCCAAGTACAGATCTCTTTTACTCCTGGAGACCTCCTTAGACACTCATATAGTGACAACTTTACCCTAGGGGACACAACTTGAAAGCCCCCGGTTTTCCAGATTGTCACATATGCCATAGTCATCCAGGACTGTTACTTATGGATGATCAGAAATGAAGCTCAAGACCACAAGGTATGAGTACTCTATTTAATGATATTTGCAAGGTGCTCCAGCAGAGTGTGCTCACTTCAGTCTAATGAGTCTCAGAGGGATTGTAGCTGTGGAACTGTACTTAACCCTAAGAGAAATGCACCCTCTTCTACTTCTTTGAAGACTGAATCCCACCACAGACATCATATTGTTAAACCAAAGTTATTGAGATGGAATGATCTCTGAAATAAAGGATTTACGGGGCCATTACAGATGCTAGTCAGAAATGAAGTCCTGGGGAAAGGTCCCATGACTATAAGTAGCAAGTGTAGATAGCAATTGGAAAATGTCTGCTGGAATAGATAAAAGAGCGTTATTTATAATGAAAATTTGAGAAAGGAATGCATGAGTTGTTTACATTGAACTATTGGCCACAGATGAGAGGGACAGATTACACAAAGCAGGGAAAATTTTAGGATAGAAGGGCAGTCCGTAAGGATAAGAAGTTTTTGCTTCTGGATTGTTGGTTGTAAGGATGCTGTGGTACCTGTGGGATTATGAGTTAAGGTTTTAGTATACACTTATGAATGTAAAATGGTGTTCATTTTTGGCCCAAAGCGTGTTAACAGATTAGCCTCCCCCATCTCTCCTCTCCTCTGTCCTCTGATGCTTATAATTAATTTCCCTCTTATCACAGTAGCAATTAGATACTCTAAGAAAACCTCAAAAGAAAGTGGCCTTTAAAAAGGACAATTTCATGAAGTGGGAACTTGTATTCTCTTGATTGAGACAGTTAACTGATGTGGCAAGATAATGATAACTCAGCTTCTCTTTCTCCATTAGCCTTCCTTTACTTTGTAAATTTTATTTTCCTATGATTTATGAGCAAAAGCCTAGAAGATTGAGAATCTGGGAAGATAGCCAAGAAATACCATCCTCTGAAAAACAAAAGCCATCAGAATAAAAATGACATTGATAAGACTTCTGGGGATATAACACATTAAAGTAATGATTGGTAAGTGGGAAGCAGTTTAGATGAGAATAACAACTCTCAGAGTGAGTAGTAAATAGAAACCTTTTATAAAGACAGTTCCATGGTAAAAATAATTTCTGCAAATACTGGGTTAGTGTTGTAACACATTTCTTTATTGTAGAATTTCTCAGAACTTTTTATGTTCACACACATTGTGAACTTCTAAAAGGAGTTGTAGTATGCAATATTATCCAAAAATGGTTTAACACAGAATCATTTTTTTTGTAGAGAAACCTACTTTTATGTTACTTGATGAGATCCTTCTAAGGAAACAAGAGTTGGTGGAAAATAAATCATTTTTATTCAAGGGTTAATCCTGAAAGATGAATGGGACAATCATCCTCAAAGATCCATCTTAAGGAACTCAGGTACTTGAAAAGGCTTTCATAGGGAGAGAAAGCAAGTGTAGTTGGACAACTGTCTGGAAGGCTATGTACTGAGTGAGGTCTTTGTCACTCTGTGTGTGTGTGTGTGTGTGTGTGTGTGTGTGTGTGTATTCATGTGCATGCTTGTGTGTGTTTGTATGTCTCTTTAGTTTTCTTCTTTGGACAATTGAACTTGACCTCCTGTGGCAATCTACAAGCATATTACTTTTCTGAAAGTTAAACACCACAGGATCATTGCACACTTTGTGTTAGTTGATGCACAGAATTAAAGAGTAAAGAGGGGCATTACACATTATAGTGTTAAATGAAAGTCACAAATGATCTGAGTTCTACAATAATTCAATCTCTCTCTTTTTGAGACAGTGTCTTACTATGTTGTCCAGGGTAATCTCAAACTCCTGAGCTCAAGTGATCCTCCTGTCTCATCCCGTGAATCCTGGAATTATAGGTGTTTTCAACCATGCCTGGTTTGTGTTCCATAAATCTAAAGAACAATTATTTATCAGTTAACATCTTAGTCATTTAGATTTTTTGATATGTTTAGGTGTAGCTGTTATTTGGAATTTAGAATGCTGGGCAAAGGGAGGGGAAGCAGCTACTGTAGCTGCTGTTATGCTTTTTTATTTAATTTATACAAAAATTATTTACACAAGTGAATGGCAATGTCTCACTGTGTGATATAAGTATAGTCTGTGAAGGAGACTGGCAAAGGAGAATTAGATAGTACAAACATTGTAAAGGTAAGGGTGAGCAAATAAAGAGGCAAGCACAGAGGATGATGTACAGCAAGAAGTGACTTCCATGGGAAAGCCAGTTCAGTTTTATTTTCTACTCCAGGATTAATATCAGGTTACATTAGTGCAGTTAGCTTTGTGCATGTACAGAACTTGCTTGCTTCTCAGGGTCCACTAATACCAAATATTTTTATAAGAAGATAATGTCTTCATGGTTCAGGGACAGAGGAGTTGCAGAATGTTTCTAAGCCAGAGAACACCTTTATCATACTGAGGAGTATGCTCACTCAGAGGGCTAATGCTCCTCCATACTTTCTTGTGGCCTGAACCTATACAGCTCTCTCTTTTTCTTAATGGCCTTTGGGATAGAAATGATTTGTGTTTTGTTTAAGGAAGGTGGAGGTAAAAAGTAAGTCAGACATTGGTAAAAATAAGCATAGTTTAATAAGGCAAGTATCAATAAACCTCCTCCAATGAAAAGCCATTTGATATATGTAAAATTTGGTAGCCATGAGGTTAATCAATCTAATAAATCCCAACATCCATCATATTTTTGCATCTTCTTTACAATGTCTTTAAGATTATCTAATTCTTTTTGAATGTGGTCACTGTTATCAGTTAAATTTAAACAACACTTATTATTAAATTCATGGCATCTCTTATGATGTAACAAAAGCAAATAATCAATAGCAGCCCTATTATCAAGAATAGCTTGATGGATACAAAATTAAGAAGAATTAACAATTTCCACTAAGTGGACCCAAATATTATAGTGGGGGCAGGAAGTCAGAGGTGGAACAGTCTTCTGTACAGGGGCACCACCAACAGGGATACGACAACAGAGAAATAACACAATAATAGCCAAGATAGTTGTGGAATTTTGGGTAAGTTTTGTAAACAGAGGTGTAACCAAATTTTCCAGGTTACATTCTAAACCCATCTAGGCTAGCAATTGTTGAGCATATGTTGTTACTCTTTATATCTCCCTTAGTAACTAGATAATTATAAGACTGGGGGCCCCTTAAGGCCTCCTATTCTTGTCAGAGGTTTCTTCTTTGAATCAAGGTCCTCTTCATCCAGGATCAAATGGAATTTAGGAATTAGATTGTGAAGTTCTTGATGCCAACTCATGATGATTGATGGGTCTCACACACCTGGTAGGAATCCAGACAGGACCTGTAGGAGTAATAACAGCAACATATCCCTTCCCCAATGTAATCAAGGGTCAGGGTTCTGCCATATCAGATCTGGTGGAATTTGGTATTTTACATATATCCTTGGTAGTAGTTCCTTAGGAGTGAAGTGTCTGTCCAAGGCAGAGGACCAGTAGTGTGTATTATCTTCATATTGTACATTAAGAGCATTCAGAGTGAACAAGGCAATGTTGAGAGCATTATTAACATGAGTGAGACTAGGTCCCCTTTTTTGTTTTTCTTTTAAAATGTATGTTTTAAGCATGTGTTGTGCACTTTCAACTACAGTCTGTCTGGTAGGATTATGGGGAATTCCATGGATTAGAATTATATTCCATTGATTACAAAATTGAGCAAAGGTGCTAGAAGTGTAAGCAGGGGCATTGTCATTTTTTAAATGAGGTTTACTCATGGCGGCAATGCAGAAGAGCAAATGTGAGATACAGGCTGAGACCTTTTCTGAATGCACTGGCCCATATAAGGCCTGAGGATGTATCTATGGTAACATGTAAGAAAGAATAGGGGTGATAGGGAGGAAAATAAGTTACATTTTCTAATGCCAAAGGGCATTAGAATGTAAACTTTGAGGGTTCACCCTTTCCCAAGTAGGAGAACGAATGGGTGTGCAATGAGAGCAATTATTATGAAATGGACCTGTTGAGAAGAAATAGAAAAGGTTTTCATTAAAGAGCAAGCATTTTGATGAAAAAAATTGTGTAATTCCATGGTGTCTAAAAAGAGAGGATAAAGTGACTTTATAGCAGCATCAGCATGAGCATTTCCTTCAGTGAGTGGTCCAGGAATTTTAGTGTAGCTACATATGTGAGCAAGAAATACTGGAGACATATGATCCTGTAAAAGAGATTGAGGAGTGATAAACAGGAATAACAAATTAGAATTCAAATGAGGTGACAAAACTGCAGAGGAAATATGAGGCATCAGTTTGCCTATATACTGCAAATCTGTTATGATGTTTAAGGTGGTGGGAAACCTACAAAGAGTCAAAATAATTGCAGCTACTTCTGCTCCTTGAGGAGAAGCTTGAGGCAATGTGCAATAATCAGTCCATTTTTTATCAGACACCACACCCCATTGTTTTCCTCCATCAGTATAGACAGTAATCCCATTGAAAAGTGGAATAGAGAAAATTATAGAAGAAGGAACATGAGAGACTTGACACAATAAGGAAAGGCATGCATCTAGAGGTGCATGGAAAACAATAGGAGCTAAACAATCAGTTAAGACAGTTTGATAATAAGAATAAAATTGTAAATACTATAAATGTAAAGTCTTTCCAATAGTATGATAAAGTTCATGAACATCTGTTCCTGTAAGAGATAAAATATGATCGTGACCATCTGAGATCAATTGGGCCTATATATCAGCATAAGGGAGAACATTCGTTCCTGAAAATTGAGGAGAATATACCACTCTATTATATATAAGTCTTGGTTGTAAATGGCAACAACTGCAGCAAAGGCATAAGGCTTTCCAGTAAAGATTATTAGAAATAATGAAACATTGAGTGTTGGGAGTCTATCTATAAACACTGAAGATAATTTCTCATTAACATGCTGAAGAAATGTAGTCAGTGCAGGAGTTAACTGGAAAGAACTGGTGGGATTGTGTTGCTTTTTTAACATCTGGGAAAAGTGCAACAGCATATAAGTAGTTAAAGAAATATATGGTTGGGCCTAATTTAAATGTCCTAAAAATTGTTGCAAATGAACTAAGGAAAATTTGGAAGTTAGAGTCGATTTTGGATTATGAGGAATGGAATAACATTTTAGTATTTTATGTCCTAAATAGTTAATAGGGAGTTGTCATTGGATTTTTTCTGTGGCCACAGGGAGGGCAGATTGCAATAGAATGCATTGCAATGTACAGTAACTTCTGTATGTATTGGTCCAGTGATCAAGATATCATCCATATAATGATAAACAAGAATATGTGGGAATAATTGTTGGAAAGGCTTAAGAGTCTCATTCACAAAATGTTGATATAATGTGGGGCTATTTAACATACCTTAAGGAAGAACTTTCCATTGATATCTATCAGCAGGCTTGTGATGATTGAAAACACAAACTGTGAAGGCAA
The DNA here is from genome assembly GCA_020662805.1 of Glaucomys volans. Classification (NCBI taxonomy): domain Eukaryota; kingdom Metazoa; phylum Chordata; class Mammalia; order Rodentia; family Sciuridae; genus Glaucomys; species Glaucomys volans. The sequence goes on from JAJEJO010046665.1 coordinate 187,414, forward strand.
ATTTCTCTTGATCATCAGGAAAAGAGGAATAGTAAAAAAAAGAGGCCTTTAGGTCTATTATATATAAGGAAAAATTCTGAGGGATTAGATTAGGGTTAGGCAATCCACATTGAAGTGGACCCGAAGGTTGTATACATTTATTAATTTCTCCTAAATCTTGTAATAATCTCCATTTCCCTGATTTCTTCTTTATGATGAAAATGGGTGTATTCTATGGACTAGTAGAAGAGTCAAAATCCCAATTGTAACTGTTCTTGAATGAGGGCCTTTGAGGCTGTCACCTTTTCCATAGACAATGGCCATTGCTTTAACCAGACAGGAGTGGTGACCTTTCATTTTAATGGCAAGGCAGTTGGAACTGCAGAAGCCTCTACAGAAAAGGCAATTTGACAGACACTTGTAACTTATGTAAGATGTTTCTGCCCCATATATGAAAGAAAACTGCCATAATATATGGTCAAATATGTGTAATAAGTTGTGGGTTGGAGGGGGCAGAGCATCATAACCATAGAGAACTTTTAGACACCTGTTCATTATTGCCTTCTCTGCCCCAACTGCGGTGACCCTTTGTAAGGGCCATGCATGATGCCATATTGAAAGGGGTTTAACTGTAACATCAGTACCTGTGTCCAATAACCCCATGATTGGTTGCTCATTTAAATAAAGGGTTAACTTTTGTCTATTTTCAGTATTAGGTAAACATGTTCCAATGACAGTGGAACCAAATCCTGCATTTCCTCTTTCATTGCAAACTTCCCCAGGTAGACCTGGTTGAGAATTCTCAGAAGTCATTAAATCTATCCCTGAGCTCCCTCTAGTGGCATGAAAGGATTTGTGGAATTACAAATGTTTGAATCAGAAACACTTGTGAAGGAGACATCAGCATCTGCAGGTGAAAAGTGTTCCCCCTCCTTTGGCCCCGGGTTGGAGAGTGACCTGTAATTGGGTTTCCTGACATGTCTATTTTAGATCTTCATTGATTAGCCCAATGCAATCCTTTAAGACAGATTGGACATTTTTGATTAGGCTCTTTTTATGGTCCTATCTTTTATCCTTACAATCCTTTTGAAGATGACCAAGTTTTTACAATTGCAGCAAAGTTTATTGGGGGTTTTATGAGTTTCAGTTCCAACATTCTGATATGACTTTACTAAATCAGAAAGTGTAGTGTCCACTTTATGGTAAATTAATTTCATCACTTCTTTACAATCTTGGTTGGCATTTTCATAAGCCAATTGTTTGGTCAGAATATTGGTGGCCTGCAAATTGTCTACTTGTCTTTCAGTAGCTTTAGTCAATCAATTAATAAAATTAATGAAAGATCCCCTGAGGCTTGTTGAAAAAGTACAAAGTACTTGGAAGGATCCCAAGTGTCTGGGATCCTTCTCCATTCTTTGAAAACTAGGATTCTAATCTGGGCAATGGTGGCTGCAGGCAATTGAGCTTGTTGTTGTAAAGCCCTCTTTGACCCACGCCAGACAAGTAATCATAATCAATAGTAACATTTCCCTGAGCATTATCCTTGTCTTGAATGCAGACTAAATTAGAATATTCTTGTAATAACACTATTTTGGGCAGAAAAGAGTAACCATATTCATCAATGCTTTCTAATTATTGGGAACAAAGTCATAACCCACTCCCAGCCCCTCTATCACATTGAGCATGAAATTACTATTAATTCCATTCTCCAACACCATCCTTCTTAATTCTTTAAACACAGTGAAAGGCAATTGTTCATACTCTGACTGATTAGCATTATTTAATCTAATGGGACAGACAGTCAATGTATGAGTTTCTCCCTTAGCAGCTGCCTTCCTGAGACATTCAGATAAACAAGACTGACCTTGGGGAGGAGGAGAATAGAGAGGAGGAGGAGGAGAGGAGGAGGAGGGGGAAAACTTTGTCATACAGACCAAAGAAGTTGGCAGTGCTGTCAAGGTTATTTTTGAGATAGCATCACAAAACAACTGCCAAGCATGTAACACAAGTATAGAAGCCCATGGTTCCTCATGTAACTTTTTATCTATATCTTCCCAATCTTTGGGTCTCAAGGACCCATCCTCCAGATACATGGACAGCAAGAATCTATTCCAGGCAGCAAAGCAGCAAGATCAACACTACTTACAGTACGTTTAATCTTACAAAGCAAATAAGAAAGTTCAGCCCAATGACAACACTGAGCGTCAGACAAGGAATTTCCCATAGCTTTACCAGTGAGATCAGTACCAACCAATGAGAGACAGACATCAAAGCCTGTTCCAGGCAGTAAGCTGCCCCCTTCTCCCTTCAACATGTCCAGAAGGGTCGGTCCCTGCTTATGGTGCCAGCTGTAAAAATTAAGGGTGAACAAATGAAAAGGCAAACACACGGATGGTGTACAGCAAGAAGTGGCTTCCATGGGAAAGCCAGTTCAGTTTTATTATCGACTCCAGGGTTATATCAGGTTACATTAGTGTAGTTAGCTTTGTGCATGTGCAGATCATATAACTTTCTTGCTTCTCAGAGTCCACTAGTAAGTACCAAATATTTTTACAAGAAGATAACATCTCCATGGTTCAAGGACAGAGGAGTTGCAGAATGTTTCTAAGCCAGAGAAATAGAATGCCTTTATCATCCTGAGGGGTATGCTCATTAAAAGGACTTATGTTCATCTGTATTTTCTTATGGCCTGAATCTCAACAGAACATTTGTCCCGGAACAAGTCCCATTTCCCTATAGTGAGTGTATTAATCTACTCAGGCAGTCATAGTGCCATAGAATAGGTGACTTAAACAACAGACATTTGTTTTCTCATTTTGGGAGACTGTGTAAGGCCAAGACAAAGAAAATTAACAGGGTTAGTTTTTACTGAGGTCTCTTGCCTTAGCTTGAAATGGCCACCTATGTATTTACATGGTCTTTTCTCTGTACATGTTGTATCCAATTTTTTTTCCTTATCAGAACAGAATTCATTTTGGAGTAGGGTTCAACCTAGTGACTACATTTAAACTTAATTAAATCTAAATTTTTATCTAAATAAGATCATATTCTGTGGTGCTGGGGTTTAGGATTTACACACATGAATTTTGGGGAGATTCAAAACAGTGGATTCAGGACATAAACTACAAAGAACTGGCCACACATCCAACAAGACCATAACATTCTTTGCATTCTGTGTTAGCCAGCTCTCCATCACTTTGACTAAATACCTGAGAAAACCAACTTTCAGAGGGAAAGATTTATTCTGACTCATAATTTCAGAGGTTTAGTCCATGGACACTTAGCTTGATTCCATTGTTTCTAGGCAGGTGGTGAGGCAAATCACCATGGGAGAGCATGTGGTGGAGCACATCTGCCCACTTAATGATGACCTGAAAACACACACACACACACACACAGACACACACACACACACACACAGAGAGAGAGAGAGAGAGAGAGAGAGAGAGAGAGAGAGAGAGAGGTGTTTGATGGAGACGAGATATAATTCAGTTACAGGTCCAATGACCTACTTATAAGTTCAACTTCTACCTCTTCAAGGTTCCCAAGTCCCATAGCCTGTTATGTGGCTTAATCCCTTCATGAGATGAGAAGTTTCATGATCCTATTTCTAAAGGCTTCACCTCTAAACACTGCTGCCTTGGGGACAAAGCCTCAACACATGAGATTTTGGGGGATATTTCAGATCCAAGCCAAAACACACACCATCCTGATTCTTCTTAAAAAGGCCTCTGAGCCTGAAATGGTTTCCCCAGAGAATGATTCAAACCACTGAATGATTCAAATCTAGCCTCACAACCAGACCCATTCTTTTTTTTTATTTGCTTATTGATTCATTGAACACAAATGGAGTATAGCTATTGTTTCTCTGGTTGTACACAAAGTAGAGTTACCCCATCTGTGCATTCATACATGTACACAGGGCAATGATGTCTGTCACACTTTCTGTTATTATTCTTACCCCCCCACCCCAACCCTACCCCTCCCTTCCCTCTATGCTATCTATCCTTCCTCCCTTCTAGCCACCCTTCCCCCCCACATAATTATTCATCATTCACTTATCAGAGAGACCATTCAGCCTTTGGATTTTTGGGATTGGCTGATCTCACTTAGCATAACAGTCTCCATCATCATCCGTTTACCTACAAATGCCATAATTTTATTCTTCTTTATGGCTGAATAATATTCCATTGTGTATATATACCACAGTTTCTTTATCCATTCATCTATTGAAGGGCATCTAGGTTGGTTCCACAATCTAGCTATTGTGAATTGAGCAGCTATGAACATTGATGTGGCTGCATCACTGTAGTAATCTGATTTTACGTCCTTTGGGCGTGGGATTGCTGGGTCAAATGGTGGATCCATTCCAAGTTTTCTAAGGAATCTCCACACTGCTTTTCAGAGTGGCTGTACCAACTTGCACTCCCATCAGCAATGTATGAGTGTACCCTTTTCCCCACATCCTCGCCAAAACCTGTTGTTGCTTGTATTCTTAATAAAAGACATTCTAATTGGGGTAAGATGAAATCGTAAGGTGGTTTCAATTTGCATTTATCTTATAGCTAGGGATGTTGAACATTTTTTCATAAATCTGTTGATTGCTTGTAGATCTTTCGCTGTAAAGTGTCTGTTCATTTCCATGGCCCATTTATTGATTGGGTTATTAGTGTTCTTGGTGTAAAGATTTTTGAGTACTTTGTAGATTCTGGAGATTAGTGCTCTATCTGTAGTGTGTGTGGCAAAGATTTTCTCCCACTCTGAAGGCTCTCTCTTCACATTGCTGATTGTTTCCTTTGCTGAGAAAAAGCTTTTTAGTTTGACTCTATCCCAATGATTGATTCCTGCTTTTATTTCTTGTGCTTTGGGAGTCATGTTAAGGAAATCTGGTCCTAGGCCAATGTGATGAAGATTTGGACCTATTTTCTCTTCTATTAGGTGCAGAGTCTCTGGTCTAATTTCTAGGTCCTTGATCCACTTTGAGTTGAGTTTTGTACAGGGTGAGAGCTATGGGTTTAGTTTCATTTTGCTGCATATGGATTTCCAGTTTTCCCAGCACCATTTGTTGAAGAGGCTGTCTTTTCTCCATATGTTTTTGGCTCCTTTTTCAAGTATGAGATACCTGTATTTATGTGGGTTTGTCTCTGTGTCCTCTATTCTGTACCATTGATCTCCCTGTCTATTTTGGTGCCAATACCATGCTGTTTTTGTTACGATTGCTCTGTAGTATAGTTGAAGGTCTGGTATTGTGATACCCCTTGCTTCGCTCTTCTTGCTAAGAATTGCTTTAGCTATTCTGGGTCTCTTATTCCTCCAAATGAATTTCATGATTGCTTGCTCTATTTCTATGAGGTCCATCATTGGGATTTTAATTGGAATTGCATTGAATTTGTATGGCACTTTTGGAAGTATGGCCATTTTGACAATATTAATTCTGTCTATCCAAGAACATGGGAGATCTTTCCATCTTCTCAGATTCTCTTTAACTTCTTTGTTTAGTGTTCTGTAGTGCTCATTGTAGAGGTCTTTCACATCTTTTGTTAGATTGATTCCCAAGTATTTTATTTTATTTGAGGTTATTGTGGATGGGGTAGTTTTCCTAATTTCTCTCTCAGAGGATCCATCACTTACGAATAAAAATGCATTAGATTTGTGAGCATAAATTTTATATCCTGCTACTTTACTGAATTCATTTATGAGGTCCAGAAGTTTTCTGGTGGAATTCTTAGGGTCTTCTAAATAGAGAATCATGTCATCAGCAAATAGGGATAGTTTGAGTTCTTCTTTTCCTATTCGTATTCCTCTAATTTCTTTGGTCTGTCTAATGGCTCTGGCTAGAGTTTCAAGAACAATGTTGAATAGTAGTGGCGAAAGAGGGCATCCCTGCCTTGTTCCAGTTCTCAGGGGGAATGCTTTCAATTTTTCTCCATTTAGAATGATGCTAGCTGTGGGCTTAGCATAGATAGTTTTACAATGTTAAGGAATGTTTGTACTATTCCTATTTTTTTCTAGTGTTTTGAGCATGAAGGGGTGCTGTATTTTATCAAATGCTTTTCTGCATCTATTGGAATAATCATGTGGTTCTTAACTTTAAGTCTGTTGATGTGGTGAATTACATTGATTGATTTCTGGATGTCGAACCAACCTTTCATCCCTGGGATGAAATCCACTTGATCATAGTGCCTATCTTTTTAAAATGTTTTTTAGTATGATTTGCTAAAATTTTTTAAAGTTTTTTTTTTTGCATCTATGTTCACTAGGGATAATGGTCTGAAATTTTCTTTTCTAGTTGTGTCTTTGTCTGGTTTTGGTGTCAGGGTGATATTAGTTTCATAGAATGAGTTTGGTAAGGTTCCCTCCTCCTCTATTTCATGGAATACTTTGGGAAGTATTGGAATGAGCGCTTCTTTCAAAAGTCTTGTAGAACTTGGCTGAGAATCCATCTGGTCCTGGACTTTTCTTTGTTGGTAGGCTTTTGATGACTTCTTCTATTTCATTGCTTGAAACTGATCTATTGAAATTGTGTATGTCCTCCAGTTTGAGTGGCTCATATGCCTCTAGGAACCTGTTTATGTCTTTGAGATTTTCTATTTTGTTGGAGTATAGATTTTCAAAGTAGCTTCTAATTATGTTTTGTGTTTGAATAATGTCTGTTGTGATATTTCCTTTTTACCACAAATTTTAGTCATTTGAGTTTTCTCTCTCCTTCTCTTCGTTAGTGTGGCTAAGGGTTTATCAATTTTATTTTTTCAAAGAATCAACTTTTTCTTTGGTAAATTTTTTGAATTGTTTCTTTTGTTTCAATTTCATTGATTTCAGTTCTGATTTTAATTATTTCCTATCTTCTACTACTTTTGGTGATGATTTGTTCTTCCTTTTCTAGGGACTTGAACTGTAATGTGAGATCATTTATTTGTTGACTTTTCATTCTTTTATTGAATGCACTCCATGCAACGAATTTTCCTATTAGTACTGCTTTCATAGTGTCCCAGAGATTTTGATACGTTGTATCTTTGTCCTTGTTTACCTATAAGATTTTTTTATCCCTCTGATGTCTTCGGTTATCCATGCATAATTCAAATAGCATATTATTTAATCTCCAGGTGTTGGAGTAGTTTCTGTTTTTTGTTTTATCATTGATTTCTCATTTCATTCCATTATGATCTGACAGAATACAAGGTAGTATATCTATCTTTTTGTATTTGCTAAGAATAGCTTTGTGGAATAACATATGGTCTATTTTGGAGAAGGATCCATGTGCTGCTGAGAAGAAAGTGTATTTGCTCTTTGATGGATGGAATATTCTATATATGTCTGTCAAGTCTAAATTATCAGTTGTGTTATTGAGTTCCATGGTTTCTTTGTTCAGTTTTTGATTGGAAGATCTGTCCAATGGTGAGAGAGGTGTGTTAAAGTCCCCCAGTATTATTGTGTTGTGGTCTATTTAGTTCCTGGAATTGAGAAGGATTTGTTTGATGTACATGGATGTGCCATTATTTGGGGCATAAAGATTTATGATTGTTATGTCTTGCTGATTTATACTTCCCTTAGGCAGTATGAAATGTCCTTCTTTATCCCTTCTAACTAATTTTGGCTTGAAGTTCACTTTATCTGATATGAGGAGGGGAACCCCCACTTTTTTACTGAATCCATGTGTGTGGTTTGTTTTTTCCATCCTTTCACCTTTAGTCTGTGGGTATCTTTCTATGAAATGCATGTCTTGAAGGCAGCATATTGTTGGGTCTTTGTTTATAATCCAATCTGCCAGTCTATATCTTTTGATTGATGAGTTCAGGCCATTAACAATCAGTGTTATTATTGAGATATGATTTGTATTGCCAGTCATTTTGACTGATTTTTGGTTTTTAACTTGACTTGGTTTTTTCTTTATTTGGGTATTCCTTTAGGGTAGTTCCTCCCTATGCTGACTTACATTGTTGTTTTTCATTTCTTCCTCATGGAATATTTTGCTGAGAATGTTCTGTAGTGCTGGCTTTTTATTTGTAAATATTTTTAGCTTTTGTTTATCACAGAAGGATTTTATTTCATCTTCAAATCTGTAGGTAAGTTTTGCCTGGTGTCAGATTCTTGGTTGGCATCCATTTTCTTTCAGAGCTTAAAATTTGTTGTCCCAGGCTTTTCTTGCTTTTAGGGTCTGGGTTGAGAAATCTGCTGACAACCGTATTGGTTTCCCCCTGCATGTAATCTGATTTTTTTCTCTTGCAACTTTTAAAATTCTATCTTTATTTTGTATCTTAGGTACTTTCATTATAAAGTGCCTTAGTGTTGATCTGTTGTAGTTTTGTACATTTGGTGTCTTGTAAGCCTCTTGTATTTGATTTTCCATTTCATTCTTCAGATTTGGTAAATTTTCTGATATTATTTCATTGAATAGATTATTCATTTCTTTGGTTTGTATCTCTTTGCTTTCCTCAATCCTAATAATTCTTAAATTTTATCTTTTCATGATATTCCCTGATTCTTGTAGGCTTTGTTCATGAATTCTTACCATCTTCTCTGTTTGGTCAACTTTGTTCTCAAGATTAAATATTTTGTCTTTAATATCTGAGATTCTGCCTTCCAGGTAATCTAGCCTGTTGGTTATGCTTTCCATTGAGTTTTTAACTTGGTTTATTGTTTCCTTCATTTCAAGGATTTCTATTTATTTTTCAGAATCTCTATCTCTTTATTGAAATGATCTTTTGCTTCCTGCATCTGTTCTTTTAACTGTTGATTGGTGCAATTATACATTGCATTTGCTCTGTTAACTCATCATTTTCTTCTCTGATCATTTTAATTATGTACATTCTGAACTCCCTTTCTGACATTTCTTCTGCCATGCTGTTATTAGATTCTGTTGATATAGCATCTAGTTTTGCTGAGACACTTTCTTCCCTGTTTTCTCATGTTGTTCATGTATCTTCCCCTCTAGAAGTGAGAATCTGAGGTATTGCAGTTTCCCCCCTGTAGACTTATAGTGCCCATGTAGGCTTCCAATACCTCACCTTGAAGTGAGAGATCAATATTAGCAGCACACCATAAAAGCAGTATGCCTCCTTAACTCAATCTTTCCTCTTTAAGATATTAACAATATTGTCTTAGTAAACAGAGATGGTGAGTTTGATTATTATCTACCATTTAGCCAATAGGTTTGCAGTAAGGACCACAATTTTTAATGGTGGACAAAGAGTATGGGGTGGGGTGTAGGATATACCATTAATGAGATAAGAAGTGTGTCTATAGATGTATTATGTCATAAGAGCAGTGACAGAGGAATTAAAAGAAATTGGTTAGCATGAGAAAAGTGAGAGTCTCCAAGTAGACAGATTAGAGGAAAATAGAGAGGGTGAGAAAGATAATAATAAAAGAAAAGAAAAGTAGGAATAATAGTAGGTATAATAGGAATAATCATAATATTGTTATTAATAAAGTAAAAAAAGTCTACAATAAAACAACACTATACTGTTCAAACCTCCTAATCCTTAGTAGCACTAGACCATGAGCTGGAACTGCGCTGGGGTATGCCTGGGCCTCTGGGATGGGCCTCCTCAGCATGGAAATCTCACATATCTGTGCCGTGCCAGCCTCTCTTGTGTGGAAATCTCACATGGGTGCTCTGGGCCTACCTTCCAGGTATGGAAGTGTCACGTGTCTGTGCTGGGCTGAGCCTGATGTCTGTCTCTGTGCCCGTCTTCTGTTCCTGGAAGTCTTGTGGGGTTCTGCTGGGCTGGGTCGGACCCAGGCCTCTGAGCTGGGCCTCCCAGAGTGGAAGACTCAAGCATCTGTGCTGTGCCTGCTTCCCCTGTGTGGAAGTCTCATGTGGGTGCTCGGGGTGGACCTCCCAGGTGCAGAAGTCTCACGTGTCTGTGCTGGGCTGGGCCTGATGTCTGTTCTATTCAGATGACTCTTGAAGAGAGGTAGATTAACTTTGCCCAGAATAACCAATTAAGAAGTTAGTTGTGGAGAAGTTGACCATGTAGAAGGCAATGGGGGCAGATCTGGATAGGTTCTTCCCTTCCCCTCCAGGTCAATGAACAGTGCTTGACTTGGGCACACATTCTCAAATCCTCACAACCAGAGGATTGGCAACCAGAGTCCAAACTAAACAACATATGATGGCATCTTCCCTTGGCCAAGTGTAAGATGCTAGGCCAATCTGTTGGGAGACAAAAAATGTATCAGATATAGAATCTTCTTCAGAACTCAGGCATTAAGGGACAAGAATATTAGTACATTTTAGGGCATGTGATATGGTGCTTTAAAAGTTACAAATGGGACTGGGGATGTAGGTCAGTTGTACAGTGTGTGTGTAGCATGCAGAAGGTCCTGAGTTTGATCCCCAGTAACTCTAAAAACAAAAAACAGAAAAAGCATCAGAAAGTCTAACAAGTAGGTCTATTATGTTAGTTTAACAGGGTTGAATTATTTTATTACCTTAAAATTTCCTTTCAGTCCTTCAGCATACAGTGTTTTTTTATTTATTTACTTATTGATTCATCGAACACAAATGGAGTACAGCTATTGTTTCACTGGTTGTACACAAAGTAGAGTCACACCATCTGTGCGTTCATGCATGTACACAGGGCAATGGTATCTGTCACAATTTCTGTTATTATTTTTACCCCCCCACCCCGACCCCACCCTTCCCTTCCCTCTATGCTATCTATCCTTCCTCCATTCTTGCCACCCTTCTCCCCCGCATTATGCATCATCATTCATTTATCAGTGAGACCATTCGTCCTTTGGATTTTGGGGATTGGCTGATCTCACTTAGCATAACAGTCTCCAACATCATCCATTTACCTACAAATGCCATAATTTTATTCTTCTTTATAGCTGAGTAATATTCCATTGTGTATATATACCACAGTTCAGCATACAGTGTTTTAACTTGAACTGATGGTTAAGAGGATAAGGTGCATGGGAATTTCTTACAATATGTAATTTTATAATGGAAAGTGCTTCTGTTTTTACATTGGCTTGTTCTCCATGTCCAGGCAGGACAATTCTTACTAAAAGCATCAGCTAGGGAATTTTCTGAGATTTTTGTCATAATTTATTCTTCCAGGGTTGCTGTCAGCACTGGATTTTGTTAAAGTCAATCATCGGTGAGCCACTTTGAATGAAGAGGCAAAGGCTATGGCTAGACTGGCAGTGGATGTGATTGTTTCAAGTTTTGGTCAGAAAAGGGAAGGAGGACACATTGTCTATGACAAACTTCCTACTTCTAGTTCACCAGATGAATCAGAAAATGAAGGGTGTGTGATTTAGGAAACACTGTGCACTGGCAAATTTCACAATGGGCATTCCAGAGTTGCAAAGCATTCAAGAGGACAGTTGCTAAATGGTTGGCTGGAGTGATATTGCCTTAATGACCACAACTATACATTTCCACGATGTAAATTTCCTCCTCTCCATTTTGGTGACCAATAATACTACTATAAATATATTGTTTTTTATTTTTTTTTTAATTTACAAGGTATTGATATGTTACAGTACTATGGAAATTGGCAGAAGTCATAAACCACATTTATTACCTTGGCATGTCATACTCATTTTGTCATTGTTCCTTCACATCTATTGTTCCTTCACATCTGGCTACCATTGCTCCTCCCAGTATGGCTACACAGTGCATCCTTGAACTGTTAGCCAATAGCAGCAATAAGCTTGTTCCATTCCCTATCAATATTCATCCACAGGGTCAAGGTTCTGGTCCACAAACCTTTCCCTATACCAATTTCAATGTATGTGAAAGAATTTATAATAAACCAGGCTTCCAGGATAGCTAGCTCCAATAAAATGATGATGGAAAGCTGCAGCTAGTTGTCACTTTTCTAGACATTGAATGGAGAATATTTTGACTTTTGCTCAAGTTTTCACTTGTGTTTACCAGTCTTGTGTTTTGCTCAAGTTTTCACTTGTGTTTACCAGTTCTTGGTATATTCCAGCTGGTCTCACTGCTCCCCCAGCTCTTCTGTGATTTCTAAGCCAGTCAGTCTGTAGCAATCGGATGAGAATGCTCAATACTTTTAGTGTCCTTGTTTAGGCTTTTACTGCCTTGTAGAAGCAATGCATTTTGTGACCATAGCCAATTCATATGTTCATTCTCTAAGGTATATGTGCCATACGTCATGCCCCCTGGGCCCCCAGGTATGGCTGTCAAAGGCGTGCTTCTCACCTCCTGATGGAGTTTTCCAAGGTACTTCTGTTTTTCAGCTTAGATATCATAGGGTTATGGAAAGACAGGGGTGCATATCATAGCTCCTCCTTCACCTCTGTGCCAGCATTTCATTTGCTTCCTGGTGATTTTCATCAAAATCTCTGATCAACGTCTCTTTGATCCTGGCCATCCCTAGCAGTTGCTTGTAGGTGTTCATGGAGGCTGCGGAAGATTTTGTGTGGCTTCTGGAAATGTTCTGAGGAGGCTACTGAGGTGGCCATTGTGAAGCCATGCTCAAGAAGCAGCCACTGAGATTCTGGGCACTGGGCCCGCTCCTAGACCTGTGGTCAGTTGCCCAATCCTGAAGCCATGGTGGTGACTGCAGTGCCACCACCTGCAGAATGAGGTACTTCCAGGACCTCAACCACAATTTGCTTTTCTATATCATAATTTGCCACAAAATAAAACTTCCTTTTTAAAATTTAAATGTATGCCTAATGATAAATCCTGCTTCCTACAGTTCTTTAACTAAATCCTATGTGCTAACTCTACCACACTAAACATTTACTATAATAGGTTAAAATATTTCTTTTTTTGACCAAGTATCTTTATGCTCTTTTATGTAATAATTAACTTTTGCAAGATAGCAACTTGTTCATTGAATAGACACAAAGTAGGGTAATTATTTTTTTCAGATAGGTAAAGAAAGCATCTTTATGTCCTAATTTGTCTTGCACTGGGCTGGGCATGTAGTTCAGTGGTAGAGTACTTGTCTGCATGTGTGAGGCTTTGGGTTGGATTCTCAACACTGCAACAACCAACTTGCCATGTGCAAGTGCACAGGCACGAGTGTGTGCACACACACCCCCCCCACACACACAAAACAATAACAATGTTTCTTGCACTATTTTCTCTTCTTTGGGAATAGGAAATTGAGATTATTTAATAAATTCTCTCTACCCATTTTCTGTAGCTCTGTTTAAGATGAAAACTTTCTTTTATTTCATGTGTTGTAAAATTCCTCTGGGCTTACTTACATTTGCTTTGGCTAGCTGGATTTATGTTTAAAACATCTTGGGGATAGGTAATTTATTTAAAAGCCAGTGGCAAAGAGTAGAGTGAAAGAGACATTATTACCTCATGTACATATATGACTGCAAGACCGATGTGATCCTACAATATGTATAATCAGAAAAATAAGAGATTACTCTCCATTTATGTATGATCTATCAAAATGCATAAATGCATTCTACTATTATGTACAAATTAGAAAAAATAAAATTTTTTTTAAAAAGTCCTATCCCTTAGTACCTTAGAATGTGACTTTATTTGCAAATAGGACTGTTATGTGTATGATAAGTTAAGTCCCATGTAGAGTCGTAATGAAGTAGGATGGATCTGATACCCAATATGACTGATGTCCTTATAAAAAGAGAAATTTGGACTCAGACATGAAGAACATTATATGATAATAGAGGCAGAGATTGGAATGATGGTGCCATAAGCCACAGGACACCTGGGGCCACCAAAAGCCAGAAGAGTCCTTGGAAGGAGTATGGCTCTGCCAACACCTTGAATTTGGACTTTTAACCTTCAGAATGAGGGAACTGTGAGACAATGGATTTCTGTCATTTTAAGCCACATGGCTATTGGTACTTTGTAACAGTAATCACAGGAAATGAAATATATATATATATATATATATATATATATATATATATATATACACACATATACATATATATGTATATATATTTATATTTGTAATATTTGAATATTTATTTGTAATATTTGAATATATGTTCATAATATTTACATGAGTTCAATAAAATTCCCTTACCCCTTAAAAAGAATTTTTTTTAAGCCAAATGAGCCAGGCATGGTGGTGGATGCCTTGTAATCCCAGTGGTTTGGGAGGCTGAGGCAAGAGAATCATGAGTTCAAATCTAGCCTTAGCGTGGTAAGGGCTATCCCAGAACAAAAATAAGGCCACAAGGCACACTCAGTGCACATACCCAACTCTGCTATAACTCTGTTACAATTCTATAGTATAGAATATCCAATCAGAATGTATGTTACTATATAGGAGAGACAAAGAGACTAACATGTAATGGGGGGATTATCAGAGCATATACATGGCAACACTCTGCTGCACTCTGGGTTCAGCCTTTGGATACAAGTCCATTGGACCAGTGCTAGTACTAACAAATGATGCTTCCTGCTGAAAGCCCTGGTGTTCTATCTTTGTGTGAGAATCCTGCAACATTTCTTGGGGGGTCACATCTGGGATTTGGAGATGGTGATTTCACTTCCCTTATCACCAAGGTGTGAGCTCTGAGATGCCAGGAGAGGTGACCTTGCCTGGCACCAGCAGATCAATTGATCAGTAGGGGAATAGCCTGCCTGGCGCACCAGAGTAAAGGCCCCAGGAACACAAGGTGGGGCCCAGAAATCAGTGCAGGGAGCACTGCCATGGGTCAAGTAGGAACCTGGGTTCAAGAGATGGACTTGCAGTGGCAGAAGGGGAGCCTGATCACCTCCCAGAGTTGCCCAAGTAGTCTTGATTCTGTGAAATGAAATTGCAGCTCTATAGTACTGGGCAGTGAGTTGGAGGTGCTGTTTGAATGTGAATGAATGGTGACTAAATGAGATGGGCTGAGCCCAAAGTGAGTGTGAAGTCCTGATCTGTATGACTGGTGATCCTTATATGGCTTATGACAGTGCAAGACTCTGCTCAAGGCCTGCAAGTTTGGTCTGGATTGGAAGTTTATACCAACCTGCCAATGCTAAAAGGTGCCTGAAAAATCTCTGCAAAGAGAGTGACTGGAGTTGGATGAGCAATTGCTTACTCCTTTCCCTTCTCCTGTGTGCAATTGTCATCTTTTAGGGGGAGGAAATGGTTGGTGAACAGAATAAGCATACCCTACTAGAGTGTATGAGAAAAAAATTTCAAAAAGGAATATTCTGGAGATTATGGAGTTAAGTTGACTCCTAGAAAACTCTGGACCTTCTGTGAAAGAGATTGGCCTTTGTTTGGAGTAGGTTGGCCCTCCAAGGGGCCACTAGATAAAGAATTAGTTAGCAAGGTGTTTAGGGTTGTCATAGAGAACCTGGGCCACCCTGACCAGTTCCCTTACTTTGACTGTTGGTAACAAATGGTCCTCTCTCAGCCATGCTGGAAGAGACCTGTAAAATTAATGATGGCCAAGGTGATGGCTCCCTCAAAATGCTGACGGAAATCTGGGAAGCCAATTCTGTCTGGGAAGCCAGATGATTTCCCTGCCTTATGGTCCACTGTATTCTCTGCTGCCACTGCACTCCCCATACCTAGTGAAGCTGGAATCCTGCCAGAAGCTGCTCACACCCCTGAGCCTACTCCTCCCATAAGGCCACCTGAATTGCCCCTGACTGTGGCCACCCCAGAGCCACCAATGGTAATCCCATTTACTCCAGCTAAGAAGAGCCAGGAGGACTCTGCTGGCAGCCCTCCTCCAAAGGACACCATGGTGCCCTAGATGCCACTGAGAACCCAGGGAAGAGTTACTATGATCAAGATCATCAGGTGCAAGGGGATAATGCACCTTCATATGGCCTTTTACCACCACTAATCTTAACAATTTATAGATGAAAAAAACAGAAGTTCAGAGAGATGATTTCTGACTTGACTAACACTTTTTGGGCACAGGGTCTTTTACAAGATGTCTGGTGTGTGTCCCTGTCTGTCCCTCTCTGTGTCTGTCTCAGTGCCTGGTGATGGCTCACCATCAAATTGCTGCAATCAGCAAATGATAAATTTCTGTCTGCATCAGCTGCACACATGCAGTATGAACTGAGGGCTATGGAGCTGGAGAGGGAGGAAGATCAGCTGAGTCTCTCAGGAAGACCAGGCTGACCATGGGCCCATACAGGAATCAGAACTTCAGCTGTGCAGTGAAGGTCAGCAACACGATGTCAGTTGGGATTCAAGGTCGCCCAAAGTCATGCCAGCATCAATCGATGTCTATAGTTGTGACTTTTTTTCCTATACCAAAATCAAGATTCAAGATCTGACCAGCTCCAATCCACTTTCCACGTGGTTTGGACAGCCATGGCCAAGGATTGTAGGCTGGGTGATGTATAAACAACAGAAACATCTTTCTGGAGGCTGGAGTCCAGGACTGGGGTGCCGGCAGGGTTGGACTGCAGTGAAGGTTCACCTCTGCATTGCAGACAGCTGACTTATTGTATCCTCTCAGGGGGAAGAGGGCAGGAGAGATCTCTGAGGTTCGTTTTATAAGGGCACTAATCCCACTCATAAGGGCTCCACCCTTGTGACCTGATCCCTTCCCCTCCCAAAGGCCCCACCTCCTCATACCATCATGTGGGTGATTAGAATTCCAACACAGGAATTCAGGGGGACGCAAACATTCAGTCCACTGTGTTTTCCTTGGTTTATACCCAAAGGAATTAAAATCAGCATACTACAGTGATGCAGCCACATCAATGTTTATAGCTGCTCAATTCACAATAGCCAAGTTATGGAACCAACCTAGGTGCCCTTCAACAGATGAATGGATAAAGAAGATGTGGTATATATTGATACACAATGGAATATTACTCAGTTTTAAAGAAGAATGAATTCTAGCATTTGCTGGTAAATGGATGAAATTAGAGATATCAGGCTAAGCAAAATAAGCCAAACCCAAAAACCCAAAGGCCAAATGTTTTCTCTGATATGCAGAAGCTAATTCACAATAAGGTGGGAGTGGGTAGGGAAGAACAGAGTTACTTTACATTAGGTAGAGGGGAGTGAAGGGAAGGGAAAGGGCATGGGAGTAGGAAGGATAGTAGAGTGAAACAGACATTATTACCCCATGTATATGTATGACTGCATGACTGATGTGATCCTGCAATATGTACAATCAGAAAAATGGGAGATTACACTCTATTTATGTATGATCTATCAAAATGTATAACTGCATTCTACTGTCATGTGCAACTAATTAGAACAAATAAAATTAAAAATTAAAAAAAAGACATAGGGGAAGAGAGTGATCATCTGAGATGACCCTGAACTTGCTCCTTTAAACTATATTCAACTGAAGACTCAAAGGAACTGGGGAAAGTGCTGAGAGGCAGATACATTCTCAGTCATCCACCTGACTGAAGACCCAATCCTGGGAAATCTCAAGGGCACTGCCATCCTGATCTCCCATGGAACCTGCAAGTTTAGAGGCTTCGGCTTGAGACATCTCCCGCCAAAATCTCCTTTTCCAACACCGGCTCCAAGTGTCCCCACCTCCCTGAATCAGCCTTCTTCAAGGCTCCAGGAAGACTCAAGATCTCTCGCTGCAAACCCAAAGTGCTCTCCCCGCCCCACCCACCCCAGAAGCACCAGCACCGTCTGCACCATTGTGCAAACTTTGGAGAAGTGGCCAGTTCTAACTCTGTCCACCAAAAGATCAGTGAATCCTTTACTCCCACTTGTCAATTCTCTCCCCAGGTCCAGTGCTTTCTGACATCAGCGCATCCTTCAGCTAGGAGGATGACGAAGGCTTGGGAGTCCTTGGTGAACTCAGGGTGGGAGATGCAGGTGGGATTTATATGCTCCATATGAGACTTTGTAAGTTTTCAAGTTTTTATTTCAAAATGAAAAGCAGGAGCTACACCTGCTGGATCATGTGGATGCGCACTTTATATACCATTCCTGCCTGGTTCTGTCAGTGGCCGTAATTTTTGATCCACCTGGTGCCAGGCTGCCCTCTTGTAATTATCAAAGTCTAATGATAATTGAACTGCAGCAGATTTAATAGGCAAGATCATGGGTTCCCCCGACCCAGGGAGGAGTCAATATGGTTACTCCTACTATCCTTTCTTCCTCATACCACAAGACAACTAAGTCACCCAGGGCATACACCTGGGGCTCATGGAAGACCCACCACCTGTGCAAGATGGCATGAGAGTGGGTGGGGCCCATCCAAGCTGCAGTGAACAATTCATTTTCAGCAAAACACTATTTGCATCACTGATGTTCTCCACTGGAACAACAGGTTTTGCAAAAGAGTTTTCATTTCATTTTTGCAAACTGATTTTGGATTCAGAGTTGTTTGACATCTATGAACATGGCATGTTTACACCCAGGCTTGTGCACAGATCTGCAAATTATTGGGGCCAAATAATGTTTTGCTGGCGTGGCTGCAGGATCAGCATCCTGGACCTCTACCCAACAGATCCAATAGCACATACCATGGACACAAGACATGCATTTCAGAGACACTGCCTCACTCATGATGATGGGTTCCCTGGAACCTTCATGCATTTGACTGCAACTCTAAACCTTACCTGCAGCCTCATGAAACACCCTAACACAGCCCTCCCCGGCACATCACTTTCCTTCTCATGAACTTGCTGTGGCTCCCACCACAGTCTCCTTGGCCACTGCTGAACATTCCAGCTACAAACCCCACACTTGCTTGCCCTATCCCTTCTTTATTATCTCCAAATCACCTCCTGACCCCTATTTCATATGTTGTCTCCCACAAACCTTTTCTGGTCCTTCTAACAGCTGTGATCTTGCCCCTGCTTTGGACAACTCCTGTGCTTTATAACTTGGTAAACAAGTCCCAGAGCAGCCCCCAGGCTGCTGAGATTCCTCACCATGAAGAGACAGTCCAGATTGCCTCTGGGGCCCTCAGCACAGGGCTGTTTTGCAGTCTCTCCCAGCATTCTGTAGCTTGAACAGGATGATGGGTCAGAAGAGCATGGGAAAGAACAGACGCTGTCACCTCTGAACATGATGGCACAGCATAGAAGCCAAGGGGGCATGTGCCAGGCTTTGTGATGCAGCACTATTTGTGATGGCAATATCATCAGAAATATCCTCACAAAAAGCTTCAATAGGAAAATGACTAAAAAAAAAAAAACTATGAAAGCTCCAAATTATGGTTGTCATTAATACCATCCACTAATTCCTGACTCAGTTCTCATCGAAGACCATACTCCCCTGTATCTATTAAAGCAAGGTATAACCACTGACCTGCCCTGGCCAATGAACCATGAACAGAAGGGACATGCATCTTCAAGAACCAGTGTGGAAATCTCTGTACCCCCTTTTTTCTGCTTGGGCTACATGCAATGGGAAGTTTCTAGGCCTCTGGGTGACTGAGTAGTGGGGACCTCTGCTGACCTGCACTGCAGATGTAGCATCAGAGGAAAATAAACTTTTGCTGTGTTAAGCCACTGAAATTGGAGAGTCCTTTACTTCTGCAGCCTATCCTAGCCCATGCCATTGGTACAAATCCTGGGGAAAATTATGCAGCATTTTACAAGACAGGACTAACAATCATAAACCTATATGCACCTGACAACATAGCCCAAAGTGCATGAGACAAGAACTCACGGAATCACATGGACAAACAGTGTATCCATAATAGAGTCCTCAAGACTCCACTCTCAATAGACGATATGATAATCATACAACATCAGCAAGGACACGGAAGACATGAAAAAGAGGGAATTAGATAACATACTACTAAGTGAAAAAATTTACAGAATAATGTTCACAGTAAAGGTAAAGCCAGGTATGGTGGCACATGCCCATAATCACAGCAACTCAGGAGGTTGAAGCAGGAGGATCACAAGTTCCAGGTCAGCCTCAGCAACTGAGTGAGACTCTGTCTCAGAGTAAAACTGAAAAAGGACAGGGATGTGGCTCAGCAGTAGAGCACCCCAGGGTTCAATGCCAGTACCAAAAATTAAAGCAAAAATACATAAAAAAATTCATATTTCCTATAAATACACATAGGTGTATGCAAATACATAGAAAATGACCTGGAAGAACATAGAGCAAACTGAAAACAGAGAAATGTTCCTAGAATTACAGAGCTGGTAGAAGTGGGTTTTAGTCTTAGCTGTTACATCCTAATTTTTTTACTGGGAGACTGATTCATGCATGATAGAAATAATTTTTTGAACAAGTTAACTGGAAGAAAAAGAATGGAGGTCCCAATGATGGTGGCTTTGGCCTGGAATAAGGCAAGACTTGGATTGTCTCCCATGGTAAAATAAAGCAGTAACACTTGCTGCCATTGGGGGAGCAATACCCACCAGGGCCACCCCAGCTTCTTCACATGCTAACCGAGAACCTCACAGGGGCCATGGAGACATTCTGCTGAGATTTCTGCTTTCAGAAATCAGACCCTGTGGCTCAGGGAGGTGTAGTCTCTGTCCTCAGAGTACACTCAGCACCCTGGGTGACAGAGGCAGGTTCCCAGGGTGGTGCCCACTCCACAGAAGAGTATGGATGGGCAGGCAGAAGCCAGAGCCTCGGGATTTGGCAAATGCCCCGCTCCAAAGTGCATCTGAGACCAACAGGTGGCAAACTCCAGGGGAGGTGGGGAGGAAGCAGCAGCAGGGACGGGGTGCAGGCTGGAGAAACAGCACTCACTGTAGACAGAAACCCAGAAAGCCTCCCTGCTCTCAATTACAGCCAGTTGTATACATTCTTATGCCGAATACTGGTGTTTTTATCTTCGAGAGGCAGGGATCCTGACACCTGCATATTTACTTGAGCCAAAGCTCAGGAATTTGCTCACTGTGTGACTTCCACTTCTTACTTAACCTCTCTGGGCTTCAGTAGCCACATCTGTAAAGTGAGAGTAATAATAAGACAAACCTCAAATGATCATTATGATTCCACAAGCCAATATATGTAATGTCCTCAGAACTGTGTCAGGCACATTAAATACTATGTAAGTATAGGCAGCTGCTAATCTTACTCCCATAAATGCCAAAGGTGATGTTATAGAGATGATATATGCCCAGTAAATTAGCCAGTTGAACATACACACAGTAAGACCTTGTTATGAAGACAATTTTGAGACAGTTCCAGCCATGGTGGTTAATACATAGGCTTTAGAGTCAAGTGGGCCTAGATTGACTCTACCAGGCTGTGTGACTCTGGGTAACTGCTGCCCAATTCTGAGCCTCAGCTTCCCCATCTATAAAAGGGAGATTTCAATACTACCCCTCTGCTGTGAGAACTAAATGCGATTGACATAAAGCTCTCAGTGTTGTGCCTAGCACATAATACATGCTCATTAAAGGAGAGCAACTAAGTCCCCTCACACCCAGCTCACCTACTCCTCTCTGGGTTTCCATCATAGATAAGGTTATATAATGCATCCACAAGAGGATGCACAGCTAGTAAAGTGGTTTGCAACTTTCAAAATGAAAAGAATTGGTAAATAGTAGATGTTCTTCTTACAAAAATAAATGTGAATCCCTGAAGAGTTTTGCAAATGCATGCATGTGCGTCAGCTACTTATGGAGGAGCTGTATACTTTTATTTGTCTAGAATTTGATGCACTAAATGCAAACAAAGTATGATGAAGAATCTAATAGACGCAGTCCCCAGACAGAAGCCAGGGCTCCTTCCCAAGCGCTCTGGCTGGCACGTTGCTATGGTATATTTAGGCTGTTAATCACACCAAGAAGCTTTCCCAACTGGCTGAAGACGGGGTAAACCCAGCATGTCTCAAATTAGCAACAGCCCACAAAAATCTCATCAGCCCATCTCATGCAAACACTTTGACTTCTCGGAGAAATTCTGTGGAAAATTCTCCCGACCAGGATAAAAAGTTCACAGCTGGAGATCAGCTACCAGGACAACGCGATGAGTCTCCGGGTCTGTGTCCGCGTGGCTGAGACAGCGCACGTCCATCCACTTAAAGCAAAGGGAAGCTGAGTTTGCGTGTATTTTACAGAAAATCCAGGTAGGTCATCTGGTAGGGGGCAAGGGTCATCCATGAAGCACTTGGATGGCGCTTGACTTCCTAGAAGATATTACTGAAGACCCAGAATGAAAGACTGGCTAGATGTCATGCTATTAACCAGCTCAATTGATAAAGATCTACCTTTCTGAAGAATGGAGACACATCCAAACCACCTTCAAGGCAACATGCACAGCGAGGACACCTGAAGTCCAACGTGCACACTCTTACCTGGAGATTCACTCAGCACCAACCACTGGGAAGCCTCCACCGTCTGTGCCTCACATAAACACGAGCTCTCCCCCACCAAGCTCCCCACTTAGTGGAGAAAGAAGCAAGGGATCAAAGAGGCAGATAAAACAGAGCCGGTCTGGTCTTCACCACAGCAACTTATTCCATGTGCGGATCTGTCTGCCTCAAAACCAAATTCTCAACCGACGTCATCACAGTCATCTGAGGGCATAGGAACAGACTGGGAAGAGTTAGGGTTGTCCATGACTTGTCTGCACCTGAGGCCGAATAAGGTGATTCGCTAGGTCCTCAAACTTCTGTGCCTTTTTTTCTTTTGGTGATTTTTTTTTCTTGTTCAATACGGCCTGCAGGCTAGTGCCAAAGTCCTACCCAGTGTCCTACGTGCCAGACTAAGTGCGAAACGTTCGCTGGATACTCTCCAGGGCTGTAGCGCCGCTGACCGCCAGTCCACCAGCTATGTGTTAAGGAGCGGGGGAAGGAGCAGAGGGTCGCCTTGCACCGGGATCCCGTGGAAAGAGGGCCTGAGAGGCTGGTGGGAACCTGACCTTGGCATGTACCCACCCCCAGGTTCAGTATTCGCTAATTCAGTGTCCGCAGCTATTTTATAGAATATAGCTCCCATGAATAGTGAAATTCAACCACAAAAAAATATATATAAACACAATAAAACAACTAGGTTGAAAGGGAACTGAACAGGAATGCCCTACTTTAGATTTCTTTGGGTATACAGTGTATACATTCTACTTTTCATGTAAGAAAACAGGTGATATTATTAATGTATTTGTTTATATGCATTTGCTTTTTTTTCTTTTTTCTTTCTTCGTTTTTTTGTGGGGGGAGGGTGTAGCAGGAATTGAACCTACAAGTGCTTTACCACTGAGACACTCCTCAGTCCTTTTTATGTTTTATTTTGAGACAGGATCTCGCTAAGGTGCTTAAAGTCTAAGTTGCTGAGGTTGACCTCCAACTTGCAATCCTCCTGCCTCAGCCTCCTGAGTCCCTGGGAGTACAGGCATGTGCTATAATTACAACATTTGCTTTTTGACTAAAGTTAAAACATAAGTATAATTTAAAAAGTGAAACAAATGAAACTATCTGTATATCAAGTTAGTGATTTAACTATGTAGGGAAAAAATAAATTTTTATGTGATTCTGGTAGGATACATTCTAATAGCCCCAAACAGCTGCCCTCCCAACAACAACAAAAAAACCTTAATTATATTCAGTATTCTTATTTAACAATAAGAAAGATTATTTTATAATTTTTATAATATATATTATATATAACATATAATAAATATTTAGGTTCATATAGTTAGAAACCAAGATTCCTACTTTAAGAGAAAAGAGAGACAAATATAACATCAAAAAGTTAAGTAATGGATAAAGAAAATGTGGTTCATACACACAATGGAATATTACTCAGCCTGAAAGAAAAATGAAATTATGGCATTTGCAGGTAAAGGGATGGAACTGGAGAAGATCATGCAAAGTGAAATAAGTCAATCCCAAATAACCAAAGCCTGAATGTTTTCTCTGATAAGTAGGTGGCGGGTGGGTAGGGAAGAATGAAGGAACTTTGGATTGTACAGAGGAGAGTGGGGGGGGCAGGTGGGGATGGGAAGGATGATAGATTGAGACAGACATTATTATCCTATATACATGTATGAAAAAATTTTTAAAAAATGTCTCTGTTAAAAGTTAATGATGGGGCTGGGGATATAACTCAGTTGGTAGAGTGTTTGCCTTACAAGCACAAAGCCCTGGGTTTAATCCCCAGCACCACAAAAAAAAAAAAAAAAAGCATCACTTGTGAAGTATTCTTGCAAAGGGAAAAACAAAAATCTGTACCTTGCCAAACATCTCAGGGTCACTTTAGCATTTCATGAGAAATACGGAGAGTGGAGGACACAAGTTGAACCTCATACTGAGGATGTGTGAAAATGCCACTGGACAGACTAATGAGCCACATGGAAAAGAGTGGAAGAAAATCCAGAATTCAAGAGACAAGACACCTGGATTCCCAGAGGTTCAGGAGCCTGGGGCAGGAGGATAGCAAGTTCAAGCCCAGCCTCAGCAACTTATTGAGACCTTAAGCAACTTAGCAAGACCCTATCTCAAAAATTTTTTTAAAAGGGCAGGGGATGTGACTCAGTGGTAAAGCACCCTGGGTTCAATTCCCAGTATCAAAAAAAATTTAAAAATACAAATAAAGAATTTAAGAGACACATAAGCTACTGTGGTTTGGAGCTCAGGCTGTCCACCCAAGGTCAATGGAGCAAAGGCTTGTTTCCTAGGGTAGCTCTCCTGGGAGGTGTTGGTGACTTTAAGAGGCAGAACCTAATGGAAAGAGGAGGTCATTCGGTGTGTGCTACTGAAGGGACTGTGGGACCCCCATCCCCTCCTCTTCCTTCTTTCTCCCACTCCCTAGGCATTCTGCGTACAGTTCATTCCACTGCGCGATCCCAGCCGTCACTCCATCAGAGGCCTAAAAGCCATGGGTCCACCTCGTCGTGGACTGGAACCTTTAAAACCATGAGCCCAAAGTATACCTTTTCCCTTTATAAGTTGATTTCCTCAAGTGTTTGTTGCAGTGCAGAAAGCTGACTGATACATAAACCAGACTCGAAGTCAGATCCTTGCATGGACCCTGATTCCGACAGTCACTGCAACACGCCATTTTAAAATACCTGGAGATATTTGGATGTGGGCATTAAATGGTATTAAGAAATGAATGTTTTTATTGTCTAAACTGTGGGAACATTATTTTTAAAGCCCTTCCCTATTTAAGGTTCACTCTGAAGTCCTGAGAGCCAAGTCTTCAGCCTTGGAGACTGGCTTCACAAGGCTCCATCACACTCAGGCTCACATGCTCACACATGTGCACATGCAGGCACACACAGGAGGGGACAAACAGTACGACAGGGTCAGCGGAAGGTTGGCTGTGGCTGTGTCTGGTGACACATGCCTGGAAGATCCTTATACCATTTTTGCTGTTTAAATTTTCTGTTTGAAAAAAAAAAACATGAAAAATAAATTACCTCACTGGGCACAGTGCCCCACGCCTATCATCCCTGCAACTCAGGAGGCTGAGGCAGGAGTTTGGCAAGGTCAAGGCTAGCCTCAGCAACTTAGCCAGACCCTAACTCAAAATAAAAAATAATGAGGGCTGGGGGTGTAGGCCAAGTGTTTCAGTGCCTTGTAGTATTTCACTTAATAATAATGATAGCGGTAATAGCTACTAATACACTACTCCCCGCATGCCTGGTATAAGTAAGCGGTTCACACATGCATCTTGCTAAACCCTAACCTGAGAGGTAAGTCTGGATAGTGTCAGAGATGGAAAAGCTGAATATAGAGTTACTCGAAGATGCACAGCTAATTAGCAGGAAATCAGATCTGCACAGGACTGATGCCCAAGTATGTGTGTCTGTCTGCCTGTCTGTCCATGCAAGATATGAACCAGGTGGCTTTTTCAGAAACAAAGTGACAGCCACCTGCCGATCTCTTTCATGTAGATCTAGAACTAAATAACCCAGAAAAGAAAAGCCAGTTCCCTCCCCATTCTGGCCTTGGTCTCCTTCCTCATGAACCATGCTAAGCTTCACTAGCTCAATTTGTTTCTACTACAGAAACAAAAGTCCTGATAACTTGTTGACGCTCTGCAAATGGAACATCATGTGCAAAGCAACACCAAGGACACAGATGCTTCCTAATTCC
This sequence comes from Glaucomys volans, assembly GCA_020662805.1. Taxonomy (NCBI): domain Eukaryota; kingdom Metazoa; phylum Chordata; class Mammalia; order Rodentia; family Sciuridae; genus Glaucomys; species Glaucomys volans. Next base: position 213,274 of record JAJEJO010046665.1, read on the forward strand.
TAATTAGCATCTCTCCATTAAAAATCTGAGGCAGCCTGGGAGGCAGAAGAGCCAGGCCTGTCAGCCGGGAGATCCTGAAGTTCTTAAATGCTGCCTCTGCCAGCGCTAGCTGTGTGTCATTAGGAGAATGACTTGATACCTCTGTGCCTCGGTTCTGCCATGTGTCCTGTGTGCTCTGGCCTCTAAGGCTATGGTGGGGATGAAATGGGAAAAGATATGAAAGGAGCAGAGCACAGCCCTGTCAGAGTGGAAGCCCCAGACAATGCTGATCAGAGGTAGGTGACGATTTCACCACCACTGTCTTATTAAAATCCAAAAGGGACCACATCTGTCCCAGCTACCAACTGAACCCTGGTGTGTGAAAGCCAGCTCATCCCCCATGTGCAAGTAGGAAATTACCACCTGGAAAGCTGTTCTTCCCCTTTTTCCTCCTTATTTTTTTTCTTTTTTATTGTAGTAAAGTATGTTTATTTATTTTTATTTTTATTTTTTATTTAATTTTTTGATTCATTGAGCACAAATGGAGTACAGCTATTGTTTTTCTGGTTGTACAAAAAGTAGAGTTACCCCATCTGTGCATTCATACATGTACACAGGGCAATGATGTCTGTCACACATACTGTTATTATTCTTACCCCCCCACCTCGACCCCATCCCTCCCTTCTCTTTATGCTCTCTATCCTTCCTCCATTCTTGCCATCCTTCCTCCTGCATTATGCATCATCATTCATTTATCAGAGAGATATTCAGCCTTTGGATTTTTGGGATTGGCTAATCTCACTTAGCATAACAGTCTCCAACATCATCCATTTACCTACAAATGCCATAATTTTATTCTTCTTTATGGCTAATATTCCATTGTGTACATATACCACAGTTTCTTTATCCATTCATCTATTGAAGGGCATCTAGGTTGGTTCAACAATCTAGCTATTGTGAATTGAGCAGCTATGAACATTGATGTGTCTGCATCACTGTAGTAATCTGATTTTAAGTCCTTTGGGTGTAGGCCAAGGAGTGGGATAGCAGGGTCAAATGGTGGATCCATTCCAAGTTTTCTAAGGAATCTCCACACTGCTTTCCAGAGTGGCTGCACCAACTTGCACTCCCACCAGCAATGTATGAGTGTATCCTTTTCCCCACATCCTCACCAGCACCTGTTGTTGCCTGTATTCTTAATAAAAGACATTCTAATTGGGGTAAGATGAAATCTTAAGGTGGTTTTGATTTGCATTTCTCTTATAACAAGGGATGTTGAACATTTTTTCATAAATCTGTTGATTGCTTGTAGATCTTCCTCTGTAAAGTGTCTGTTCATTTCCTTGGCCCATTTATTGATTGGGTTATTAGTATTCTTGGTGTAAAGATTTTTGAGTACTTTGTAGATTCTGGAGATTATTGCTCTCTCTAAAGTGTTTGTAGCAAAGATTTTCTCCCACTCTGAAGGGTTTCTCTTCACATTGCTGATTGTTTCCTTTGCTGAGAAAAAGCGTTTTAGTTTGACTCTATCCCAATCATTGATTCCTGCTTTTATTTCTTGCGCTTTGGGAGTCATGTTAAGGAAATCTGGTCCTAGGCCAACGTGATGAAGATTTGGATCTATTTTCTCTTCTATTAGGTGCAGGGTCTCTAGTCTAATTCCTAGGTCTTTGATCCACTTTGAGTTGAGTTTTGTACAGGATGAGAGATATGGGTTTAGTTTCATTTTGCTGCATATGGATTTCCAGTTTTCCCAGCACCATTTGTTGAAGAGGCTATCTTTTCTCCATTGTATGTTTTTTGGCTCCTTTGTCAAGTATGAGATACCTGTATTTATGTGGGTTTGTCTCTGTGTCCTCTATTCTGTACCATTGATCTACCTGTCTATTTTGGTGCCAACACCATTCTGTTTTTGTTACTATTGCTCTGTAATATAGTTGAAGGTCTGGTATTGTGATACCCTCTGCTTCGCTCTTCTTGCTAAGGATTGCTTTAGATATTCTGGGTCTCTTATTCCTCCAAATGAAGTTCATGATTGCTTGCTCTATTTCTATGAGGTCTGTCATTGGGATTTTAATTGGAATTGCTTTGAATTTGTATAGCGCTTTTGGAAGTATAGCCATTTTGACAATATTAATTCTGCCTATCCAAGAACATGGGAGATCTTTCCATCTTCTCAGATAATCTTTAATTTCTTTCTTTAGTGTTCTGTACTTCTCATTGTAGAGGTCTTACACTTCTTTTGTTAGATTGATTCCCAAGTATTTTTTTTTTTTTGGAACCAGGGATTGAACTCAGGGACACCCGGCCACTGAGCCACATCCCCAGCCCTATTTTGTATTTTATTTAGATACAGAGTCTCACTGAGTTGCTTAGGGCTTCGCTAAGTTGCTGAGGCTGGCTTTTAACTCGCGATCCTCCTGACTCAGCCTCCCAAGTCACTTGGATTACAGTTGTGCGCCACCATGCCCGGCTAATTCCCAATTATTTTATTTTATTTGAGGTTATTTTGAATGGGGTAGTTTTCCTAATTTCTCTCTCAGAGGATGCATCACTTACAAATAAAAATGCATTAGATTTATGAGCATTAATTTTATATCCTGCTACTTTACTGAATTCATGTATGAGTTCCAGACATTTTTCTGGTGGAATTCTTAGGGTCTTCTAAATAGAGAATCATGTCATCAGCAATTAGGGATAGTTTGAGCTCTTCTTTTCCTATTCGTATTCCTCTAATTTCTTTGGTCTGTCTAATTGTTCTGGCTAGAGTTTCAAGAACAATGTTGAATAGTAGTGGTGAAAGAGGGCATCCCTGCCTTGTTGCAGTTCTCAGGGGGAATGCTTTCAATTTTTCTCCATTTAGAAGGAAGTTAGCTGTGGGTTTAGCATAGACAGCCTTTACAATGTTAAGGAATGTCCACTATCCCTAGTGTTTTTTCTAGTGTTTTGAGCATGAAGGGGTGCTGTATTTTATCAAATGCTTTCTCTGCATCTATTGAAATAATCATGTGGTTCTTGATTTTAAGTCTGTTGATGTGGTGAATTACATTTATTGATTTCTGGATGTTGAACCACACTTGCATCCCCGGGATGAAACCCACTTGATCATGGTGCACTATCTTTTTAATATGCTTCTGTATGCAATTCCCTAAAATTTTGTTAAGGATTTTTGCATCTATGTTCATTAGGGATATTGGTCTGAAATTTTCTTTCCTCGATGTGTCCTTCTCTGGTTTTGGTATGAGGGTGATATTAGCTTCATAGAATGAGTTTGGAAGGGTTCCCTCCTCCTCTATTTCATGAAATACTTTGAGGAGTATTGGAATGAGCTCTTCTTTGAAGGTCTTGAAGAACTCGGCTGAGAATCCATCTGGTCCTGGACTTTTCTTGGTTGGTAGGCTTTTGATGACTTCTTTTATTTCCTTGCTTGAAATTGATCTATTTAAGTTGTGTATGTGTCCAGATTCAGTTTGGGTGGCTCATATGCCTCTAGGAACCTGTTGAAGTCTTCCAGGTTTTCTATTTTTTTGAAGTGTAAATTTTCAAAGTAGCTTCTAATTATGTTTTGTATTTCAATAGTGTCTGTTGTAATATTTCCATTTCCATCACGAATTTTAGTAATTTGGAGTTTCTCTCTCCTTCTCTTTGTTAGCTTGGCTAAGGGTATATCAATTTTGTTTACTTTTTCAAAGAACCAACTTTTTGTTTTGTCAATTTTTTGAATTGTTTCTTTTGTTTCAATTTCATTGATTTCAGCTCTGATTTTGATTATTTCCTGTCTTCTGCTACTTTTGATGATGATCTTTTCCTCTTTTTCTAGGGCTTTGAGCTGTAATGTGAGGTCATTGATTTGTTGACTTTTCATTCTTTTATTGAATGCACTCCATGCAATGAATTTTCCTCTTAGCACTGCTTTCATAGTATCCCAGAGATTTTGATATGTTGTATCTTTGTTATCATTTACCTCTAAGAATCTTTTAATTCCCCCCCTAATATCTTCTGTTATCCATGCATCATTCAATAGCATATTATATAATCTCCAGGTGTTGGAGTACTTTCTGTTTTTAACTTTATCATTGATTTCTAATTTCATTCCATTCTGATCTGATAGTATACAAGGTAGTATTTCTATGTTTTTGTATTTGCTAAGAGTAGCTTGGTGGCATAACATATGGTCTATTTTAGAGAAGGAGTCATGAGCTGGTGAGAAGAAAGTGTATTCACTTTTTGATGGATAAAATATTCTATATATATGTCTGTTAAGTCTAAATTAGCGATTGTGTCATTGAGACCTATGGTTTCTTTGTTCAATTTTTGCTTGGAAGATCTGTCCAACCGTGAGAGAGCAGTGTTAAAGTCCCCAGTATTATTATGTTTTGGTCTATTTTGTTCCTGAAATTGAGAAGGATCTGATTGACGTACATGGATGCACCATTGTTTGGTGCATATTTATTATTGTTATATCTTGCTGATTTATGCTTCCTTTAAGCAGTATGAAATATCCTTCTTTATCCCTTCTGACTAACTTTGGCTTGAAGTCTGCTTTCTCTGAAATGAGGATGGAAACTCCTGCTTTTTTACTCAGTGCATGTGCATGGCATGTTTTTTCCCAACCTTTCATCTTTAGTCTGTGGGCATGTTTTTCTATGAGATGAGTCTCTTGAAGGCAGCATATTGTTGGGTCTTTCTTTTTAATCCAATCTGCCAGTCAATGTCTTTTGATTGATGAGTTTAGGCCATTTACATTCAGGGTTATTATTGAGATATGACTTGTATTTCCTGTCATTTTAGCATTTTTGGGGTTTTTAGCTTAACTTTGTTTCTCTTTTGATTGGCTTTTTCCTTAGTGTAATTCCTCCCCATGTTTACTGACATTGTTATTTTTCATTTCTTCCTCTTCGAGTATTTTGTTGAGAATGTTCTGTAGGGCAGGCTTTCTCTGTGAATTCTTTAAGATTTTGTTTCTCATGGAAGGATTTTATTTCATCATCAAATCTAAAGGCAAGTTTTGCTGGGTATAAGATTCTTGGTTGGCATCTGTTTTCTTTCACAGCTTGAAATATGTTGTTCCAGGCCCTTCTTGCTTTTAGGGTCTGGGCTGAGAAATCTGCTGATATCCATACTGGTTTCCTCCTGTAGGTAATCTGATGCTTTTCTCTCACAGCTTTTAAAATTCCATCTTTGTTCTGTATGTTAGGTATTTTCATTATAATGTGCCTCAGTGTAGATCTGTTGTAATTCTGTGTGTTTGGTGTCCTGTAAGCCTCTTGTAATTGATTTTCCATCTCATTCATCATTTTTGGGAAATTTTCTGATATTATTTCTTTGAACAGTTTATTCATTCTCTTGGTTTGTATCTCTTTGCCTTCCTCAATCCCAATAACTCTTAAATTTGGTCTTTTCATGATGTCCCATATTTCTTGGAGGTTTCATTCATGGTTCCTAACCATCTTCTCTGTTTGTTCGACTTTGTTTTTGAGATTAAATATTTTGTCTTCATTGTCTGAGGCTCTGTCTTCCAAGTGATCTCTTCTGTTAATTATGCTTTCTATTGAGTTTTTAACTTGGTTTATTGTTTCCTTCATTTCCTTGTTTCCTTCAAGGATTTCTGATTTTTTTTAGAACTTCTATCTCTTTATTGAAATGATTTTTTGCTTCCTGCAATTGCTCTATTAGCTGATTATTTATAGCCTGAATCTGCTCTCTTGTCACATCATTCTCTTCTCGGATCATTTTAATTATGAACATTCTGAGCTCCCTTTCTGTCATTCCTTCTACCATGCTGTCTTTGGGTTCTCTTGATATATCATCTAGGTTTGTTTGGGACACTTTCTTCCAGTGTTTTCTCATGTTGCTTGTGTATCTTCCCCTCTAGTAGTGCGAATCAGAGGGATTGCAATTTCCCTGTAAAGACTTAAAGTGTCCTTGCAGATTTCCAGTAACTCACCTTGAAGAGATTATTATTAGCAGTCCCCCATATAAACAATATGTGTCCTTAAACCATATACAACCTGTATAGATATAAACTGCATTATAATATACAGAAATGAGTGTAAATTATCTACTGCATAATTGATAGATTTGCAATAAGCACCACAATTTCAAATAGTGAAGAAAGAAAATGCTGAGGGGTTTAGAATATAACATTAATGAGATAGGAAGTGAGTCTATAGAGTTACTATGTCATAGGAATAGTGAGAGCGGAATGAAAGGAAATAAGTTTTTAGCATGAGAAAAGAGAATGAGTCTCCAAGGACACTGCTATATTAGAGGGTGATAGAATGATGATAAGGATATTAATAGGAAAGAAGTGGGAATGTAGTAAGTATATTGGGAATAATTGTAATATTACTATTTAGACAAAAAAAAGAGAAAGAAAGTTCTGCAGTATAATTATATCGTACTATTCAAACCTCCTATTGTTCAGTAGTCTGATGCCTGTCAGGCACTTGGTAATGCTGTGTCCCAAGAAGGATGCTGTCCCACTGCCTCCAAGTCAGGAATAATCAATGTTTGTGGGCAGAGGTAACCTGTTGTTGTTAGATGGTCAGCAACAGCATGGGTGCCGGCCTGAGACTAGACCAGGTACAGGGTGCAGGCCTGGGCTTGGAGCTGGATATGGTGGCCTGATGGCTTGGTGGGTATGTGTTCGCAGCTGGGCTGCCCGGGGGTCAGGCCCGAACCTGGCCCAGCGATGGTGGTTTCCGAGTGGCAAATGGGGTCCCTCGCTCCCAGCTAGCTGCTGCCCGGTCTCAGGCCTGAGCCCAGGACGAAGCCCAGGTCAGAGCCCAGACTGGCAGTGTTGGTTCCAGAACTGCTGCTATTGTCCTGTGCTCACTAGCTGGCTGGTGATGGATCCCAGGCTCGAGCCCGCGCCTGGTCAGTGACTCCAAAGCAACTCCTGGGGTCCCGCGCTCCCAATGGTAGCTGCTCGCGGTCGGGCCGAGCTCGGCCCGGTGGTGTTGGTTCTGGAGCAGCGACTTGGGACCTCTTACACGTAATTTGAATATAAAATCTCATTGAGAGCAATATTCCTGCTGTTTGAATCCCGAGGAAGTCAGTGAAGTATGTTTAAAGCGCACCTTTTTGAATGCAGCATCCCCACCTCCTGTCCACAGAACCTCTTTATCGTCCCAAACCAAAACTCTGGACCCACTGAACAGTACCTCACATGGCCGCCTCCTCCCAGGCAAGGGCACCCAGTGCTACTTCCTATTCCTGTGAATTTGGTCACTCTAAGGATTTCCTGTAAGTGAACTCAGCAGTATTTATTCTCCTGTGTCTGCTATTTAACTTGGTTGAGGTCTGCAAGGTTCGTCTGTGTTGTAGCGTGTGTCCCTCACATGTGCATCCATGTTCATGGCAGTTCAAAGGTGGAGCCAACCCAAGCACCCAGCAACAGATGCATGATAAACATAATATGACACAGCCACAGGATGGAATATTACTCAGCCATAAAAAGGAATTCAGTGTGACTTCCTGCTATAGCACAGGTGAACCTAGGAAACATTACAATGAGGGAAGGAAGCCAGGCACAAAAGAATAAATATTATATAAATTCACTTATATGGAGAATCCTAGAACTGGCAAATTCATGAAAACAAGAAGTAGAATGGAGGTTACTGGGTGACAGGACAGAAGGAATGCAGAGAATTTGTTTAATGGGTGCTGAGTCTCTGTTAGGGACATTGAAAGAGTTCTGGTGATGATTTGATGATCATCAACCAACACTGTGATTGCATCTAATGTCCCCGAAGTGTATGTTGACAGTTCAGCGATAATGACACCGTGACAGATATTATGCACATTTTACCACAATAAACATCATGTTTAATGGAGTCAAGGATACTGCAGTTGTTCCTGGGGTGACCCTGGTGCTTCTCAAACTTGAGGGTGCACTTGATCATTGTGAGCCTGAGAGTCTGGGCTGGGTCCTGAGATGCAGGGTTTGGGATAGTTCCCAGCTGGGGTGCTGCTGCCCAGGGTGCACAAAGCTGGGCTGAGTCCTAGCACCTGGTAGGCAGGAGGGAAACGCCGCGCTATTGACAGGAGGCATGTTGAAGTGGATCCAGGGCTTTCAAACCACTTTGTCCCTGGCTGGTAAGTGATTGTTTCTAGTAGCGTGAGTTGCACTTTGCTGCGGCAGGCTGGGACCCCCAGGGCATCTTTTGAGCATCATGCGAGCAGAAACTTGGCGGCCAGTGTCTCCCAGATATCTAAAAACACTTCCCTAGAGTGTCATGCACATAACCACACAGAGCTGGGAAAACAAGTCCAGTTAAATGATCTCAAGCAAAATGAGGCATGTTTCAGACACAGGAGCCCTTGGCCCAGCCCTGACCATGCTGTCCCTGGATGACTCACCAAGGCTCCTGATGCTCTGGGAGTCCATATTTCACCACCCCCAGCATCTGTGCAGAGGTTGCAGGTAAGGAATCGATGAGGTCAGGGGCTGAGGCTACAGGGAGCAAGTAAAAAAGAAGCCTATGTTCCTGCTCAGACTCAGATTGGACCCCCTCACTATTGAGGGCTGCCTGCCAGGACTTGGGACAAACTCTACAGCCAAGACATCCACGATCATGCCCACCACTCCAAGGAGTAGGTCCACTCAAATCACTGGTAGAGCCCAGCACAGTGGCCCATGCCTGTAATTTCAGAGGCTGGGGAGGCTAAGGTAGGAGGATTGCAAGTTCAAAGCCAGCCTCAGCAACTTAGCAAGGTACTTAGCAACTCAGAGATCCTGTCTCTAAAGAAAATATAAAATAGGGCTGGGGATGTGACTCAGTGGTTAAGCACCCCTAGGCTCAATCCTCAGTACAAAAAAAAAAAAAAAAGAAAATCACTGTTAGTGCTGAGAATCTCTGACCTCACCTTCCCACCTACATAACTGAGCCAAGAGCTGGCCAGGTGTGTCAGGTTCAAGACTGAACCCGGTTTTTCTGCCCTAGGGAACCAGGCTCCCAGGCACAAATTCCAAACTGTAGAAACAAGTCAATCAGAAAAATTCCAAACAGAACTGAGAAGTTGATTTGGAAAACCAAAGCAGATTTTTCTAGACTAGTACGATTCATTTCTATAAATTCACTCTAACTGCAGGGATGACATTGACTGAGGACTTGTCACTGCCTGGGCACTGAGCCAAGCATTTTGCTCCTTTTGTCTGACCCTCTCCATGACATCATGAGGTCAGTCCTTATCCTTCACCTGTTTTTATAGATAGGGAAGCTGAGATCCCATCAAGGAGGAGATCAAGTCCAAGGTTGTGGCTCAGAGCTGGAAGAGCAACACATTGTTATCCAAAACTCGAACACATCTTAAATGACAGTTAAAAGTGGGGGTGTTAAAAGATGGACATGTGACACAGGAAGCACAGAACAGTCAAATCCAAAACTTTAGACTTGCTGGGTGCAGTGGCAAGCACAGGTAACCCCAGTGGCTCCAGAGGCTGAGGCAGGAGGATTGGGAGTTCAAAGTCAGCCTCAGCAATGGCGAGGCACTAAGCAACTCAGTGAGACCCTGTCTCTAAATAAAAAAAAATATATAGGGCTGGGGATGTGACTCAATGGTTGGGTACCCCTGAGTTCAGTCCTCAGTACCCCCCCCCAAAAAAATCCTTCAAACTTAGTCACTGTTATGGTTTGGATCTGAAATGTCCCCAAAGGTCCAGAAGCTAAAAGCTGGGTTGCCAGCCTGTGGCTCTACAGGTTGCTGGAACCTTTAGGGGGTGGGGCCTAGTGGAAAGAAGTTACGTTGTTGGGGGCGTTGTCCTTGAGGATATTGGGACCCTGGATATTCTCTCTCCCTCTCTCTCTCTCTCTTTCCTGGATGTCATGGCATGAGCAGCTTTGAGCCACCATTTTATCCCCACCATGATGTTGTGCCTCCCCACAGTCCCCACAAAAAGATTGTGGAATAAAACCATGAGCCAAAAATAAACCACTCTTTCTTACAAGTTGATTTTCTCAGGTGTTTTGTCACAGCAATAAAAAACTAACATAACCACAGTCAAAACCAAGAACACAGCTGAACGTGGTGGCCCACACCTGCCATCCCACCAACTCAGGAGGCTGTGGCAAGAGGATCACAAGTTTGAGGCCAGTTTCAGCAACCTAGAAATGCCCTCAGCAGTTTTTGAGACTCTGTCTTAAAATTAAAAAATAAAAATGGCTGGGGAGGTAGCTCAGTGGTAACCTGCCTTTGGGTTCAGTCCCCAATACTGAGAACAAACAGAAAAGAAGACACATGAACTTCAATCTGAAAATATCAGTCATGCCTACAATTCTCCATGTTACTATGAGGGGGCTGCCAAGGGTTAGTCATCAGTGATCAGTGAGAATGACATGTGTCCCTTGTCATAATCACTGAGGGTGACCAGGTCTAGTGAATAGAAAGACATTCACCTGGACATGGGCTGTAGCCCATGTATGAACTTGCTCAGTCCCTGGGTTCAATTCCCAGAATGGGAAAAAAAGAGAGCAACAATCATTTAAACTTGAATTTTATTTCATGTATGTATGTACTGGGTCATCTGTCTAGGCCCCCCTCGAAGAGGAAAGCAGTTTCCTGGCCACACCTGGCTGGGGTGGACCAGGGCTGGGACGCCATTACTTATACCAGCTGACAGTTGCTGTGGGGCAGGAGACCTCTGAGTCTCTCCCGGTCTTTCTAGAACTATGTTCTTTACCCTTTTGATCCATACACTCTACTTGAATTTCCTGCATCTGCCAGGATTCTAGAAAGAGAGTTCCAGCTCCCCTGGAACCACAGGATGCACCATCTCCTCAGCCACGTGGACCAGCCTCCCACTCTCCTCAGGAGCACACCTTGCTGATCCCCAGGGTTTCAGAAGGGATGGCCTCACTCCCTGGGTCCAGATCAACCCCTGAGTGCACTGTGGTCTCCAGACACTGGAAGTAGAGAAGTGACCCAAGTCTGACCAGGGAAATGCCACCCGGATCTTCCCTGGAGCAGATGGGAAGTGATCATGCTCCTCCTACAAGTGGCCAAGGTGACAGTGTCAGCCTACAACCTCCAGCAGGAATGTGACAAGGGAGAGGAGACTCCCTGAGTGTACACAGCACACAGATGGGCAGAGCCGAGAGGTGGGGCAGAGCTCCTTGCTGGGGCTCCCCAAGAACTTCTCAGTTAATAAACCACAGATGTCCCCCTTTGGCTCAACCACATTGAGGTTAATTTCCATCGCCTGCCACCAGCAGAGTTCAGACGAATGCAACTGGTAAATACTATCTTCCCATCAGTCAATAGGCAAGGTCAAAGCCATCTAGCCATCTTGTTCACCGTGATTCCTAAACATGTGCAGAATTCAAACAGCTCACAGCCCAGTGTGAACCACGGTCTCATGATTCACCTCCCTGCATTAACTCAGGCCTCTGCAGTCTTTTCTCAACCAATGGCTACAAAGATGCTGCTAAGACTCAAGCCAGCTCAGGTGACTCCTCTGCTCAAAACTGTCCAGTTTCTGCTTAGTCAAAAATCTTCCCATGGGTCTAAAAGTCCCTATGATCTGATCCCACTTCTCTTCTTGACCCCATCTTGAACACTCCACTTGGATCACACACACTTCCCGCTGTTCCTCAGGGACCTCAGGGCCTTTGCACAAGCTGCTGCCTCATTTGGAAGTACTTTTCTCCCAGACAGCCTCAGGGATCACTCCCTCCTTTCCCGATATTTGAGTCTCTGCTGTGGGCAGGAGCTGTGGACAGTGAGTAGGCACTTTTCCTGTCACCCTCATGGATGTGTTCCCAGCACCCAGAGCCCCGCATAATATGTGGTAGGTGCCCGGTAAAAGAAGTCAGGAGTTGGGGTGAAGCAGACCCAAGAAAAAGGGAAAGGGGTCTGTGAAGCCTTACAGCTTCGGGGAGATGAGCCAAACCTGAGCCAGAGCCCAGGTGCTCCATCTGACCCCAGCTTCCATGGCAGCTCACCCTCCTGCTCTCAGTTCCACCTTGGAGGAGACCTGAAGTCCCATCTCAGCAGATGGCTGACAATGGGCGACTGGCTAGGAGGAAATGTGGTCAGGCACATGACTGAGTGGTGGGGGAGTCCTCCTCCTAATCTGATTTAATTTAAGACTGCTCTCATTATAGCTAATCTGATCAAAGGATGACCAGCTCCCTGACCTGCAGCAGCTCCCAGGAATCTTCCCTGACTCTGCAGAGATGTCCTCTGCACGGCGGTTAGGAACCGACCACACAGCCGGGGATCTGGAAGTGCTCCCACTTCTCCACCGCCCTCCTCCTGGCTTTATGGTCTCTGCCTCTGCCCTGCCCTCCATGAGGTCCTGCCCATCTATTATTATTATTATTATTATTATTATTATTGAGTGGTTTGAGTTGGTGTTTCAGGACCTGCCTCGACCTTAGGTCATGTCACATTATGTTTTCAAAGCTCGTTTGAGCAGTGGATAGAAGAAATTGGGGAGCTTCGTCCAATGTGGCAAATGAGACTGCCTCATGTTCCCACGATGAGGACGGGGGCAAAAAGAATATGCAAAGGAACCCAGTTTCCAGAAAAGAAAAACGTGACATTAGATCCCTCCGCCTCCCAATGGGCGCAAAGCACTCCATGCTCCAGCTGGGCAGGACTCCGGTTGATTCCCTGAATGTCCCTTGCCTCTCCTACCTCTGGGCTGTTGCACGTGCTATTCTCCCCCTCTCTCTGGAAACTTCTTTCCTCGCTTCCATCATTCTTCAGGCTTAGCTTTTACAAAATCTCTAGACCCATGAGGGAAGGGATCCTGTGTTCAGGACCCAGCATGAACCCAACCTGCCACGGGTATTTGTACCTCCTAAGGTCCACGTGGTCCAGGCTTCCCTTCTGTCAGTTTTAAACATCTAATGCATTTAATTCACACTATGTGGTATGGATGAAGGAATGAAGAGGTGCTGCAACTGACCACCTAGTCCCCTTCAGCAGACAGCATTGATGGCTGGGGACTTGGGACCAGATCCATGACTCCTCTCTTGGAGCATCTTTTAGACACAAGCCTGGAAGACCACTTCCATCCTCAGTGTCCACCGTCTTGTTCTGAGAGCAGAGATGACTACTTCCAGGATGTTCTGAGCAAATGCCAACAGAGCTGGGGCTGGGTACCTGGCTGCCCCCAGGGCCCCTTTAAGTTTTCTGTGGTGTATCAATACCATGATTTGTTGTTTAAGGAAATATCTGATTAAGGAATTGCTGGTGTGATCATGGTAGTCTGGTGGTCCTTAAAATAGAGCCCTCACTGTTCATTAGAAAGAGCATGTTGAAATATATTGCCTGCTGTGATGCCCGGGAATGGCTTCAAAATAATCTAGGGAGCTCTGTCAGCAAGGGGGTGGTACTGGACAGGATCTGACCACCACTGAATCTGTGGGATGGGTCCATAGGAGGCCTGCAAGTTGATGCTCTCCACTTTCATACAGGTTTGAAGAAGGTGCACACGTGCATACGCCTTGTGATTTTCCTGGTCCCACTCACATCTCTTTGACCTCCCTGGAGATTGGAAAGAGCTGCCCATCAAGCAAACATCACAAAACTGACAATTAATTGGTGAGCCAATCTGCTCCAGGATAACCAACAAAACAAAAAATTTTCCCCTGATCCATGGATGGATGGGATTGGGAGAAAAACAAATCAGAAACATGATTGTTAAGCCATTGGCCTTCACAGGTGATCTGGGCACTGTGGGTCATCTGCACCTTCTGCTTCCTCACCCCACGTGGTTGAATCATAGATATATGCATATGAATTATCAGGGAGGAGGATGACACCCTTGATCAGGCCATCATGAGACCACATCTGAATGTGATTTGATATCATGAAGATGAATGTCAATTCATGCCACAAAAGGAAGGGTCAGTCACTTCCCTATGAACCAACCCTGGATGGCCTGCAGAGGCCGCTCAGAAACAGCTGCTCTGCACTCAGTGGCCTCACCAGGGAGGCCACAGATACATGACCTGAAAAAAATCTACCTAGTGGAGTGTCTGCAATCCTGGAGCCTCAGGGACATCACAGGACTGAATCAAGCCCACTTGTTAGTTAAACTCAGATCTGTTCCCACTGCCTCTGTGTTGGACCAATGGAACCCGGAATATTTTGGATCTGGGGCTTTCCTCCAGTTTGGACCTGTGAACTCAAAACTTATCAACTTTATTTTCATCTGTATTTGCAGGAGTGAGATGGGCATCGTCATCCCCAGGATGGGGTTGCAGCTAGGCACCTCCAGGCTCCGGAGGATGATCTAGAACCAGACCTCAATTAGTTTCCACCAAACTCCTCTGATAGGAATCGGGAACACTCCAGGGCACCAATGCAAAACCCAAACGGATTTCTTGTGTTTGTTGTTAAGGAACATGGAAGAGAAAATGAAGAGGATGCTCCTGGGCTGAATCTAACCTGCTGGTGCTTGTATTTTTTTTTAACTTTGTTTTCATAGTGTGTTTTGTTTTGTTTTGTTTTGAATGCATTACAAAAATTAGAATTTTTCAGAGCAGTTTTTTGGTTCCTGTAGTTGGGTTGGAAAGGGGAAAGATCTGGTCAACTCCGATCCTGTCCCCTGGCCACACTGGACAACTCGAGATGGGCCACCTGTGTGCAGTCCCCCTGAGCGCTGTGTCCCTGCTGGGGGTACCAGGGATTGAACCCAGAGGCACTTGACCACTGAGCCACCTCCCCAGCCCTGTTTTGTGTTTTATTTAGAGACAGGGTCTCACTGACTTGCTTAGGACCTCACTTTTGCTGAGGCTGGCTTTGAGCTCATGATCCTCCTGCCTCAGCCTCCTGAGCCACTGGGATGACAGGCATGTGCCACTGCGACCAGCAAACTATTTATTTTAACAAAAGTGAACCCTTTCAAACCAGTTCCTTAGCTCACCCTGATAGACTGACCAGTTCCTTAGCTCCAGTTCCTTAGCTCACCCTGATAAACTGACCCACAGAGGCAGAGGGATGTCACGAACTTCTATTAAGTCACAGATTTCTCTGCAGCACTTAATCTCTTGCTGCTGTCTCACCCAAAGACATAAAGCCACAAGTTTCACTCTTTTTTTCCCCCACCCCTCCCTTCGCCCTATGCTAATCTATCCTTCCTCCATTCTTGCCTCCCTTCCACCCCGCATTATGCATCATTATTCACTTATCAGAGAGATCATTCGGCCTTTGGATTTTTGGGATTGGCTAATCTCACTTAGCATGACAGTCTGCAACATCATCCATTTACCTGCAAATGTCATAATTTTATTCTTCTTTGTGGCTAAGTAATATTCCATTGTGTGTGTGTGTGTGTGTGTGTGTGTATATATATATATATATATATATATATATATATATATATATATATATCTCACAGTTTCTTTACCCATTCATCTATTGAAGGGCATCTAGGTTGGTTCCACATCTAGCTATTGTGAATTGAGCAGCTATGAACATTGATGTGGCTGCATCAATAATCTGTAGTAATCTGATTTAAGCTTCACTCTTTTAAACCCTTTGGGAGGGTGGTGAATGGAGCCACTCCTTCTTTTTTTTGCGGTGCTGGGGTTGAATCCAGAGCCTTGTGCTTGATAGGCAAGACCTCTGCCAACTGAGCTATATCCCCAGCCCTGGATCTGCTCCTTCTAAGGGATCAGGGACCGCAGATGAGGAAGGCCCATCACAAGACCACAGCAAGTCCACTCCTAGGCATATTTCTTTAGGAAACAGTAAGAAGGCTTCACAAAGATTTCATGTCCAAAGCAGTCATGAAGGCTGGATTTATGAGAATGGAAGACCAGCAATAATCCAGCTCACTAAGGGGTTCCATTACCCTGTGTCTTCATGCTGCTTTGTCCCAGAGCCATCGGAAATACTACACGAATAGTCTGGGCAGTGAAAGACAATCACGTCTTAAGTCAACTTTTAAGAAGGAATGAGGAGGGCTAGGGATAAAGCTCAGTTGGTAGAGTGCTTGCCTCCCAAGCACAGGGCCCCAAGTTCAATTCCCAGCACCAAAAAAAAAAAAAAAAGAGGGAAAGAGAAGACTACAAAATACCTGCAATACGGCTATTGCCACAAATCATTCCAGGTGGATTCAGTCACACAGGACAAACGTTTGCAGGAGGAAAATCCCTTCAGCCTCTGTAATGGTGATTCATAATGCTGATATGCAGGTGGTGGAATTCTGACAGTGTTCGTTTTCTTTTTAATTATATTCATATTCTATTTTTTCCATAGTAAGCATGCTTGACCTTGACCGCAATTGATGTCTTCAAATGACCATTCTCTCCATTTCTCAAGACGTATGAACAGGTTACAAGCTGGCCTACATAACCTGATCATCAATCAAACCCCTGTAAGAGCTCCAGGGAACTATCACATGAAACCATGGTGCACAACCACCCAGCAGAGAGGGGACTTCTGGATTTTCAAGCCTTTTATTTACCAGCTTGAAGCAGGAGATATTTTTCTTTTATTTGTTTCTTTTATTTATTTTATTTTATTTTATTTGTTTTGCGAAACCAGTTTCCTCTCCAAGTGTCCCCATCCTCCTATCCAAATAAATGCTCAGAGAGGTGTTATTCACAACAGCCATAAGGTGGAAACAGCCCAACTGTCCACTAACTGATTAAAGGATAAACAGAATGGATCTATCTATGCAATGGAATATTATACAGCCATAAAAATGAATGAAGCATTGATGTATGCTACCAACAGAGACCACCCTTAAAGGCATTATGCTGAACAATGGAAGCCATAGACAAGAGGCCACATATTGTACAATTTTTTTATATGAAATGTCCAGAACCTATAAAATAATAGGGATTCATGGTTGACAGAGGACATAGTACAGAGTAACTGGAACTGAGGCTAACAGGTATAAGGTGCCATGTGTCTGTGTGTGTGTTGATAGAAATGTTCTGCAATTAGTAATGATGACTGCAAAACACTGACTGTATACTAATAACCATCCAACTGTATACCTTAAAATGTTGAAAAATGATGACATTCATGTGATAGGAATTTTCACCTGATTTTTTAAAAACTTATGCTAACAGAAATCTGAAGAGGTCATATAAGAGTAAGAGAAAAGAGTTTTTAGGGCAAGAGAAATGACCAGGGATAACAAGAAACTCGTGAACAGATCAATTCACCCAGAAGGCGGAACCAGTCTAAATGTGAGAACATGTAATGAAAGAGCACATGAAGCAAAAACTAAGGAGCTGACACTCTGGAAAGCAGTATGGAGACTCCTCCACTAGGCATGGACCAGCATTTGACCCAGCTATCCCACTCCTCAACTTATACCCCAATGATTTAAAATCAGTATACTACAGTGATGGAGCCACATCAAAGTTTATAGCAGCTCAATTCACAGCAGCTAAACCTCAGAGCCAACCTAGGTACCCTGTAACAGATGAATGGAAAAAGAAACTGTCGAATATATACAGGATGGAATATTACTCAGCCATAAAGGAGAATGAAATTATGTCATTTGCTGGTAAATGGATGGAGGTGGAGAATATTATGCTAAGCAAAATAAGACAATCATAAAGAAGTAAGGCTGAATGTTTTCTCTGATATGCAGATGCTAATTCACAATAAGAGGGGGGTAGTCTGGAGAAGAGTAGAGGTACTTTGCATTAAACAGAGGGAAGTGAAGGGAAGGGAGGGAGTAAGGGGCAGGAATGTCAGCAGAATGAATCAGACATTAATACATGCATATATGATTACAGGATTAGGGTAACTCTACATGTACAACCAGAAGAATGACTGACTCCATTTATGTATGATGTGCCAAAATGCATTCGACTGTCATGTGTAACTAATTAGAACAATTTTTTAAAAAAACTAAGGAAGTTGAAAAGAGATATGAACAAACCCACAATACTGCAGAAGAGGTCAACATTCCTCTGTGTGATGATAAACAAGTGGAGAGAAAATCAGCCAGGAGGTGAAGGATCTGGAGAACCATCACTGACTGGTCCAGCTGGTTCACCACACAGGGTGCTGTCCACAACCGAGCATATGCTCTTTGCAAGTGCCCAGGAACATGCACCAAGGGAAAACATACCTGGAGTGACAAACAGATTTTAAACACTGTAAGAGAATGAAACCACACACAACGTGACCATTGGTCATCATGGAAGAAGAAATTCCACAACAAAAAGATGACAGCAAGCAGCCAAGTCCTAGGAAATCACACACCTCTAAAGAACACATGCAGCAAAGAGGACACCGCAAAACAAATCTGGAAGTACTGAAAACGGAAGAATGATCAAAACACAGGTGGGAAAATCTGTGGGGTACAGCAAAAGTAGTCCCTTGAGGGAAACTCAGGGCAAGAAATAGTCACATCAGAAAACGAAAAAGGTATCAGATCAACAGTGTAAGCATCCACCTCAAGAAATAGAAGAGCAAAGCAACCCATAGCAAGCAGAAGAATGGAAATAAGAACAGAAATCAATGGAATTGAAAACAGAAGAACAATAGAGAAAATAAAAAGAAGCCAAAACCTGATTCTATGAAAAAATTAATGAGAATTATGATCTTTGACCAGCCTGGCAAAAGAAAAACACACACACAATCAAAATCAAGAATGAAAGAGGAGACATCACTACAGAGTCCAGAGACATGGAAAGGAGAAGAAAGAACTACAAACAACTCTGAGCAGGTAAGTCAACAACCTAAATGAAAACTAACAATTCCTTGAAAGCCACAAGCTACCAAAATAGACCCAAGAATAAACACTTTACATAAGTAATCCAAAACTATTAAAGAAATTTCATTTTTAGTTAAAAACTTTACACATGTGTACATGTGCACGCACACAAATTCTGGTCCCAAATAATTTCACTGGTGAATTCCAACTAACATATAAAGAATCAATAGCACCAATTTCACACAGCAACTTCCAGAAAATAGAAGTGTAGGGAACATTTTTCAACTCATTATGCTCAATTCGAGATAATTATCATCTTGATACTCAAACAAAATACAAAAGAAAGGAAAGTCACAGATCAATATCCCTCATGGACATAAACACAAAAATCCTCAACCAAGTAAAACAAGCCTTAACTTAAACCTCACACCACATACAAAATTCACTCAAAATATATCCCAGATCTAAATGTGAATGATTAAAAACAAATGACTTTTATGAGAAAATACAGGAGAAAATCATTGTGATCAGAGGTTAGGCAAAATTCTTAGGCAGAATACCAAACACATGATCCTTTAGAGGAAAAAATCAATTTGGACTTCATCAGATTTTAAAAGTTTCACTCTGCCGAAGACACCATTAAAAGAAAGGGACGATCCATGGACAGAAGGTACAGGCAAGGTGCAGATCTGACCGAGGCTGCATTCAGGACATGTGAAGAACTCTCCAACCACAACAGGAAGGAGACAAGCAATCCAATTATTTTTTTTTTCAAATGGGCAAAAGACTTGAACAGAGACTTCCTCAAAGAGGAGAAATGGATGGTAAATAATCCCATGAACTATGTCCAGCATCGACCACTGGGGAAATGCAAATTGAAATCACTACACCATTATTAAAAATGGGTAAAATAAAAAATGCTGAAAAGATCAAGTGCCGGTGAGAATGTGCAGCCTCTGGGCCTCTCAGGCATTGCTAGTAAAGAGACATCATGGTAAGAGCTGGGAAAGAGGTTGGCGGTATTTTATGCAAACAAACCTACACCTGACCTGTGATTTACCCAGTCCACTCCTGGGTATTTTACTCTAGAGAAATTAAAACGTATATTCCTACAAAAAAAAATACACATGAATGTTTATAGTTACTTTGTCTATGAGCACCAAACAGCAGAAACACAGTAGAAATAGCCAGAAGGAGATACAAACTATAGTCCATCCACACAATGAAAAACTACTCAGCCATCAAAAGGAATGGGGTATGGCCACATGCAATCACGTGGACGAATCTCAAAGTCACTGTGCTGAGGGAAAGAAGCCCCTCTCAAGAGTTATCTGCTGAATGATTTCAAGCAAGGGGCTAGCAGTCTTGGGGACAGGCTAAGGAAAGAGAGGAAAAAGGAAGGAGTTTTGAGGGGGTAAAATTGTCCTAACTGTGGGAGTGGCTACATGGAGGTGAAAGCTCACAGAAATGTAAACTCAAAAAATTCCAAGAGTGCATGATGTACAATTTCATCAGGGAAAAAATCTCTGGTGGAAAAAGAATCCAAGACTGGGTTAATTTAAAGGCAGGGTGAGAGCCCTGTGGTGGGGCTGGATCTTGACAGAGGTCTGAGTTACCTGGTGTAACTTGAATTGGTCAAAATTCAAGGTATGTACCCTTGAGATCTGTGCTTTCACTCTGTCCATTTTATTTCAGAAGAAAAATAAATAGATATTGAATTCTACTTAATGACACATGTAAGGAATTATTTAGGGGGCAGTGGATTGATGTGTGTGATTTAGTCTGAATCCACTAAGCAATTCCATGGACTCCTACAGGGAGAGGGGGTGGGTGGATGGACAGACAGGAGATGGAGTAAGCACGGCAGAATATCAATGGGACCTGGTAGGAGCTGTTCACTTGAAAAGTACCTTCAACATGGCTGTGTCTTTGAAAGTTTTCATAATAAAAATCAGAAGGGGAATAAAATTATTTAGCATCTGTTTCTCTCCGTGATACCAATTGTTGAGTGGACATGACAGTATTTTAGGAATGACCCAGCAAGCAAAGGTCTCCCTAGAGGGGGCTTCTTGGAGTTGATGGTAAGGAATCTCATTCTTATAGCTTGGATGGTAAATATTTTGCTTTTGGGGAATTTATCATGTAGCACTGCTTCTCCAAGTCAGATCAGGCTGAAAATAAAGCTTTAAAGTAGCATCTGATTTTGATTGGTGCAATTCTCTAGGTAGGAAAGGAAGACATTGTCCACAATATCCAGATGCCCCAGTGGGTAAGAAGAGAACTCACGCAGAGCAGGGCAGAGCTGGGCACAAGGTGACCATCCAGTGCCAATGGGAGACTTATCAGGGGCTGGGCGGTAGTTTCCAGATCGGGATACAAACTCTGAGGAACTGGCCTCATTTCCTGCCCTCCAGACAGTGGAATGGAAGAATAGAAGTCATCAGGGAGCAGACCCAACTCAACAGGACAATTCTAAGCATCCAGATCAAAAGGCCACCTTGTCTTCTCACAAGGTGAAATGGGTCAGATGCAGAAAGCCAAATGCTGTATGATCTCACTTGTATGCAGAATCTAGAAAAGTCAAAATCACAGTAACAGAGTAGAAGGGCTGGGGTGGGGAAAGCGGGAGGAAAAGATTTTGGTCCAAGGGTAGAAACTTTTCCAACTCTCAGATGAGTTCTGTGGATCTCATGCACAGCACAGTGACTTAGTTAAATAATACTGTATTGTATACTCAAAAGCTGCTGTGAGTAGGTCATGAATGTTCTCATTATAGACACACACACATAGTGGGATGATGGAGGAGTTAACTCCTTTGATCATGTGATCACTCCACAATAGATCAAATGGCATTGCACACCTTAAAGATACACAATTGCATCTGTCAATTATACTCAATAAAGCTAGAAAAGATTAAATTTTAATTTTAATTTTTTTTTGGAAAGGGCTGCCTTATGAAAGGACTTGAAGAGACATTTCTCCAAAGAAGACAGAGTCCATAAGATGCATGAGAA
This sequence comes from Glaucomys volans, assembly GCA_020662805.1. Taxonomy (NCBI): domain Eukaryota; kingdom Metazoa; phylum Chordata; class Mammalia; order Rodentia; family Sciuridae; genus Glaucomys; species Glaucomys volans. Next base: position 234,910 of record JAJEJO010046665.1, read on the forward strand.
GATGCTCTCACATCATTAGTCACCAGAGAAACACAAATCAACCCCCACAAGAAGATACCACTTCATTCCCATGAGGATGGCGATCCATTTTAAAACAATGGAAAATAACCAGTGTTATCCAGGATGTAGAGGAACTGGAACCTTTGTGGATTTCTGGTGGGAATGTGAAATGGTGCAGCCATTCTGGTTCCTCAAAAAAAAAATAAAAATAAATGAATGACCACATGAGCTAGTAATTCCTCTCCAAGGTACATGCCCAAAAGCATTGAAAGAAGGGACTCAGAAACTGTTACACCAATGTTCAAATGCAATTATCACAGTAGCCAAAAGGTAGAAACAACCTGAAGGTTCGCTGAGAGATGAATGGATAAATAAGATGTGGACTAGCCATACAGTGGTCTCCGATTCAGCCATAAAGATAAAGGAAGCACCCACACATGCCAGATCACAGATGGACCTTGGAAATACCACAGCACCAGAAGAAATAAGTCAGACACAGAATGACAAATGTTGTATGATTCCACTTAGGAGAGAAGCCTGGAGCAGCCAAGTACACAGAGACACAAAGTAGAACAGAGGTCACCATGTGCTGGAGAGGGAGGAGTCAGTGTGGGTTGGGCACTGAAACTCTGTGGGGATGATGGGAAACTTCTAGAAGCTGATGGCCAGGATGGTTGGGCAACATGCCAGTGTACTTGAGGCCACTGCACTGTAAACTTAACTTAAACTTGCACTGTTGAAGTGGAAGTTTTATGTACATTTTACCATAATAAAAAATAGATTTTTTAAAATGTTGCCTTGTTGGTCTGGGGTTGCGATTCAGTGGTAGAGTGCTCACCTAGCACATGTGAGGCCCTGGGTTCGATCCTCAGCACCACATGAAAATGAAATAAAGGTATTGTGTCTGCCTCCAACTAAAACAAAAATTTAAAAAATAATGTCTCCTTATATGGCCGTGCTCATCCCAATGACCAAGACTACACTGGGCGATGGGCAAAGGGAGGGGCTGCCTAAAGGGGGTACTTTCAGATGCTCAGATGCCACAGCTGCTTCTCACCATGCACACTTAAGACGAGTCAAGGAACTGTAAGGCTCAACCCCATAACTGGGACTTTATCATCCAGCTTAGAGTTGTGATGAACACACGAGCCCACCAGGCACTGTTGGGAGGCCAAACGGGGGGGGGCAAATTCAAAGACCCAGACCTGTGAAAGCATCTGCAGCCCGATGTGTGTCTCCCTGCCCCATGAAAGGGGCATACTGTACCATGTTGGCCCCATGTCTCACACAGTGGGGGCTCAGAGCACCATGCTGGCTGAGGCCACCTAACACCCTCATGCCAATCAGCAGGGTGGATGATTATTAAAAACACCAAGACTCACCATAACTAAGCATTTGCCATGCATCAGGCACTGGGTGTGACTCCTGAATATAGGATCCCATTTAATCACATAACAACCCTGTATGAAGGATTCTAAGTAAGGAAACTGAGGCTCACGTAGAAGAGATTGTGGGCCCAGGGTCTCTCAGCTTGTGGTCCTGAATGAAACTGGGATCCACACAGGCTCACTGCAGAGCCCAGGCCTTCTGAACTACTGTCTAAACTGCTTCAAGCACCGTGCCAGATTTTCTGGGACTTGGGCTATTATTTTTGAGTCTTCATCTCCATTCTCTCCTGGTCCAAGAAAACTGAACACATATCCCTCCTTGGAAGGCATCACTGCCTTGATCAATTGCTGTCCAGTAATTCTAAGGGGACCAGACTTTCAGTCTATCAAGAACAAGATTTTTTTATATTAAAACAGAAATCATCTCAATGTTCAAAATCTCATACAAATATATGGTATGCCACCTATATAATAAAAAATTTTCCAGTAGCTTCAGGGAGAAGAAAAAAAAAGCAAGGAGATACAGGTGCAATTAACTTTAACACACTTTATTTAACCTAATATATATAAAATATTATCATTTCAATGCATCAACTATAAAAAATTATTAATGAAATATTTTCCATTCTTCATACTAAGACTTCAGAATTGGGCAGATATTTGGCCCTGACAGCACATTTCAATTAGGACTCCATATGTTTCAGGTGATCAACAGCCACCCGGGGCAGGTGGCCGCCACACTGAACAACTCGGGTCCAGATGACCCCCTCACGTTATCTCCCCCTCCCTCATGTCTGTGAATGTCCACATCGTGTCCATCAGTCCTATATTTCAATTCAATAACTGTTACCTATAATAGTCACCAAAGAAACATTTTAGGACAATAACATTCTACCATTCCAATTCTCACTAATCCTATAACCATCACCTCTAGTCGGATCATCTACATGAACTGTATCTGCTCCTATCTTTCTTCCTTCCCTCCCAGGTCACGCCAACCTTGGGGATTCCACAGCAGAGTGTCAAACCTCTCTCCGTTCCTGGATCTGGGGCAGATCAGTGACTCTAACCCTCTTGTAAAGCAGGAACAACCACAACTGTGGGAGACACACTGAGACACATTCCAAGTCTCACAGGAACCCTGCAGAAGAACATCGATCTACATGTTCACTAGCGTCTCCTATTTTTGTCCCATTTCCCATCCCATCCTGAAGCTTCTCCATCCCCCTTCCTGCCTGTCACATGACCCCTGCCTTCCTCAGCCTCTGAACACCTCTCCTGTTTCCAGACCCAGAGTCCAGGAAAGGAGGAAAGTCACACCCTGTTCCTTCTTCCTGATGTTTCGATGGGAGCCCAGAAAAAGACCAACTCCTGGCTGGGGGAGACCCCAGTTTTCTGCCCATTGGAAGGAGAAGAAAAACAAATTCTCCAACAGCATCCACTCCAAAAATTGGAGACTCTGAGAGGGCCCTGAACCACTTGGATATAATGTATGTCATTAACTCAGATGGTGATTACCCCTTACACACCTGTGCATGCACACATGCATGCATGCATGCGTACACACACACACACACACACACACACACACACCCTTTTATGAGAGCAAGACAGAAGGAAGGGGAAAGGTGTTCCCCAGATGGCCACTTTGGACAGAAAACCAGCTGTTCTCCTGTCATTTTTCAGGTTCTTTCCAAGCAAAACAATAAAGTGCCCATGCTCACCCTCTGCAGCCTCTGTCCCCTCCCTGAGCTCTGAGACATCCAGTCAAAACCTAAGAATATCCACTCCTGCCAAAGATATGGGAAAACGAACCCTTTCCCACACTGCTGGCAAAAGGCAATTTGGCAAGATCTATCAAACATCCTGAAACATCCAGCATTTCCACTTCCAGGAAGTGAGGGCAAGGATGAGCCACAAGAAGGTCTACCACCATATTGTCTATCATAGGAAATCATGAGTGCAACCACCCAACAATAGAATTTCAGTAAAATTACTTATGGGACATCCCTGCCGCACTTCCTTGCATAAGCAAATGCCATCAGAAATAACACTTTCCTAATAGGAGAATGCATGCATGCCTGGGGAAGGTCACACCCCAGCCTTCCTGAGTTCCCCAGCTTGCATGTCCAACTGTCCACTTGACAAATGGAACCTGCCGATCAGTGCTTGACCACAGGCCCAGCCTGTTCCACCCAGGACTTCACATTACACACAAGGGCACCACTGTCCACTCAATCCTTAGGACAGTTCTTGGGAATGATCCTCAGTCCTTCATCATCCTTCACCTTCCCCACATCCAGCTCCCGAGCACCTCCCACATGCTTGAACTTCTGGATCCAGGTGCTTGGTACTGGAAAGCAGCCCCGCCATGGGCCTGACCTGCACAGACACTCCCTGCTCGCTGCTCCCCACTTCCCTGCCTCCCCAGATCCTCACCCTCTGACAACTGTTTTCCCTGCAGCGACCAGAAAGTCTTTTAAAAACATACATCAGCAACCTGTTCGAACGGTGTCCATCACTGTTAGAGTGTGATGCAAGTATGACCAGAGCCCTGTTCTGTCTCCACTTGGTCCCCCACCCCTGCCACACCCACTCCCTCCCTCCAACACCAGTGACCTCCTTGTTCCAATAACATGCCAAGCACATTTCCATGTGTACCTGCCACTCCCTCCACCTGGCAAGCTCTTCAGATCCGGGTAGCTGATGACCAGTCTGTACTGCTCATGCTCCTCCCTGCATCTGCCTGCTCATTTGTTTTTTTTTCAGCTATGGGTTACACTGGCACATTAGAGTGTTCCAATGGATCCCCATGAATAAAGCCTGCTGGAATCCACAGCCACCCTGACCCTGGGTGATTCACGTCATGTGCCCCGGCCAATGGGACGTTACCAAAGGCTGCAGAAATTTACAAATGGGGTGAAAGAAGGGGTTTGACCTCCTACAACACTGCTGCTGCCACCAGGTATGCAACCTGGGCTGTCATGCTGCAGAGGCCACCTGGAAGAGACCTGAGGCCTCCCAGTACTTACACCCTCCAACTCCAGTCAGGTCACCAGATGAACAGGACCACACGAGGGAGTCAGGCAAGATGAACCAAAAAGGCCAGACTGTAAGCTCCTGAGCAAAGCAACAATTGTTGGGCAAGCTACGAAGCTGGGGGTGGCTGGTTCTGTAGCAACAGAAACCAATACAACAGTCTGTCGTTCACGTGGCAGATCACCAGCAACTCAGCACACTCAGTTCTCTTTTCTTCCCAGGCCAACAGCTGAACTTCCTCCCCATTTTCCTTGCAGTGCAGAGACTCAACTGCAGCCTAGGGAACACACCAGATCTGAGCAGGTGACCTGGGGGAATGAGGCTTTTCAGAGGCTCTGCCTTCTCTGTCAGCAATGATAGCAGTGCAGAATAGAAGGACCCTGGGAGAATGGCCCACCAGGCAAGGACAGCCATCCTGAACTGTTTTGTGAACAAGAAAAAGCCCTCAGTAGATGGGATCCATTAGACAGATGGTGGTTGTATGTAACGGGCTACCTGCTAACTGTGCTGCTGCTCCTGCCAAGAAGGGGGCCTGGTTCCCATTACCTGCATGCAGGCTGGCCAAGTGACTCATGTCAACCCACCAAATGCAGAGGAAGCAATACTGTGTGACTTGCAAATCTCAAGACCCCTCGTGACTGGGGCTGCTTTTCTCTTGGGATATTAGAGTCAGGAAAGAAGCCCAGGCTATTCCACTGGTGAGGCCACTGCTGTCCCATCCCATTAGCTTTCTGCCTCAGGAGTGAGCCTGGGCAAGGCTGGCAGAAGAACTACCCAGCTGAGCACAAGCCACTGAACCACAGAAAATAACACAATGTTGTCGTAAGCCATTTCCTAAATGTCATTGAGTCTGGGGATGACATATTGCACAGCAGTCGATAAGCGACATGGAGCGTTCCAAGAATAAAGCATTGACAGATGCATGCCTAATACCCTTGCTGCACCAGGAGGGTCCATGCATACCCACCTGACCCCAACTCCACTATTTCCCTCCCCTGGCAATTTCATCAAAGCAGAGTCGAGCAGAGACCCACTCCATTTAGCCATTACCCTCCAGTCCTAAGTCACTTGCTTTCCTTCCAGATGTTCTCTGTCCTCATCCCAGCCATCCTACAGACCAGGGCTCAGCAAGCCACGGAGCCAAATTGGACTTACTGCCTATTCTTGTAAGGTTCAGAAACTAAGAATAACTTCAATACTTTTAAATATCAAAAAATAAAATTTCATGCCCTGTGCAAATTATATCAAATTCAAATGTCAGGGTCCATGCAACAAGCTTCATTGGAAAACCATTCCCCACACCAACTCCATGAGTGAATGTTGTCTGCTGCACGCCACGAGAGCAGAGTCCAGTGGCTGGGATGTGAAAGGGTGGAGCTCACAAAGCCTAAAATGTTTATTTTTGGACCCTCTACAGAAAAAATTTGCCAGTCCCACTGCAGACTGTCACCAGACAGACCTTGAGTTATTTTTTGTACTCCAGAACCTGTGCAGACTTGTCTCCTCTTAAAGGGATGACACTGGTTGGTCAACTCCCCTGTCCTTACTCAGACCCCAAGAGTTAGTGACATAAATGCATTGCCTATGACCCCCATCAGGCACCTTCCATTCTGAGCAGACTGGTTCTAACTGCACCACAGAGGCAGGATGGCACCTTTATCTGCTTCATCATTTGTGTCCAGCAAGCAGGTCCCCTTCCCATCTTCCCTTCCACTCTGAATCCCCATCTCCCCAACCAAGAAGGCTTTTGTAAATGCTTTTCCAAATGTTTCCCAGGTGTATTCTATGAGAGAAAATTCCTGAGGGAAATCCTTGGAAAAGGAAAAACTACAGGCTCATCCTGTCTTGGAAGCATGCCGCACAGATGAGGCATATTAAAAACTCTGAGAAGTCCTGCAGTAAAGATGTGTTTCCCTTCTGCTGAACTCAATCTCTCCCAAACCCAGGAACCACAGAGTCTATTCTGTCCTCAGAACATGTGTTGACAACCAGCCTTCAAGATGGTGCCTGTGGTGTTGCGCATGCAAAAGAATGAAGAACCCTTGCATCGCGCAGCACGAGGGTTCTGCAGGATCTATTTTGGAAATGCCAATCACATGCCTTCTCTCCCTCTGTTCTGAGCTGTCCTCTTCCATGTTCTCTATTCCGCACCACATTGTGCTATCCATCGTCACCTCATAGCCACTGCTGATTTGGCACCTACTGGCACTGTGTTCAAGTTAGGACTAGAAAGTACTTGGAAGTGACATCTCTCTTAAATCCTGCAGCCACTACTGAGGAAGGTGACATCATTCTAGGATGGCAATTTTGCCCAAAATGTTAAACCGTGGATCAAAATGTTTAATTTGGTAGCCTAAGATTTTAAAAAGTAGGAGCACTACACAAAGCTCTAACCACAATGTTCACAAACTTTCTTTTGTACTGTTAACATTCTGGCTGTCCCCACAAACTTCCTTTTGTACTATTAACATTCTTGCTGTCCCCACTACATTCACTCATGCCTTCTCCTATGCCACACGGAACCTGATTTTGTGTGGAGCCAAGACAGGTGATCCCAGGCAATAGGTCACGATGGTGTTCCCACCTCCCTACTCCCAGCCTCCCTTGCAGCTAACACTGGTCATGTGGCCCCATGCTGGCCAAGAAGACATAATTTAGCATCACCAATGGGGTAGGGAGAAGGTGTCCTGGGGAAGTCTTGTTTTCCTGAAACCAGAAGTACAAGCCTTCATCCTTCACACTCACTGGGTCCTCCTCTTTCTGGCTATGAACCCAGATGCAACAGATGAAAGCACAGAAGTCATCTTGTAACCCTAGGGGAAAGGCCACAAGAATCCCCAAAGACATCAACTCCACTGAGCCAAGGCCAGCAGATCCATCTCTCCAGGCCTCTTCTTACATGAGGGGAAGAAATGACGTGCTTCCCCATTGCTGAGGGATTTTCCATTCCATGAAGCCACACAGACTCCTAGTGCGCCCACATACTGTCTCTGCTATCAATTACCATTCAGACATCTTCATCATTCCAGAGATACGAATAGCCTTGCCTCCCTACCCATGAAGCAGGCTTCTGGAAGGCCAACCCCATGCTGCACATTCTTATTTCTACAGGAGTGTGTACAGGTTACTAGATGCTGCTCAGCATCAAGGTTTTCAGGGATGATCTATTCAATTTCTTATTAACATCCATGTCTGTGGGCAGGGCATGCATTAAATAGCAGAAACAGAGCATCCATCTCCTAATGAAACAGCTTTTATTAAAGAGTGAAATGCAGCTGGGTGCAGTGGCACACACCCATAATTCCAGTGGCTCAGGAGGCTAAGGCAGGAGGATCTCGAGTTCAAAGCCAGCCTCAGCAAAAGCAAGGTACTAAGCAACTCAATGAGATGCTGTATCTAAATAAAATACAAAATAGGGCTGGGGATATGACTCAGTGGTGGAATGCCCTTGAGCTCAATCCCTGGTACTCCCCACCACAAAAGAAAAAAGAAAGAGAAAGAGTAAAATGCAGAAACACAAGAACTGTTCCTTAAATACAGATTCCTAGGCCCTCGCTCCATTCCAACTAGAATCAGAATCTCTGGGGTTAACTGCTATGGATCTGCAGGACTTTTTTTTTAAAGAATATTTTATTTATTTATTTATTTTTATTTAATTTTTTTTATTTACTTATCGATTCATTGAACACAAATGGAGTACAGCTATTGTTTCTCTGGTTGTACACAAAGTAGAGTCACAACATCTGTGCATTCATACATGTACACAGGCGAATGATGTCTGTTTCATTCTGTTATTATCCTTACCCCCCCCACTGACCCCACCCCTCCCTTCCCTCTATGCTATCTATCCTTCCTCCATTCTTGCCTCCCTTCACTCCGCATTGTGCAACATCATTCACTTATCAGAGAGAACATTCGACCTTTGGATTTTGGGGATTGGCTAATCTCACTTAGCATGACAGACTCCAACATCATCCATTTACCTACAAATGCCATAATTTTATTCTTCTTTATGGCTGAATAATATTCCATTGTGTTTATATACCACAGTTTCTTTATCCATTCATCTATTGAAGGGCATCTAGGTTGGTTCCACAATCTGGCTATTGTGAATTGAGCAGCTTTGAATATTGCTGTGGCTGCATCACTGCAGTAATCTGATTTTAAGTCCTTTGGGTATAGGCCAAGGAGTGGGATAGCTGGGTCAAATGGTGGATCCATTCCAAGTTTTCTAAGGAATCTTCACACTGCTTTCCAGAGTGGCTGCACCATCTTGCACTCCCACCAGCAATGTATGAGTGTACCCTTTTCCCCACATCCTCACCAGCACCTGTTGTTGCCTGTATTCTTAATAAAAGACATTCTAATTGGGGTAAGATGAAATCTTAAGGTGGTTTTGATTTGCATTTCTCTTATAGCTAGGGATGTTGAACATTTTTTCATGAATCTGTTGATTACTTGTAGATCCTCTTCTGTAAAGTGTCTGTTCATTTCCTTGGCCCATTTATTGATTGGGTTATTAGTGTTCTTGGTGTAAAGATTTTTGAGTACTTTGTAGATTCTGGAGATTAGTGCTCTATCTGTAGTGTGTGTGGCAAAGATTTTCTCCCACTCTGAAGGCCCTCTCTTCACATTTCTGATTGTTTCCTTTGCTGAGAAAAAGCTTTTTAGTTTGACTCTACCCCAATCATTGATTCCTGCTTTTATTTCTTGTGCTTTGGGAGTCATGTTAAGGAAATCTGGTCCTTGGCCAACATGATGGAGATTTGGACCTATTTTCTCTTCTATTAGGTGCACGGTCTCTGGTCTAATTTCTAGGTCCTTGATCCACTTTGAGTTGAGTTTTGTACAGGGTGAGAGATAGGGGTTTAGTTTCATTTTGCTGCATATGAATTTCCATTTTCCCAGCACCATTTGTTGAAGAGGCTGTCTTTTCTCCATTGTATGTTTTTGACTCCTTTGTCAAGAATGAGATACCTGTATTTATGTGGGTTTGTCTCTGTGTCCTCTATTCTGTACCATTGATCTACCTGTCTATTTTGGTGCCAACACATGCTGTTTTTGTTACTATTGCTCTGTAGTATAGTTGGAGGTCTGGTATTGTGATATCCCCTACTTTGCTCTTCTTGCTAAGGATTGCTTTAGCTATTTTGGGTCTCTTATTCCTCCAAATGAATTTCATGATTGCTTGCTCTATTTCTATGAGGTCCGTCATTGGGATTTTAATTGGAATTGCAATGAATTTGTATAGTGCTTTTGGAAGTATGGCCATTTTGACAATATTGATTCTGCTTATCCAAAAACATGGAAGATCTTTCCATCTTCTCAGATTCTCTTTAACTTCTTTCTTTAGTGTTCTGTACTTCTCATTGTAGAGGCCTTACACTTCTTTTGCTAGATTGATTCCCAAGTATTTTATTTTATTTGAGGTTATTGTGGATGGGGTAGTTTTCCTAATTTCTCTCTCAGAGGATGCATCACTTATAAATAAAAAAAGCATTAGATTTATGAGCATTAATTTTATATCCTGCTACTTTACTGAATTCATGTATGAGTTCCAGACATTTTCTGGTGGAATTCTTAGGGTCTTCTAAATAGACAATCATGTCATCAGCAAATAGAGATAGTTTGAGCTCTTCTTTTCCTATTCGTATTCCTCTAATTTCTTTGGTCTGTCTAATTGCTCTGGCTAGAGTTTCAAGAACCATGTTGAATAGTAGTGGTGAAAGAGGGCATCCCTGCCTTGCTCCAGTTCTCAGGGGGAATGGTTTCAATTTTTCTCCATTTAGAATGATGTTATCTGTGGGCTTAGCATAGATAGCCTTCACAATGTTAAGGAACATTCCTGCTATCCCTATTTTTTCTGGTGTTTTGAACATGAAGGGGTGCTGTATTTTATCAAATGCTTTCTCTGCATCTATTGAAATAATCATGTGGTTCTTGACTTTAAGTCTGTTGATGTGGTGAATTACATTTATTGATTTCTGGATGTTGAACCACACTTGCATCCCCGGGATGAAACCCACTTGATCATGGTGCACTATCTTTTTAATATGCTTTTGTATGCGATTTGCTAAAATTTTGTTAAGAATTTTTGCATCTATGTTCATTAGAGATATGGGTCTGAAATTTTCTTTCCTCGATGTGTCCTTCTCTTGTTTTGGTATCAGGGTGATATTAGCTTCATAGAATGAGTTTGGAAGGGTTCCCTCCTCCTCTATTTCATGAAATACTTTGAGGAGTATTGGAATGAGCTCTTCTTTGAAAGTCTTGTAGAACTCGACTGTGAATCCACCTGGTCCTGGACTTTTCTTTGTTGGTAGGCTTTTGATGACTTCTTCTATTTCCTTGCTTGAAATTGATCTATTTAAGTTGTGTATGTCCTCCAGATTCAGTTTGGGTGGCTCATATGCCTCTAGGAATCTGTTGATGTCTTCCAGGTTTTCTATTTTGTTGGAGTATAAATTTTCAAAGTAGCTTCTTATTATGTTTTGTATTTCAATAGTGTCTGTTGTAATATTTCCATTTCCATCACGAATTTCAGTAATTTGGAGTTTCTCTCTCCTTCTCTTCGTTAGCGTGGCTAATGGTTTATCAAGTTTTTTATTTTTTCAAAGAACCAACTTTTTGTTTTGTCAATTTTTTGAATTGTTTCTTTTCTTTCAATTTCGTTGATTTCAGCTCTGATTTTGATTATTTCCTGTCTTCTATTACTTTTGGTGGTGATCTGTTTCTCTTTTCCTAGGGCTTTGAGCTGTAATGTGAGGTCATTTATTTGTTTACTTTTCATTCTTTTAGTGAATGCACTCTATGCAATGAATTTCCTCTTAGCATTGCTTTCATAGTATCCCAGAGATTTTGATATGTTGTATCTTTGTTCTCGTTGACCTCTAAGAATTTTTTTATTCCCCCCCTAATGTCTTCTGTTATCCATGCATCATTCAATAGCATATTATTTAATCTTCAGGTCTTGGAGCAGTTTCTGTTTTTAACTTTATCATTGATATCTAATTTCATTCCATTATGATGTGATAGTATACAAGGTAGTATCTCTATGGTTTTTTTATTTGCTAAGAGTAGCTTTGTGGCATAACATATGGTCTATTTTAGAGAAGGAGCCATGAGCTGCTGAGAAGAAATTGTATTCGCTTTTTGATGGTTGGAATATTCTATATATGTCTGTTAAGTCCAAATTAGTGATTGTGTCATTGAGTCCTATGGTTTCTTTGTTCAATTTTTGCTTGAAAGATCTGTGCAATGGTGATAGAGGAGTGTTAAAATCCCCCAATATTATTGTGTTTTGGTCTATTTGGCTCCTGAAATTGAGAAGGATCTGATTGACGTTCATGGATGCACCATTGTTTGGTGCATAAATATTTATGATTGTTATGTCTTGCTGATTTACTCTTCCTTGAAGCAGTATGAAATGTCCTTCTTTATCCCTTCTGACTAACTTTGGCTTGAAGTCTGCTTTCTCTGAAATGAGGATGGAAACCCCAGCTTTTTTACTCAGTGCATGTGCATGGTATGTTTTTTCCCAACCTTTCACCTTTAGTCTGTGGGCATGTTTTTCTATGAGATGAGTCTCTTGAAGGCAGCATATTGTTGGGTCATTCTTTTTAATCCAATCTGCCAGTCAATGTCTTTTGATTGATGAGCTTAGGCCATTTACATTCAGGTTTATTATTGAGATATGACTTGTATTTCCTGTCATTTTAGCTTTTTTGGGGTTTTTAGCGTAACTTTGTTTTTCCTTTGATTGTCTCTTTCTTTAAAGTAATTCCTCCCCATGATGACTGAGATTGTTATTTTTTGTTTCTTCTTCTTCAAATATTTTGTTGAGAATGTTCTGTAGGGCAGGCTTTCTCTTTGTGAATTCTTAAGCTTTGTTTCTCATGGAAGGATTTTATTTCATCATCACATCTGAAGGTAAGTTTTGTTGGGTATAAGATTCTTGGTTGGAATCCATTTTCTTTCACAGCTTGAAATATGTTGTTCCAGGCCCTTCTTGCTTTTAGGGTCTGGGCTGAGAAATCTTCTGATATCAGTATTGGTTTCCCCCTGTAGGTAATCTGATGCTTTTCTCTCACAGCCTTTAAAATTCTATCTTTGTTTTGTATGTTAGGTATTTTCATCATAATTTGCCTTGGTGTGGATCTGTTGTAATTCTGTGTGTTTGGTGTCCTGTAAGCCTCTTGTAATTGATTTTCCATCTCATTCATCATATTTGGGAAATTTTCTGATATTATTTCTTTGAACAGTTTATTCATTCCCTTGGTTTGTATCTCTGTGCCTTCCTCAATCCCAATAACTCTTAAATTTGGTCTTTTCATGATGTCCCATATTTCTTGGAGGTTTTGTTCATGGTTCCTAACCATCTTCTCTGTTTGTTTGACTTTGTTTTCAAGATTAAATATTTCGTCTTCAGTGTCTGAGGTTCTGTCTTCGAAGTGATCTATTCTGTTAATTCTGCTTTCTATTGAGTTTTTAACTTGGCTTATTTTTTCCTTCATTTCCTTGTTTACTTCAAGGATTTCTGTTTGTTTTTTTTAACTTCTATCTCTTTATTGAAATGGTTTTTGCTTCCTGCAATTGCTCTATTTGCTGATTATTCATAGCCTGAATTTGCTCTCTTGTGACATAATTCTCTTCTCAGATCATTTTAATTATGAACATTCTGAACTCCCTTCTACCATGCTGTCTACCATGGGTTTTCCTGATATATCATTTAGGTTTGTTTCGGACACTTTCTTTCCGTGTTTTCTCATGTTGCTCGTGTATCTTCCCCTCTAGTGTTGCAAATCAGAGGGATTGCAATTTCCCTGTAAAGACTTAAAATGTCCTTGCAGATTTCCAGTAACTCACCTGATGTTTGAGATGTGCTTGATCAAGTGGTGACCCAAGAAATGTGCTGTCCCACTACCTCCAGGTTGGGAATGATCAATGCTTCTGGGCAGAGGCAGCCTGGTGTTGATAGACAATCAGATACAGCAAGGTGCTAGACCCCGGGCCAGGGTGTGGACCTGGGCACTAGACCAAGTTGGAGTGGGGGCACAGAACTGTGCTCAGTGATGGAGACACTGGGCTTGAGAGCCCAGGCAGGCCTGAACTCCTTGCTGGTAGCTCAGAAGGTGGCAGGTGGTTGCTCTCTCCAGGGAATGCTATAAAATGGCACCAAAGGGCCTAAGCTCCCCGCTGGAGCTGGCAACTCCAGCCACTCCAGGCCAGATCTCCCCAGTAGCCCCTGCACAGCAGTGTCGGAAAACTGGAGCCCAGCCCTTAGGATTCAGGCAGCCACATATGGTCAACCTCTGTCAGGGAAGCTACAAAATGGCGCCGAAGGGCCCAAACTCCCTGCTGGAGCTGGCAACTCCAGTCGCTCCAGGCCACATCCCTCCAGAAGCCACTGTGCGGTGGAGCCGGAACACCGGAGCTCAGCTCTGAGTATTTAGGCAGCAGCAGATGGTCATTCTCTGCCGGGGAAGCTGTAAAATGGCACTGAAGGGTCCCAAATCCCCACCGGAGCTGGCAACTCCAGCTGCTCCAGGCCAGATCTCTCCAGGATCTGCCTTGCCGTGGCTCGGAAGACCAGAGCTCAGCTCTGAGGATTCAGGCAGCTGCAGATGGTCGCTCTCTGCCAGGGAAGCTGTAAAATCAGTCTATGTCTTTTGATTGATGAGTTTAGGCCATTTACATTTAGGGTTATTATTGAGATATGACTTGTATTCCAAGTCATTTTGACTTATTTTTGGATTTTAATCTTACTTGGTTTTTCCTTTAATTGGCTGTTCCTTTAGGGTAGTTCCTCCCTTTGCTGACTTACATTGTTTTCTCTCATTTCTTCCTCTTGGAATATTTTGCTGAGGATTCTCTGTAGGGAAGGCTTTCTATTTGTGAAATCTTTTAGCTTGTGTTTATCTGGGAAGGATTTTATTTCATCTAAAAATCTGAAGGTGAGTTTTATTGGTTGTAAGATTCTTGGTTGGCATCCATTTTCTTTCAGTGCTTGGAATATGTTGTTCTAGGCCCTTCTTTCTTTTAGGGTCTGGGCTGAGAAATCTGCTGATATTCATATTGGTTTCCCCCTATATGTTATCTGATGTTTCTGTCTTGCAGCCTTTTAAATTCTATCTTTTATTGTATGTTAGATATTTTCATTATAATGTGCCTGGGTGTGGATCTCTTGTGATTTTGTACATTTGGTGTCCTATAAGCCTCTTGAATTTGATTTTACATTTCCTTCATCAGATTAGGGAAATTCTCCAATATTATTTCATTCAACAGAATATTCATTCCTTTGGTTTGTATCTCTGTGCCTTCCTCAATTCCAACGACTCTTAAATTTCATCTTTTCATGATGTCCTATAACTCTTGGAGGTTCTGTTCATGATTCCCTACCATCTTCTCTGTCTGGTTGAGTTTGTTTTCAAGATGAAATATTTTGTCTTCATTGTCTGAGATTCTGTCTTCCACGTGATTCAGCCTGTTGGGTAAGCTTTCTATTGAGTTTTTAATTTGGTTTATTGTAACCATCATTTCAAGGATTTCTGTTTGTTTTTATTTCAGAATCTCTATCTCTTTATTGAAATGATCTTTTGCTTCCTGCAGTTGCTCTTTTAGCATGGCCTACATTTGCTCTCTTGACTCCTCATTCACTTCTTGGATCATTTTAATTATGTACAACTCCATTTCTGACAATGCTTCTGCCGTGTTGTCATTGGGTTCTTTGGTATAGTATCTGAGTTTGTTTGGGACATTTTCTTCCCATGTTTTCTCATGTTGCTAGTGTGTCTTCTAGTAGTGTGAATCCTAGGTATTGCAGTTTCCCCTTAAAGACTTATAGGGCTCTCACTCTTATGTGAGAGTGTTGGGAGTGATGAGAATAGGAAACACACAGAGTTTCTTTGAACTGTACAAATCTTTCTGGAAATAAGGAGTTCCCTTTCAGCTATTCAGCACCCTTGGAGATGTACTCACCAAACTTTGTGGGAACGTTGGGACTGGTGAGAGGAAGAAAAACAAAGAGTTTCATTGAACTGCACCAAACTTTCTGGAAATAAGCAGTTCATTTAAGGATGTTCTACCTTAGAGAAGTAGACCTGATCGAGCAGCAGAAACAAAGTGTGCTAGAATCAGAACATTTGGAGGTAGATTCACCAAACTTTGTGAGGATGTTGGGAATGATGAGAAGAGGAAATATACAGAGTTTCATGAAAATGACCCAGTAATTATTTATGGAAATACGCAATTCAATTTCACCTATTCTGCCACAGTGCAAGAAGCACTGTTTAAACAGCAGAAACAAAGTGTTCTAGAAACAGCACCCTTGGAGATAGACTTACCAAACTGTGGGAATGTTGGGAGTGATGAGAGGAAGAAACACACAGAGTTTCATTGGTGCAGTTGCACCAATCTTTCTGGAAATAGGCAGTTCATTTGCTGCTATTCTGCCATAGTGAAGTAAGGCCTCTTCAAGCAGCAGAAACAAAGTGTGTTAGAAACAGCACCCTTGGAGATAGATACACAAACTTTGCGTGAATATTGGGAGTGATGATAGGATGAAACCCACAGAGTTTCATTGAACTGCACCAATCTTTCTAGAAATAAACTGTTCATTTACTGTTTTTCTGCCTTAGTGATGTAAGACCTGTTCAAGCAACAGAAACAAAGTGTGCTAGAAACAGCACCCTTGGAGACAGATTCACAAAACTTTGTGAGTATATTGGGAATGATGACAAGAGCAAATATACAGAGTTTCATTAAAGTGCACCAAACATTCTGAAAATAAGCAGTTCTTTTATTGCTATTCTGCATTAGTGAAGTAAGGGCTGTTCAAACACCAGAAACAAAGTGTTCTAGAAACAGCACCCTCAGAGGTAATTTCACCAAGCTTTGTGAGTATATTGGGAATTATGAGAAGGGAAAGTGTGCTAGAAACAGCACCCTTGGAACTAGATTCACCAAACTTTGTGAGTATATTGGGAATGATGAGAAGGGAAAATATTCAAAGTTTCATTGAAATGCCCCAGTGATTCTTTCTGGAAATAAGAAATTCTAATTCAATTATTCTGCAACAGTGAATTAAGGGCTGCTCAAGCACCAGAAACAAAGTGTGCTAGAAACAGCACCCTTGGAGATAGACTCACCAAACTTTTTGGGAATATTGCGAGTGATGAGAGGATGAAACCCACAAAGTTTCATAGAACGGCACCAATCTTTCTGGAAATAAAAGTTCATTTACTGCTATTCTGTATTAGTGAAGTTAGGTCTGTTCAAGCAGCAGAAAGAAAGTGTGCTAGAAACCGACCCTTGGAGGTAGATTTACCAAACTTTCTGAGTATATTGGGAATGATGAGAAGAGGAAATATACGGAGGTTTGTTGAAATGTCCCAGTGATTCTTTCTGGAGGTTTGAAATTCATTTTCGCCTATTATGCAACAGTGAAATAAGGGGTGTTCAAGCAGCAGAAACAAAGTGTGCTAGAAAGTGTACTCTTGGTGGGAGACTCACCAAATTTTGTGTCAATCTTTAGAGTGATGAGAAAATGAAACACCCAGAGTTTCATTGAACTCCACCAACCTTTCTGGAAATAAGCAGTTCATTTACTGCTATTCTGCCTTTGTGAAATAAGGCCTGTTCAAGCAACAGAAACAAACTGTTGTAGAAACAGCACACTTAGAGATAGATTCACCAAACTTTGTGAGTATACTGAGAATGATGAGAAGAGCAAATATAAAGGTTTTTTTTTATATGCCTCAGTGATTCTTTCTAGAAATCGGCAATTCAATTTCACCTATTCTGCCCGTGTTTTAAGGGCTGTTTAAACAGCAGAAACAAAGTGTGCTAGAAACAAAGTCTGTGGAGATAGACTCAAACAACCTTTGTGAGTAATTTGGGAATGATGAGAGAGGAATTCTCCAGAGTTTCATCGTATGCCCAAATGATTCTTTCTGGAAATATGACATTCAAGTTCACATAGTGTGCAACAGTTTATTAAGAGCTGTTCAAGCAGCAGAAACAAAGTGTGCTAGAAACAGCACCCTTTTAGATAGATTCACGAAACTTTTTTGGAATGTTGGGAGTTATGAGTGGAGGAGCACACAGAGTTTCATAGAGCTGCACCAATGTGTCTGGAAATAAGTAGTTCATTTACTGCTATTCTGCTATAGTGAAGTAAGGCCTGTTCAAGCAGCAGAAACAAAGTGTGCTAGAAAAAGCGCCCTTGTAGATATACTCATCAAACTTTGTGTCAATGTTAGGAGTGATGAGAAAATGAAACACACAGTGTTTCATTGAATTGCACCAACCTTGCTGGAAGTATGAAGTTCATTAACTAGTTTTCTGTATTAGTGAAGTAAGGCCTGTTCAAGCAGCAGAAACAAAGTGTGCTAGAAACAGCACCCTTGGGGGAAGATTCACCAACCTTTGTGTGTATATTGGGAATGATGAGAAGAGCAAATATACAGAGTTTCATTGAAATGCCCCAATGATTCTGTCTGGAAATATGCAATTCATTTTCACCTATTCTGCCACAGTGAAATAAGGGATGTTGAAGCAGCAGAATCAAATTGTGCTAGAAACAGCACCCCTGGAGGTTGATTCGCCAAATGTTGTGAGGATAGTGGGAATGATGAGAAGAGCAAATATGAAGTGTTTCATTGAAATGTCCCAGTAATTATTTCTCAAAATGGGAAATTCAAATTCACCTATTCTGCCACAGTCATTTAAGGGCTGTTAAACAGCAGAAACAAAGTGTGCAAGAAACAACACCCTTAAAGATATACTCACCCAAATTTGGGGCAATGTTGTGAGTGATGAGCGGAAAAACACACACAGAGTTTCATTGAACTGCACCAATCATTTTGGAAATAAGCAGCTCATTTACTGCTATTCTGCCATAGTGAAGTAATGCCTGTTCAAGAAGCAGAATCAAAGTCTGATAGGTACAGGACCATTGGAGATAGATTCACCAAACTTTGTGCATATTTTTGGAATGAGGAGAAGAGCAAATATACAGAGTTCATGGAAATGATCCAGTGATTCTTTCTGAAAATAGGACATTGAAATTCATGTATTCTGCAACAGTGTATTAAGTGCTATTCAAGCAGCAGAAATAAAGTGTGCTAGAACCAACGCCCTTGGAGGTAGATTCACCAAACGTTGTCAGGATGTTGTGAGTGATGAGGAGATAAAGCTGACAGAGTTTCATTGAATAGCACCAATCTTTCTGGATATAAGGAGTTCTTTGACTGCTATTCTGCATTAGTGAATTAAGGCCTGCTCAATCAGCAGAAACAAAGTGTGCTAGAAACGGCACCCTTGGGGGTAGATTCACCAAATTTGTGAGTAAATTGGGAATGATGAGAAGAGCAAATACACAGAGTTTCATTGAAATGGCCCAGTGACTCTTTCTGGAAATACGCAATTCTTTTTCACCTATTCTGCCACAGTGAATTAAGAGCTGTTGAAGAAGAAACAAAGTGTGCTAGAAACAGCAACCTTGGAGATAGACTCACCAAACTTTGGGGGAATGTTGGAGTGATGAGGGGAATAAAAACACAGAGATTCATTGAACTGCACTAACCTTTCTCGAAATAAGCAGTTCCCATTAATCTATTTTGCATTAGTGAAGTAAGGCCTTTTCAAGCAGCAGAACCAAAGTGTGCTAGATACAGCACCCTTGGAGATAAATTCACCAAACTTTGTGAGTATATTGGGAACTTGAGAAGAGCAAATATACAGAGTTTCATTGAAATGCACAAGTGATTCTTTCTGTAAATACGATATTCAAATTCACCTATTCTGCTCCAGTGTATCAAGGAGTATTCAAACAGCAGTAACAAAGTGTGCTAGAAACAGAACCCTTGGAGAGAGTCTCACCAAACTTTGCCACAATGATTGGAGTGATGAGAGGAGGAAACAGACAGAGTCTCATGGAGTGGCACCAGTCTTCTGGAAATAAGCAGTTCACTCACTGCTATACTGCCATAGTGAAGTAAAGGCTGTTCAAGCAGCAGAAACAAAGTGTGCTAGAAATAGCACACTTGGGGGTAGATTCACCAAACTTTGTGAGTATATTGGGAATGATGGGAAGAGCATATATACAGAGTTTCATTGAAATGCCCTAGTGATTTTTTCTGGAAATATGCAATTAATTTTCACCTATTCTGCCACAGTGAAATAAAGGCTGTTAAAGCAGCAGAAACAAAGTGTACTAGAAACAGCATCTTTAAAGATATTCTCACCAAGTTTTGTGGGAACATTGGGAGTGATGAGAAGAACAAAGAAACAGAGTTTCATTGAACTGCACCAATCTTTCTGGAAATAAGCAGTTCATTTACTGCTATTGTGCCATAGTGATGTAAGGCCTGTTCAAGCAGCAGAAACAAAGTGTGCTAGATACAGCACCCTTGTTGGTAGATTCACCAATTTTTGTGAGTACATTGGGAATGAAGAGGAGAGCAAAAATACAGAGTTTAATTGAAATGCCCCAGTGATTCTTTCTGGAAATATGGAATTAATTTTCACCGATTCAGCTCCAGTGAATTAAGGGCTGTTCCAGCATCAGAAACAAACTGTTCTAGAAACAGCACACTTGGAGATAGACTCAACAAATTTTTTGAGTGTATTGGGAATGATTAGAACAGCAAATATCTAGAGTTTTATCAATATGCTCAATTGATTCTGTAAATAGGCAATTCATATTCACCTATTCTGCAACTCTGTATTAAGGGTTGTTCAAGCAGCACAAACAAAGTTCACTAGAAACAGAATCCTTCGAGATAGACACACACCAAACTTTGTCAGGATGTTGGAAGTGATGAGGAGATGAAACCCTCACAGTTTCATTGAACTGCACCAATCTTATGGAAATAAGCAGTTCCTTTACTGCTATTCTGCATTAGTGAATTAAGGCCTGCAAGCAGCAGAAACAAAGTGTACTAGAAAAAGCACCCATATTGGTAGATTCACCAAAATTTGTGAGTATATTTGGAATGATGAGAAGAGCAAATATACAGAGATTCATTGAAATGCCCCAGTGATTCCAACTGGAAGTACGCAATTAATGTTCATCTATTCTGCCACAGTGTATTGAGAGCTCTTCAAACAGCAGAAACAAAGTGTGCTGGAAACAGCACCCTTGGAGATAGACTCACCAAAATTTGTGGGAATGTTGAGTGATGAGAGGAAGAAATACCAGAGTTTCAAAAAACTGCACCAATCTTTCTGGAAATAAGCACTTCATTTACTGCTCTTCTGCCATAGTGAAGTAAGTCCTGTTCAAGGAGCAGAAACAAAGTGTGCTAGAAACAGCAGCCTTGGAGGTAGACTCAACAAACTTTGTGAGTCTCTTTGTAATGATTAGAAGTGCATATATGCATAGTTTCATTGAAATACCCTAGTGATTCTTTCTGGAAATACACAATTCAGTTACCCTTATTCCGCCACATTGAATTGAGGGCTGTTCAAGCAGCAGAAACAAAGTGTGCTAGAAACAGCAACTTTGGAGATAGACTCATGAAACCTTTTTGGAATGTTGGGATTAATGAGAGGAAAAAACACACAGAGATTCATATAGCTGCACCAATCTTTCTGGAAATAAGCAGTTCATTTACTGCTATTCTGCCTTAGTGAAGTAAGGCCTGTTCAAGCAGTAGATAAAGTGTGCTATAAACTGAACCCTTGTAGATAGATTCACTAAACTTTGTGAGTATATTGGGAATGATGAGAAGAGCAAATATGTAGTTTCACTGAACTGTATCAACTTTTCTGGAAATAAACAGTTCTTCAATTGCTATTCTGCATTAGTGAAGTAAAGCTTCATCAAGCAGCAAAAACAAAGTGTGCTAGAAACAGCACCACTGGAGGTAGATTCACCAAACTTTGTGAGTATATTGGGAATGATGAGAAGAGCAAATATACAGACATTCATTGAAATGCCTCAGTGATTCCTCCTGGAAATATGCAATTAATTTCCATCTATTCTGCCATAGTGTATTGAGGGATGTTCAAACAGCAGAAAAAAAAAGTGTGCTAAAAACAGCAACCTTGGAGATAGAGTCACAAAACTTTTTTGGAATGTTGGGATTGATGTGAGGAAAAAACACACAGAGATTCATATAGATGCACAAATCTTTCTGGAAATAAGCAGTTCATTTACTGCTATACTGCATTAGTGATGTAAGGCCTGTCCAACCAGCAGAAACACAGTGTGCTAGAAAGAGCACCCTTGGAGGTAAATTCACCAAGCTCTGTGAGTATATTGGAAATGATGAGAAGAGCAAATATACAGAGTTTCATTGAATTCCTCTAGTGATTCTTTCCAGAAATATGCAATTCAATTTCACCTATTGGGCCCCAGTGAATTGAGGGCTGTTCAAGCAGCAGAAACAAGGTCTGCTAGAAACAGCACCCTTGGAGATAGACTCACCAAACATATTCAGGATGTTGGGAGTGATGAGAAGGTGAAACCCACAGAGTTTCTTTGAACTGCATCTTTCTTTCTAGAAATAAGCAGTTCATTACCTGCTATTCCGCATTACTGAAATTAGGCCTGTTCTAGCAGGAGAAACAAAGTGTGCTAGATACAGCACCCTTGGAGGTAGATTCACCAAACTTTGTGAGCATATTGTGAATGACAAGCAGAGCAAAAATGCAGAGTTTCATTGAAATGCCCCATGATTCTTTCTGGAAATATGCAATTCATTTTCTCCGATTCAGTCCCAGTGAATTTAAGGCTGTTGCATCATGAGAAACAAGGTGTGCTAGAAATAACACCCTAGGAGATAGACTCACCAAAATTTGTGTCCATGTTGGGAATGATGAGAAAATGAAACACACAGAGTTTCATTGAACTGCACCAATATTTCTGGATATAAGCAATTCATTTAATGCTATTCTTTCATAGTGAAGTGAGGCCTGTTCAAGCAGCACAAATAAAGTGGGCTAGAATCAGCACCCTTGGAGATAGATTCACCAATCTTTGTGTGTATATTGGGAGTGATGAGAAGAGCAAATATCCAGAGTTTTATTGAAATGCCCCAGTGATTCTTTCTGGAAATACAGATTTAAATTTACCTCTTCTGCCACAGTGTATTAAGGGCTGTTTAAGCAACAGAATCAAAGTGTGTTAGAAACAGCTCCCTTGGAGATAGACTCAACAAACTTTGTGGGAATGTTGGCAGTGATGAGAAGATGAAGCACACAGAGTTTAATTGAACTGCACCCATCTTCCTGGAAATAAGCAGTTCATTTACCGCTATACTGCCTTAGTAAAGTAAGGCCTGTTCAAGCAGCACAAAAAAGTGTGTTACAAAATGAACCCTTGTAGATAGATTCACCAAACATTTTGAGTATATTGGGAATGATGAGAAGAGCAAATATACGGAGTTTCATTAAACTCCACCAACATTTCTGGAAATAAGCAGTTCTTTAACTGCTATTCTGCATTGGTAAAGTAAGTCCTGCTCAAGCAACAAACAAAGTGTGCTAGAAACCACATCCCTGGAGGCAGATTTACCAAACTTTGTGAGTATATTGGTAATCATGAAAGGTGCAAATATACAGAGTTTCATTGAAATGCCCCAGTGATTATTTCTGGAAAGATGCATTTCATTTTCACCTATTCAGCCACAGTGAATTAAGGGCTATTCCAGCATCAGTAACAAAGTGTGCTGGAAACAACATGCTTGTAGATAGACTAACCAACAGTTGTGACAATGTTGGGAGTAATGAGAAAATGAAACACCCAGAGTTTCATTGAACTCCACCAATCTTTCTGGACATAAGCTGTTCATTTACTGCTATTCTGCCATATTTAAGGAAGGCCTGTTCAAGCAGCAGAAGCAAAGTGGGCTAGAAGCAGCACCATTGGCGATAGATTTACCAAACTTTGTGAGCACATTGGGAATGATGAGTAGAGCAAATATCCAGAGTATTATTGAAGTGCCCTATGATTCTTTCTGGAAATACCCAATTCATTTTCACCTCTTCTGCCACAGTGTATTATGGGCTGTTTATACACCAGAAACAAAGTGTGTTAGAAACAGCACCCTTGGAGATAGACTCAACAAACTTTGTGGGAATGTTGGGAGGAATGAGAATATGAAACACACAGAGTTCCATTGAACAGCACCAATATTTCTGGAAATAAGCAGTTCATTTGCTGCTATTCTGCCTTAGTGAAGGAAGGCCTATTCAAAGAGCAGAAACAAAGTGTGCTAGAAAGAGCATCCTTGGAGATAGAATCACCAAACTTTGTGAGTATGTTTCAGTCAAATGCCCAAGTGATTCTGGAATTACACAATTCAGATTCACCTATTTTGCAACAAAATATACAGAGAGGGGAGTTCAAGCAGCGGAAACAAAGTGCACTAGAAACACAACCCTTGGAGATAGACACACCAAACTTTGTGTGGATGTTGGAAGTGATGAGATGAAACCAACAGAGATTCACTGAAGTGCACCAATCTTTCTGGAAATAAGTAGTTACTTTTCTCCTTTTCTGCATTACTGAAGTAAGGCATGTTTAAACAGCAGAAGCAAAGTGTGCTACAAAGAGCACCCCTATTGATAGATTCACCAATCTTTGTGAATATATTGGGAATGATGAGAAGAGCAAGTATACAGAGATTCATTGAAATACCCCAGTGTTTATTCTGGAAATATGCAATTCATTTTCACCTATTCTGCCACAGTGAATTGAGGGCTGTTCAAACAGGAGAAACAAAGTGTGTTAGAAACAGCACCCTTGGAGATAGAATCACGAAATTTTTTGGAATGTTGGGAGTGATAGAGGAAGAAACAAACTGAGTTACATATAGCTGCACAAATCTTTCTGGAAATAAGCATTTCATTTACTGTTAATCTGCCATAGTGAAGTAAGTCATGTTCAAGCAGCAGAACCAAAGTGGACTAGGAAGAGCACCCTTGGTGATAGATTCACCAAACATTGTGAGTATGTTGGGAATAATGAGTAGAGCAAATATGTAGAGTTTTACTGAAATGCCTCAGTGATTCTTTCTGGAAATACGCAATTCAATTTCACCTCTTCTGACACAGTGTATTAACGGCTGTTTAAACAGCAGAAACAAAGTGTGTTAGAAACAACACCATTGGAGATAGACTCAACAAACTTTTTGGAAATTTGGGAGTGATGAGAAGATGAAACACACAGAGTTACATTGAACAGCACCAATCTTTCTGGAAATAAGCAGTTCATTTACTGCTACTCTGCCTTAGTGAAGGAAAGGCCTGTTCAAGAACAGAAACAATGTGTGCTAGAAACAGCACCCTTGGGGATCAATTCACCAAATTTTGTGAGTATATTGGGAATGATGAGACGAGCAAATATGCAGAGTTTTGATCTGCCCCAATCTTTCTGGAAATAAGCAGTTCATTTACTGCTATTCTCCTATAGAAAAGTAAGACCTGTTCAAGCACAGGAAAGAAAGTGTGGGAGAAGCAGAGGCCATGGAGACAGATTCACCAAACTTTGTGAACAGTTTGGGAATGATAAGTAGAGCAAATATCCAGATTTTCATCGAAATGCCCCAGTGATTTTTTCTTGAAATATGCAATTCATTTTCAGCTATTCTGCTACAGTAAATTAAGGGCTTTTCAAGCAGCAGAAACAAAGTGTACTAGAAAAGCACCCTTAGAGATAGACTTACAAACTTTTCAGAATGTTGGTAGTGATGAGAGTAAGAAACACACAGTTTCATAGAGCTGTACCAGTCTTTCTGGAAAAAAGCAGTTCATTTACTTCTACTCTGCCATAGAGATATAAGGCCTGTTCAAGCAACAGAAACAAAGTGCTGTAGAAACAGTACCCTTGGAGGTAGAGTCACCAAGCTTTGTGCATATATTGGGAATGATGAGATGAGCAAATACATAGAGTTTCATTGAAATGCCCAAGCAATTCCTTCAGGAAATATGCAATTCAAATTCACCTATTCTGTAGTAGAATATACAGAGCGGACAGTTCAAACAGCAGAAACAAAGTGCAGTGGAAACAGTACCCTTTGAGATAGAAACATCAAACTTTGTCTGGATGTTGGCAGTGATGAGGCGATGAAACCCACAGAGTATCATTGAACTGCACCAATCTTTCTGGAAATAAGCAGTTCCTTTACTGCTGTTCTGCATTAGTGAAGTAAGGCTTGTTCAACCAGCAGAAACAAAATGTGCTAGAAACAACACTCCTATTGGTAGATTCACAAAACTTTGGGAGTATGTTGGGAATGATGAGAATACCAAGTACACAGAGATTCATTGTGCTGGAAAGAGTACCCTTGGAGATAGATTCACCAAACTTGGTGAGTATTTTGGGAATGGTGAGCAGAGTAAAGAGTGAGTTTCACTGAAATGACTCTATGGGTCTTTCTGGAAATAGGCAATACAATTTCACCTATTGTGCCACAGTGAATTAAGGCCTGTTCAAGCAGCAGAAACAAAGTGTGCTAGAAACAGCACC
>JAJEJO010046666.1:0-44436 GCA_020662805.1 Glaucomys volans
CTTTCTAAACTATCTTAAGAAGAACAACAACAAAAGACTATCCTTTTCCTTGTGTAGTCTTTAAAGTCTCTGTTTCTTTCACAGAAATTTCCTTGAATGACTAGAATAAAAAAAGAAGGAAGAAAAACCTATCTTAGTTTTTGAAGATTGGCTTTGTTAGGATATTCATTCAGTGCTTACTAGGTTCTTTACCACTGTCCCATAGTCTTCATTTCCTGTTTATGTTAAGTCTAAAGATAAGCCTGAGACAAACACTTAGAATCTACCCAATTCTTTTCTAAGTAACACTCTTGTCCTGGAGATTCAGGGGTTTCTATATTTTGCAATATATACAGACACTCTTCGATGCTTTAATTCAAGCATAGTTCTTTGAGAACAAAGTTTGATGACTCTTTCTAGAATAACAAACCACGGTTGCACACTGAGAACACAGGCTATTTTCTTCAAAAATGTTATCAAGCCAGGGAGGGGTGGGGCAAAGGCAAGTTAAAACACCAAAAAACTCTCCTATCACCTACAAAAGTGATTCTGATTATTTTGCTCTTGTGTGACTGTGGAGGGATAGTACCTTGGATAATATCTACCTATTCTGCTGTTTTTGCTAACATCACCCTTTAACAAATTGTTCATGATTCAGCTAATACCTATTAAGGATAAGAAGTGCTTTGTGAACTCGCTAACTCTCATTCCTAACTCTCATTTTTAAATTAATTTGCTTATCAGTATCAGACACTGTGTTATGTGTTTTAATTCTATTTAATATTTACAGTCATTTTCATCTTTTCACAAAAGAAGAAAAATAGACTCAGAGATACAAATGAGCTTGAACTCAGATCTGTATGATTTACAATCCAAGCACTAGGTTAAACTAGTATATTAACATAGTCAATCAGGTATAATCAAAGACATTAGGTGACTTATTTCTAGACATAATTTTATGCTGTGCTATTAATTTAAATTTGTTTATATGAAAGAATTTTCATTTTGTATCTTTCATTTATGCTTTGCATCTGAATAGTCTGTGTGAAAGGTCTAATTAGAAGTAAGAGAAACAAAAGTATATCCAAGATGATGTATCAATAGCTATGCAAATTGAATAAACAAAGTTTGGTTATAGTGTATACAAGCTTATGATTTTTTAAAAATCTAAGCTAGGAGGATGGCCAAAGTAAGTGCAAAAGGAGTGATAAAAGGAGTGATACCTAGATACTTGATGCATGATTGATTATCCTGTACTAGTATGTGCTTTATAGTCATTCCTAACTCTCATTTTTAAATTAATTTGCTCATTTATTTAAAATTGACAAACAACATTGTATGTTTTTATCATATATTACATAATGTTTTAAAGCATATTCACATTGTGGATTTTTGTACAGATGCTTTTTAGTTTGATGTAATCCCTTTTGTCTAGTTTTTATTTTGTTGCTTGTGCTTCTGAGGTCTAATCTAAAAAAAAAATATTGCCCAGACCAATGTCACAAAGCCTTTACCCTTTGTTTTCTTCTAGGAGTTTCATAATTTTGAGTGTTACATTTAAATATTTAATCCATTTTGTAGAAATCCTTTATCTTCTTGGTTAAATTCATTCTATTTTACCATTTATATGCATTATAAATGGTTATTTTCTTGATTTCTTTTTCAGATAGTTCATTAAATGCTATTGATTTGTGTATGTTGGTTTGTATCCTACAACTTTTCAGAAAGTAAAGTTTTATTAGTTCTAGTAGGTTTTGTGCATTCTTTGGGGGTTTCTATATGTAAAATCATGCTACCTGCAAATAGCTACCATGATTGTTTTAATTTTTCCTTTCCAATTGGAATGTCCATTATTTTTTTCTTTTACCTAATTTTTCTGGCTAGAATTTCCAGTACTATTTTGAGTAGAAGTAGTGAAGGTGGGCATCCTTGTTTTGTTTTAGATCTTAGAGGAAAATCTTTCAACTTTTCCCCATTCACTGTGATGTTAGCTGTGGGTTTGTCCTATATTCGAACTATATCTAACTTGTGGAGAGATTTATCATGAAAGGATGTTGAATTTTGACAAATTTTTTTTTGTGCATCAACTGAAATGATCATTTGTTCTCTTCATTTTGTTAATGTGATATGTTTGTTGATTTACATATGTCAAAACATCCTTATATCTCTGGAATGAATCATGTTTGATCATGGTGAATGCTTTTTTAATGTGCTATTGAATTTGATAAGCTGGTATCTTGGGTATTTTGGCATCTATGTTTATGAGGGATATTGGCCTATAGTTTCCTGCTTTTTTTTTTTATCAGTATTTGGTTCTGGTCCTAGGGTCTCATAGAATGAGTTTAGAAGAATTCTTTCCTCTTTAATTTTAGAATAGTTTAGGGGAAAATGTTCTTATTCATTTAGTTTTGAACTGCTTTATTAGTTCTTCTTTTTTTTTTTAATTTTTTTGGAACCAGGGATTGAACCCAGGGGCACTCCACCACTGAGCCACATCCCCAGCCCTATTTTGTATTTTATTTAGAGACAGGGTCTCACTGAGTTGCTTAGGGCCTCGCTCATTTGCTGAGGCTGGCTTTGAACTCGCGATCCTCCTGACTCAGCCTCCCAAGTGCTGGGATTACAGGCGTGCGCCACCACGCCCGGCTTTATTAGTTCTTCTTTAAACGTTTGGTAGAAATGAGCAGTGAAGCCTTCAGATCCTGGGGTTTTCCTTGATGGGAGGCTTTGTTTTGTTTGTTTTCTGGTATCTTATTATTGAAGTAAAATCCACACAACACCAACATGAATGCTTTTGAAGTGAGCACTTCATTGGCACTTAGTACATCTACAAAGTTGTGCAATGATCATCTCTCTCTAGTTCCAAAACATTTTCATTATTCCAAAAGAAACCATATTTCTTTATATCCTTCTTTAGTACTGAGGATTGGACCCAGGTTGCTTTACCATTTACCACTGAGCTACATCCCCAGCAGTTTATATTTTCTATTTTGAGACAGTTAAATTCTTTAGGGCCTTGCTAAGTTTCTGAGGCTAGTCTTGAACTTGCCTCAGCTTCCCAAGTCACTGGGTTTACAGGCATACTCCACTATGCCCGGCACTCACTCACACTCCTCCAACCCCTGCCTTCTGTATATTACCATAGTCTTTATGAATTGAGACGTCTTCCTCTAAGATATTTCAATAATTAAGCTTATTTTTAAATCATTAATGAAGGTTAGACATAAACAAAAAATATTTTACTGGGGTCTTTTTCTTGTTGGTCCTGGAATTAGAGATATGGAAACTTTCAAATAATAAATTTTAAAGTTGTATTTCATAAAATATTATCACAGAAATACATGAAAATATAACACATGAAGACCTATACTACTTCTCGACATCCCACAAGTCAAGAAAATAGTACTAATCCAAATGCAGCACTATAACTAATGACTTGCTTATCCCATGTACGTGTATGATTACACGAATGGTATGAATCTCCATTGTGTACAATGAATCAAAATGCAGTCTGTAAAAATTAAAAATAATTTTAAAAGAAGAATGCCAGTGTTGAGGAAAAGGGAAGAACACCCTGTGGGATCCTGCTTGTAAGAGCTAAACCTGGCAGATGAAAAAATAACAAATCCTTTAGAGGGAGGCTTTTTATTATTGATTCAAATCTCCTAACTCATTATTGGTCTGTTCAGACTATTTATTTTTAATTCAATCTTGGTAGGGTTTATGCGTCCATGAATTTATCCATTTCTTCTAGGTTTTCCAATTTGTTAGAGTATAATTGTTTATAGTATTCTCTCATGAGCTTTTGTTTTTCTATGGTATTTGTGGTACTGTCTCTTTTCTTCATCTCTGATTTTTATTTTACTTCTTTTTATTTGCTCTTTTTAGATATACATGTCAGGATAGTATATTTTGACATATTATATATACATACAGTATAACATTCTAATGAGGATCCCATTGTTGTGGAATTATACTGGTCATGTATTCATAAATGAACATAGGAAAGTGATGTTCCATTCATTCATTACACCGTCTTTCCTATTTCTAACCCCCTCCCTTTCCTTCATTCCCCTTTGTCTAATTCCTTCATTTCCCTTAATCTGAACTTCTATCCCTTCCATTGTTGTATGATAGATTCATGTATAAGAAAGATAATAAAATATTGACAAACCCATTTCTTCATTTGTGTTTGTGTGTGTGTGTGTGTGTTGTTATTTTTTATCCTGAACACATTTAAAAACTTTGATTTATTCCTTTTAGTTATTCATGACAGTAGAATCCAGTTTGATGTATTTACATAAATATGGAGTATATCTTATTCTAATGAGAAACCCATTCTTCTGGATGTGCATGGTGTGGAGTTTCAATGGTGGTGTATTCATATATGAACATAGGGAAGTTATATCTGATTCATTCTATTGTCTTTCCTATTTTCATCCCCCTCCCTTCCCTTCATTTCCCTTTGTCTAATCCACTGAACTTCTCTTCTTTCCCTTCTACCCCCTTATTGTGTGTTAGCATCCACTTATCACACTTCTTAATCAGTCTTTTCTCATTTTAGTCTAGCTAAATTTTTATTGATATTATTTATCCTTTCAAAAAGCAAACTCTTTCTTTTGTTTAAAGCCTTTGTCTATTTCAACTTTGATCTTTATTATTTCTTTCCTTCTACTAATGCTTGGTTTAATTTGTTCTTGATTTCTTAGTTCCTTGAGGTACAACAATTTATTTATTTAAGATCTTTGTTCTACTTTGATGTAGACATTTATTGCTATAAAATTCCCTCTTAGAACCACTTTTGCTGTATCCCATAGATTTCATATGCTACATTCTTACCCAAAGAAATTTTTTAAATTTTCTTTTAAGTTTCTTCACTGGCCCATTGGTTGTTCAGGAGCATTCTGTTTGATTTCCTTGTATTTGTAAGGCTTCAGAAATTCCTTCTATTTCTTGTTTTATGCTGTAGTGGTCAGAAAAGATGCTTAATATGATTTCAATCTTAAATTTCTGAGACTTATTTTGTGAACTAACATGAGGTCTACCCTGGATAATGTCCTATTCTTTAGATAGAAAATGATTAGAGAGCAGCAAGGACTGTGGATCCAGACTCCCTGAGTCCAAATTCTGGTTCCATTTATTGACCACCTCTGTGCCTGTGGCAAATTAATTAATCTTTCTGTGCTTCAATTTCTTCACTATGAATTATGGGGATAATCATGGTGCATACTTCATATTGTGTTTGAAGATTAGATGAGTTAGTGAAGTTAAAAGCATTAAGAACACTGCCTGGCAGAAAATACCATTTAAAAAGTTTGCCAATTATTATTATTATAAAAATAAGTAGAAAAATATAAAACACATTTTCCTAGCAATATTTTAATGGTCACATTTCATTATTGTCTTCATTTGCCCACTTACTTATCCTGATGGACCATTATGGAGCACATGCCTCCTCCTATTTTGCATTTAATCTTGTTAGAGTGACCACAAATCAAAGGGGAAAAAGAAAGTTGAATGGCTTTCCTATCGTGCTTCTTCCTGACAACTTCTTCACTTCTCCATGATCTCAAAGAGGATGAGAATGTTCAGATAATTTTTTCACAACTAAAATTGCACAGTCTTTATACTTAATGTTCCATTTTCATTAAGCATTTTATTTCCTTCTGTGTAATTTTAAGTTAAGAAACATAAGTTAAGATAACATTTATCTCAACAAAATTTTGTTGATGGGGTTACAGTCATCCTTTCAAAGTGTTAAGCCATCGCATGGATTAATCCACTGATTAATTTACAGTTCCCATAATCTAATCGTTTCACCTCTAAATATTGCTGCATTGTCTCATACATGAACTTTTGGGGGACACCTCATATACAAATAATAACAAACATTTAGGTGTATAATGAAAAATAACAATACTCATTCATTCATTAAGTTTTCAAAGCATATCTGTAATAGAATTTCACATAATTCTTCCAACAATCCCATGAATGAGGGAGGGCAGGTATAACCAATCTCTCAAAGACAAAGACACACGTAAAATGAATTTAGAAGTAAGTAAGATAAAATTACAGTGGATGTGACCCTTTCTATTTTTTCTTTGAGACATAAAAGAGCCTCTAGTTGCTGAAACACATGCTGTCCATTGTGTAGAGCAGACTTTTGTTCACTGGAGAGGTAAAAAATGCTGTATCAGTATATTAGTTGATACTCTTCCCATGACTCCTTTGTACTGTAATTGAACTACTCAACAACCTTTGACCCTATATCCATAGGATATTCTTATCTCCCCTCTGGTCAAAGCTAATGGACTGAAATTAGATTCTTTGATCTTAATTCTGTAAAGCAGGACTAACCAATCTGATTTTCTTTGTAGAAGATTCAACTTTTCACCATTCCTTGCATATACATCCTTATTGCAGTCTCACTATGGGTAGAGAATGCTGTCCCATCCTGGACTTCGAATTGTCCTTTAGCTTGCGTTGGTCAATGGCATATAGGTGGAAGTGTCATTGGACCATTCTGAGCCTAGCCTTTAAGAGGCTCTTTGTTTTTCTGCTTACTTCCTTATGCCTATGTCATATCATGATAAAAACTTTCCCTGAACAAATTTGGCCCCTGTAGCCTGAGTCTCAGAATGTACACTTGTGAAGCAGAATTGCCCAGCTAAGCCCTTCAAAGTCAGTTGACTCCAGACTGACTCAAAGATCCAGGGTTATAAATGCCATTGATATTTGAGACTAACTTGACTGAAGTCCAGAGACCATAGTCACTGAACAGTGTACTCTTCACCTGAAAGTTTATTTAGACTATGTCTATCGGTCTACCATTTGGGGCCAGAAATGAGTAAGTGTGGAAAGCCAAACTATACAGAGAAGTAGGGAGTGTAATATACTAGTGACTGAGATAATTACCTTGGCTTCCAGCTATTCTCTAGTTTCAGTTTCCACAAGTCATGGAGATGTGGGAGAAGGTAGCAGGTCCCTGGCTACTGGATTGAGTTTCCTGGTTGGCATTCCCATCTATTGGAAGACAGGTCATCATTTGGCTATGATGAAGAAACTGAGACACCATATGGTTTTTGAAGTTAGGAAGAATTGCTAGCAGTAGAACTAAGAAAAAATGTCAGAGCATGGCTTCTGCAAGATTTTCTTTAAGCTGAGTCACCTGAAAATAAGGACACTTTCAATTTTTCTGTTGGAGAACAATATCAGTCCAAAAGTCTAGGGAGTGGCTAGGCCTTCTGTGGATATCAAGAGTTTCTACAGATGATTAAAGCAGATGATAGGAGCATCTGTTATTTTGTCTTGCTCATGTTTTCAATGAAAATGTTCTTGTAAGAAATATATTATTATCCTGCCTAATTTTCTTGGTAGGTTAAATTATTATCATCCCTTGATGATACTCAAAATTATCAGTCTTAATACCATATCATTGTGTCTTTCTTTTTTCCTTGTCACAAAGTAGATTGAGCTACAGAATACTCCTATTTGGCCCAAGGAAAATCTGTCTACATGGCTTGGGTGGGGCTGATCCTGAATTCAAGGATATATGTATGCAGGAGGCCTTGAGAATAGACCAACCCATCACCTTGGCTACAAAGATTGATTCAGACTTAAGCCAGGGCCCCCGTCAGGGCAATCATATTCTCCTCTGAGGAGGGTTTAAGAGACAATTACTTCTTCTCTAATGGCTGAGCTGGCAGGATCTGATAATAGAGCTGCTGGTTATTTTGATGCTATCAGATGAAAATATGAGGATGAATTCTGGCAGATGCATGAAGTCTGGTGAAGAAGTATAAAGGAAGGAGTGAAGGAGGTAGAGGAAAGAATAGAAAGCTAAAAGTGTTGTCTAAACTCCTAGATACAGCCTTGCTAAAGTTAACTCTATTCCTTGGATTTATCAAGTACTAGGCCAATAAATATCCTCCCAATTTTTCTCTTAATCTCATTTGAGTTAGGTTTCTGTCACTCCTACCTGGCAGAGTCTTCACTAATCTGAAAGAGTCATTGAGATAGAGAAAAGGCTCGCCATTGTGGTTTAACTGGTACAGAACTCAGCTCCTTAAAGTTCCTCTGAAGGCAGGAAGGAAATAGTGAAATCATGAGGGACATTAATTCAATTTACATTCTGATTATTAGGTAAAGCTTTGTTTAAGACTTTTAAGACTTGCTATGCTTTTATAACATCAGTAGTGGGTATTGGTTGAACTATACAGCCTAAATTCAAATCTGACCTTCACCACTTACTGTGTGAATCTTAACCTCTGAGTATCAGTTTCATCTATGAAAAAGGGATAAAAATAGTGCCTATCTCATGCAGTTGTTGTAAAAATTAAATGAGTTAATTAATATTTCTCTTAGAAGTGATTAATAAATGCACAATAAATAGCATAATTGCTCTTTTTATTTCTCCTATTTGTTTGATTTGCAAGGGAAAAGGATGGTGTGTAGGCTCAAGGATGCATAAAGGATAAAGCATAATAAAATGATATAAGCATAATAAAATGATTATTGTTTTAAGCTATCAAGTTTGGGGTAATTTGTTAAAAAACAGTCATTATCAGAAGAGTTCTTTGGGGTCAAATAACATAGGTGAAGAACATAGGTGTACAAATCCTCAAGGTTTCTAGGAAAGGGGAATTGGGTAATCCATGACTGAACCAGAACTCAGAAGATACCTGGTTGTTCATTTTGGCAGAATGTGTTTGGGAATCAGGTATCTAAAATGTACAGGTAAAAACATTAAGGACTAGAGACTGATGTGTTGAAGGTCAAACAGAAGTTATAGGCAGAACTGATACTTGAGCCCAGGTCTTGTGACCTTAATTGGGTATCTTTCCAGGTCACCATAATGTAAGTAACATGAGGGAAGGGACTATATCTATTACTTTGAGAGTTTGAAGAAGTTGGTATTGGATGAGTGAATGAATGTGACCCCAAATAACTCTTCTAATAATGACTGTTTTTTAAAAAATTACCCCAAACTTGATAGCTTAAAACAATAATCATTCTATTATGCTTATAGATTTGGCATGAGAAATTCAAGAAGGACTCAAGTAGGTGATTTTCACATAAGGTTCTTTATGTAGTTAAAGTCAAATGTCACTTGGGGCTATCGTCATCTGAAGTCTTGATCTGGTTGGATGTCCAAGATGACACACTTACATGACTGGCGGCTGTTGGTGGTTGACAACCAGGAGCTCAACTGAGGCATCTAGAGTATCTATATCCAACATCTTATGCGATGATTCAAGGCTCCAAAAGAGAGTGTTGCAAGGAACAGGTGGAAGCTACTTTTCCTTTTCTGACCTAGCCTCAGAAGTCATGCAATGTGAGTTCTACCACATCCTATTGACTACAGTGAGTTAAAAGCCTGCCTATGTTCAGCGGAGAGGACATAGATCCTACTTCTTGATGGACAGAATGTCAAAGAATTTTTGGCCCCAATGACCTTCCCTATACTTGTTCTATCCATGGAAATTGATACTGCAGGGGTGAGACTTGATACTGATCCTTTCCCACGTTACCTGATGTCCATCAAGGTACCACTTGCTTTGTTTAAGACCTGGACACACATCCTCCCAGATTGGGTCCCTTTGATTTAGGAAAATCTTCGTGATAAACTCTCTTTAATGGAAGATTAACTGTTGAGGCATAGGGGTGATCTGTGTTTGCAAGAGAGAAGAGAATCTTTGGAAACTGCTGCTTTTCGTGCAGAAACCCTTCCAAGGGGACATAAGTGTCACTGGCCAATGGTCTCTGAAGACCATGCTGATTCTGAATCTGGTGATTTGTTCAGGAACCACCTAGTAATCAAACATAATACTGAGAATTTTCCTGTAGTAAAAATTTAAAGCAAATCAAAACACAAGGAATACAACCTGCAAATAGATGCAATAAATCTCAGCACTGCTATATTTAATATTCTCAATTTTGAAGGCATTTGGTTCACTGCCAAGATAATCTGAAATACTAGAATCCCATTAGTTATTAAGAACCAATTAGGTGGGAAGTTGTCAATTTGTAAACTAATTTTAGACTTATAAGAGGAAAAATAAACCAAGTTATTTTAAGGGACCATAAGCTTCTTTCACACTTCTAAATATAATTATGGAACAACCAGAATGCATAATGCCACCCAAAATGCAACTTTAAGATAAGACTAAATGAGAACTTTCAAGCCCTAAGGAAAATATTTATGAACAGTGTACAAGAGGAATAATGGTGATTTATAAGATAGGTTGGGAAATGAGATTCAAAGGAATATTATGTTCAAACTACATGGTATGGTTAGTGTGTCCCTGAAGCTTAGAAGCAAAAAATAAAATAAAACATAAAATTATAAAACTAGAAAGCTGGACCTTAGGAATTGAAAGATGTGGTAATTATCCTGGTTGTGGTTAACGGTATAGGTAATTCATTTTCAGTAACAAACTACTGTATTTTCCTTCCTGAAACCTCCCAGAAAAGCAATTTCAGTTAGATGAAAAACACCAAATTGAAAAAATGGTTGATTTGGCTTTCTTCATCAATTCATGCACCAAATCATAAAGACTGTAGAACTGATTGCCCCGATTGGGAAAAAAACATGAACTAGCATAAAAAAAGTCTTTCCAAAGCTAATTCAGAAGCAAACTAAAATTGATGAGTATTTTTCTTAATTCTTTTTCATTTGAGAACAGAGAACCTGTATTACTCAGATTTTTTTAAAAAAAGGAAAGAACTCAGGTGTTACAACTGAACCATTGTGTTGATACAAGGAGACATTATCAGGAGTCCTGTGTTATGTGTGTCTTTTTGTCTCTGATAGTGAGAGATGCAGTATGCTCCATGGTGGTGAAGGAAACTAAAGCATTTCTCCTCAAACTATGAAGGACTGTTGAGCTGAATAAAATCAAAACACAGTAGAGCTCTCTGCCTTCTCTTTCTGTTTGCCTAGCAGGACGGAGATTTATTGAGGAAAAAAAAAGTTCTTTCTACACACCCTCACTCCCTGCTGCCACCTTTCCTTTCTGAAGGCAGGATATAAATTCTCTTCTACAATCCTTATCAGCTTGGAGGAGACTCCAGAGGAATCCACGAGCAGAATTTTCCTTCCCAGGGTTTTCCCACCTTTGGAAGCTCAGGACAGCTTTTCCTTTGTCCTGACACTTCTCTAAAATTGATTGTTCTTTGTTGAAGATGATATAAAAGCGGGAGTCTAAGCCTTTGATTTGAGTTAGTTTTGAACTGAGCTTTCTCCCACATGATAAGCACGGCATGTGTTAGTGAACTTGCTTGTTTTCCTCTATTTAATCCATCTTTTGTTACAGGCATCTGTCTCCACTACAAATTACGAGGGTTGAGGAAAAAATATATCTTCTTCCTTTCAATGGGAAGGCTTATAGCTTTTATAATTCTGGCTGGTTACCGTATATTAGAAAAAAGTTACTCTGGAAGTTACTGCTGCAAGATTCAAAACTCCCATTAAGGATGTCAGAAGGTAGGTGCTTCCCATAATGTTGGACTCAGAGGAATAAAAAATAACCATTGGGTGTTGAAAAATTTGGTCCATTTTTGAAGACATAATAAATTCAAGAGATTATGGGTGCTATCTTACATGACTTTGAATTGATCCATTTGCAGATAGAGCCTTGTGCTAATGGAGGCCACCTAAATGGTGGTTCAGGTTGTTGAGCTGACACCTGCAGCTTCCCCTTGCCTGTTTCTTCTATCTCTTTATCAGTAGAGGGACTGTTTGGTAGCTCTGAGTTCCTCAGGAGCTCAGAGAAACCAAAAGTAAGCTCAAAAGGGCCTCCCCTGATCCCAGGTCCTTTAAGGGACAGAATATAGCACTTCCCATGGCATCTTGAATGTTGGTTTGGTCCAGAGATTTCCCCCTTCTTGGTATATATACAAAAGATCTAAAATCAGCATACTATAGGGACACAACCACATCAACGTTTATAGCAGCTCAAGTCACATTAGCCAGGCTATGGAACCAATCTAGGTGCCCTGCAACAGATGACTGGTTAAAGAACATGTGGTATATATATACACAGTGGAATATTACTCAGCCTTAAAGAAGAGTGAAATTATGGCATTTGCCAAGAAATGGATGGAACTGGAGACTATCATGCTACATGACATAAGCCTCTAATTTATTTTAAAAATCTGCTTATGTAGGAAGCTCCTCAAATAACCAATATTCATCTAACAAGGATCCTTTTTTTAAAATAGAAATGGCTACTAGTTCACCTTGTTCTACCTCCTGTCTCACACTTTATTTCTACATTTAAAAAATCTTGAAACTTAATTTTGGGGAATTTAAAGCTATATGTTGAAGATTTTGTGGGATTGTAGCTGAAGGATGGAAGCTATAAAAGAGGGTGTGTCCTAAGGCAGAGTTGGATAGGTAGTACTTTAGTCCTACTGTCTTTCCTCTCCTGTTGCTAATCTTTACTTTTGTTTTTCAACTTTGATTGAAGCTGACAGGTAAGTATTTGGGGAGCAGAGGCACTCAGCTAATTTCTAACCTAGGCTTATCTGGATTACAGATGTATAGATCCAACTGAAAGTCACCTCAATCTCAATATCTCCAATAAAAAAAATCATAATTTATCCCTTCTCCACCATCTACTCTTAGTGATCTTCCTAGTAAACCTTCAGAGAGCAACCAAAGTTCTTTTAAAAAAGTAAAAATTTAAATAAGACCAGATCCTTTATGCTTAAAGCCCTTAGATGGCTTTCAATGTCTCTTAGAAGAAAGATTCAAATCTTTCACAAAGTCTTATATGACCTGGCTCCTGCTGATCTCTCCAGGCTCATCTTGTATCTTCCTTCATCTGGATTTTCCAGCAGCACACAATGGAGAAAGAGTTTGGGGTATGTGCTGTTTATTAATGTTAAGGGAAAAATGGATTAGC
Organism: Glaucomys volans; assembly: GCA_020662805.1. Classification (NCBI taxonomy): domain Eukaryota; kingdom Metazoa; phylum Chordata; class Mammalia; order Rodentia; family Sciuridae; genus Glaucomys; species Glaucomys volans. The sequence goes on from JAJEJO010046666.1 coordinate 12,888, forward strand.
ACTGGTTCAGTGGCACTTAAAATGGAGTCGAGAAGCCATTGTTAATCAGATCTCAGACATATCTGTAGCTGAACCTTTGTACTGATGCAGGTTAACCTTTGAAACACTGTTAACTTCTGCTGACCTTCTGTACAATGGGCCTCTTCCTCCAAATTGAGAGACTGAGACCATACCCAATCTTTTTCTTGTAAAACAGCTTAAATTCTGCCAGCACCAATCATAATTCTTAGCTAATTAATGATGTAATGACCAAGCCCCTTGTGGTTTAAAATTATAATATAGCTCCCATTTTTTAAAACCTCAGAGGACATTTTCAAGATTGAATGTTTTCCTGACTGCAATCCTAATTACTCCAAATCAGTGAAATATTCTTTGTTCTTTACCAGGATGACTTTATTCTAGATAAATGCTAATGAACACCAATATTTGTGAAAGAAAAGGAGTAAGAAAGAAGGCAGAGAAGGCAAAGGAAGCAGAGGAAGAATACAAACTTCAATGAAAGTTCAAGGAAGCCTCATCCAACCCAGTGGGAATTCCAGACCAAGATTGCACATCAGAATTGTCTTATTTCAGGTATTTGTGTCCTGCCTACCATGACCTCACACATGACTCCAGGCAGGAACTTGGGGAAAATGAATCTCTGCAGCCCCAGCAAATGCTGGAGGAACTGAGAGCTCTGATTGGTCCTTCCTTGGATGTAGGTGTGGTTGGCCCCCTCCATGTCTCTGTGTACTCTAGCCATATTTAATCACTCCACTTCCCCAAAACTTACAGAGCAATTCTCCCTCTCAGACCTTTGTGTCTGATCTTCCTTTTCCTTGACACACTCTCCTGGTCTCTCCCTTACCCCATTATACACCAAGTTACTTCTCTTCCTCATAGTTTGTAATTTGTACTTTTTGGAGGATTAGGTTATTTGACTAATTATTCTGTATGATTACTTTTGTGTATTGTTTTTTTCTTCTACTATACCATAAGCTCCAGGAGAGCAGAGTTGTGTGTAATTTATCTTCAGAGACCAGCAGTGTGCCTAGCATATAATAAATGATTCACCAATATTTATTGAATGAATAAATGGAAGAATGATTGAAAAGGCAATCTGGGGGCTCCTGAGTTCCACTAAAGTAATACCAGAAGACGGGAGAAGAATATCGGCTAGAAAGATGGAACCACCTTCAACTATATATTCAACTAGTACATACAGCTGGCTTCTTAATGATGAACTTTCCCAATATGATACTTTCCCAATTATACATTTAAAATGCAAATCATTTTTACTCTTATAAGATCTCTGCTTCCCTAATGTTGTTGAACTGAGTATATATTTGAGATCTGGTAAACCATTTTTGGGCAAAGAGTGGAGGTCAGTATTCTTCTTTCTTAGTACTATAGCTCATAGGCATTTCTGTCCAAAATTATACCATTATGACTAACAGAAAGCTCAACAAACTGTAATATTTCTTTCAGGAGCTTCTCTAGATGAAGAGATTTCATGACCACACTCTGACTAGCCCTGAAATCAACCAGATTTAGGTCCTCAGGTCACAGCTCCAGCCCCACAGGAACAGAAAGATCTTAAACTACTCATTCAGACCCTAAACCCACAAGGTTCAGCCTAGTAGTTCATTCAGATCTGGCCCACAGGCAGGCAGGGTGGAAACAAGTATAATTACCATCAGTCCTGCATATGCTAGACCTGACAGAGTTTCCATATGGGAATTCTTTCTGAGCATTTCTCAAGAAACTTACATATTTTTCTACATCTGGAATCAACAGAAATGTCACTTGAGAAATCAGGAAAATGAGAAAAATGTATTATATTATTATAATTCCCCTGAAAGAATTAAATGATAACAATCAACAAAGAGATGTTACACTTGGGGGTAGGTCTCAGGACTTTCATAAAGAGACTTGCCCCCCCACCCCTGCAAAAAGAAATGTTACAGATGGGAAGGTATCCACTGACCTCAGATGGAAGACAAGAACAAGAAACCCTGGCATGCTGGGTGGGAAGTTAAACTTGACATTTTCAGGTTAGGTGCACATAGAAGAGAAGTGGTCACAATTCTGTCTTGCTTGTAGCTGTTACCATCTAATAAGTGTGTTTGTGGGCCTGTTTGCTGCCAATGGTGAGTCATGCTTGCAAACAATATTAGCAGTTTATATACATAACATATTTTAAACAAATCCTATGAGTGCTATTCCAAGAAAAACAAGTTTAGGGAGCAAAATAAGATCCTTAAATTCATAATTTTTTGCTACGTGATTCTATGTAGGGCTGTTAAGTTTGCTAGGAGAAACAAATGTTATATTATTAAAATGCTACTTAATAATGTTTGCTAACATTTTTCCAGTTTGAGTATCTGCTATTAGCTACAGTCCTTTGTAAATATTATAAAACATAGCATTCCTTATTTATTTTTTTCTAGAAATAAGCAATAATAAGTAAAGAACATGAGGGATGAAGGAAGTGTTTTAAGAATAGGTTGTGATTTTGAAAAATCCTGAGAATGCCTGAGAATTCTGATTTCTCATTTCTGAATCCCAAAGATGAATAACTTTTAGGAATTTGGAAGCACTAGCCTGATCTGAGTCCCAAGCCCCCTCAGGCTCACTGGGCAGTTGCCTGCCTTGTTGATTTCCTCATGTGAGCCTCAAGTAGGGGAGGAGTTTCTAGCTTAATTCCTGACTTGAAAACTGCTGTCACGTTTTAGCTGTGTACACCAGCCTGAGCTCCAGCTTCCTTGACTGAGGTCTTTGACCCCTGACCAGGTCCTCCTACCCCTCTGCCTTTGGCAGTGGACATTGCTCTTCATATCTTGTTTGAAGACTGAGTTGTTGCTGTATCCCAAATGGAGTGGCTGAAGAATTGTGTGCTAATTATTCCCCATTTGTGCCTTTTCACAGGTCCCAGATTCATTCTTGCTTTACTTCGTTGCTCTGTTTTGTGTTATAGAGGCTGACTGGCAAACTGTCTCACCTGGGCTCCCTTTGTGTTAGATTTTTTTTTTTTTTTGGCTCATAGGCAAAATCCAGCCTACTGTTTTCATAGATACAGTTTTATTGAAACACAGCCATGCTCATTTGTTTGCATATTGTCTGTGGCTATTTTCACATTATAACAGCAGAGGTGAATAGTTATAACATACACTGTATAACCCACAACGTCTAAAATATTTACTCGGATTAGGCCAACAGGAGGATTCAATATTAGATCAGAGAGCTCCCTGCTTTGATTCTTGGCTCTGGACGTGGTAGGATCTATCCTGGCCTACAGCTCACACCAGGAGGCCCCTCCTTCAGGTCTCCAGCTCTCCTGAGCCTGAGGCTTAAGAATAGTAATAGATTCCTACTCTCATCTTTGGGTGATGCAATGATCCTTGTATTTTCCCCCCTTAATTCTGCTTATAATCTGTAGGTAGACCTTAATCGAAGTCTCTTCATTTGAGCTATCTGGAGTAAATTTTCCTACCAGGATCTGACTAATGCAAATGCACTACATGCCTCACCTTGGTCACACACTTGAGCAAACCTCCTTGGTAAGGGATACCAATCTAGGTTATACCAGTCTGCTATGCCATGGGAAAGATGATTTGTTTGTGGACTAGCCGGTAGTTCCCACTGCTAAGTTAGTGTCCCCAGCCTCGGCTTTGTCCTTAAACAAAACTTATCCCTTTCTACTATTGAACCTTACTCAAAGTCCCAGCTTTCTCTGTGGTCTGATTCTTATATAAGTGATATAAGAAGCCGATAAATGTCTTTATATGTTTTACTAATAAAATATGAGTTTAGTGATCTCCATCATTTAAATTGGTTTTAACATCTCTGTTGATATCTAGATAAATTGCTTCTCAAAGGGAGTTGAAATGGTTTCTTCTTTCAATTCTCACCATATCAGAAGCAAAGGAGAGTCTAGATATGCAAGGTTTTGGTTGGAATGGGGATACCATGACATCAACTCTAAATCTGACATTTTATACTTTTCATTTGATGAGGTCATTTACAATCTCTTCTCTTACTACCCAAATAATCTGTGGTGGTTGGCATTTCTTTCTCTGATAATTATAGTAAATAAATTTCTGCAATGTTGACTATAACCCAGATTGCCCCAAAACTTTTCCAATAATAAAAATGTAATTGTCACATTTTAAATTATATGTGTCATCTGAAGTTTTAACTACATAACTTTAACTTGATCTGTGTTATGGTTTGGATGTGAGGTGTCTCCCAAAAGCTCATGTGTGAGACAATGCAAAAAGGTTCTGATGAGAAATGATTGGATTGTGAGAGCCTGAACCCAATCAGTGGATTAATCCCTGATGGGATTAATTGAGCAGTAACTGAAGGCTGGTAGGGTGCAGCTGGAGCTGGTGAGGAAGTAGGTCATTGAGGGCATGGCTTTGAGGTATATTTTTTGTATCTGGAGGGTGGAGTCTCTCTCTCTCTCTCTCTCTCTCTCTCTGCTTTCTAATCATCATGTGAGCTGCTTCCCTCCCCCACACTTTTCCACCACAGTGTTCAGCCTTATCTTGAGCCCCGAGGAATTGATCCTGCTGTTTATGGATGGAGACCTCTGAAACTGTGAACCTTCAAATAAACTTTTCCTCCTCTGAAATTGTTCTGGTTGGGTCCTTAGTCACTAAGGGAAAAAACTGACTAAAATAATCAAATGTTCTGGAAGGAACAACATTTGAAAATGAGAAATCACAAACTATCAGAGTCATATATAGTGCTCTTGATTTCAACAATCTTGTTTTGCATCTTTTTTTCTGCCTCTTTGTTGGACTACTTAAAATCATCTATACAACAATTAATTAAAAACCTACACTGACATTCATGGGATTTTACATAAAAAAATTTAGAATCACAGGTGCTGTATCTACAATATTCATGGTTGTTAGTATGAGTGTAATACCATAAGCAAAGTGAATACTAAGTAAAAACGTAGTAACAGCTCTTTATAGTTCACAAAGCATTTCCTCATTCATTGTCTCATCAATCTTAATAATCCTGTGAGGTGTATGTTATTAACTTCAACTTTACAAATGAGGAAATTGAGTCTGTTTTCAACTTGTTAATGGGCTCAGTGATAGGGGTTGATTGGTAGACCTCCAACAAGACAAAATGGGAGCTTTGCAAGTTGATCTAGCTATAGAGAATGGTCCCAGAAAGAATGTCTGGGCATGCTGATCCTAGGAACAGACAGGCAGAGCAAGTTGGGGCGTGCTTCAGGTGATATGCAACGTCAGAGGAGAGGGTACTCCAGCAAATCAATCACAGCAACGAAAATAGTTAGAATCCAAGTATTCTGGAGTGTTTACCTGAGAGTTCCAGGTGGAAGATCAATGCCATGGACTGGGTCAACACAGGAAGTAGGGAAATAGCCACTATTGCTGTTAATTCTATGTTCTACTTGTGGGAATGCTGAGGATCCTGATATGTTCCCTGACTCTGTCCCATCAATTGGTCCCATGTGTGGGTACTTTCAGTAGCAGGAACAGGAAGTATGAGGGTGAGACATTAACTGTGGCTTGCCTGGAGGAAAAAAATTCTTTGTCATTTTCTTAACAGTCTATGAATTTTCCATTGTACCTGACAACCTGTCATAGATTATTCAGCTTAGAAAATAAAGAAGTAAAGAGACAAAGGTCAAGTGGCCAATTGGTGTGTTAAAGAGATGAGTATAAATAAGAAAGCCTTCATGATGCAAGTGAGTTTTAGCTTCTTCTCAAAGGAGACAGAACCTTGTAGCCTGATAGTTGTTCTGACCCTTAATGCAGTTAAACAGTAGCATCAATTATCCAATCATATATTTTACCATGTCCTCCAAGGAAGTCAATGTGTTCAGCTTTATTCCAACATTTCTTCTCTTCTAACTATCTATTTTTAGTTCCAAATATTAAATGAAGAGAATGGTCATGCCTCCCATTTTCCACAGATATAAAAATCTCTTTAGAGCTGTACTATTCAGTATGGTAGTGATTAGCCACACATGCCTATAAGATGCTTGAAATGTGGCTACTGTTAATTGAGATAATCATAAGTATAAAATATGTGCTGGGTTTTGAGGACTTACCATGAAAAAAGAATAAAATCTCAAGAGTTTTATATTGGTTACATATTGAAATAACACTCCTTTGGACATATTGGATTAAATAAAATATATTACTCATCCTGTCCCTTTTACTTTCTCACTGTGGCTTCAAGAAAAATTAGATGGGTGGCTCATGACATTTCTGTTGGACAGTATTTCTTTCTTCAGAAGCACCAGCTTCCTAAAGGGTTGCTCCCTTTCAGGCTTTGCCAAATGATTCTCTCCCCTCTAGGACAGTTTTAACAAGTCAAATAATGTAGATTTCATAATTGGAAGGAAGGCTGCGAGTCATTTGGAAATTAGGTGATGAAACTGCAATGGGATCATAACTCCTGCATGACAATTTGCTTTCCTGAGTCTTTCTTATTCCAAATGGAATAGTCACTGCTCTGTTCTCTCCTCCAGCTAATTTACATCTTATTTTCTTTGTGTCAGAAGTGTCATTTCCTGTGATTGATGAAACCATCTTTTCTCAGTGCAAAAACAAGGCCACCATGTTATTCAAACTGGATTCACTACAAATGTTTTCATCCTCTGGATTGGGAAGAATTAACATAGTTGCTTAGAAACCCTTTTAAAAAATTACAATGTTTGGTTACTTTCAGAAATTGAAGTCAGGATCACAGGAACAAAAAAGATATATAACTATCCTTCCAAATATGAGGGAAAAAAACTGAGATGCTGTCTGGCAGAGCAGGTTTTTCTTTAATCCTAGGTCATACCTATACATGACCTCTGAATTGGCTTTTATTTATTTTTTTTTATTTATTTTTTGCTCAAGGGATCTAGGACCATCTTGATGCATTTCTCCACAATTAATTAGATTGAAAGTGTAACACATTAATTCACTTAGGAAAGAATTGATTTAATTTTTAGAAATGATTTTCACAAGTCTGTAGTCTTCATTTTAAGAACACATCTGAGTCAGTCCCGGCAGTGTTAGAACTTTATAATTATTACTTCAAAATAAGGAAGACACACTAAATAAAAGGAAACAGATCCTTTAAGAGGCATTTGGGACTAATTATATGGTTGCATTTGCTCCTATGATGCCCCTTTCCTGCTTTGCTTTGGTTTCTTTTATATCATTTTTATATTTCACTCTATGTAATTTTATATTATATAAAATAAATATGTACTTGATATATTTATTCAAGTATCAACTCAAACTTGCTTACTATTGTTTCATATTGTTATTTTAAGTTACAAAGAGTGAAATTCACTTAAATTTGGACACATGTATAGGTTGTTGTAACCACCTATACATGTGCTATATAACTAACAGTATACAGAATAATTCCAACATTTCCCAAAATTTCCACTTGCTTCCTTTTTGCAGTTGGATGCTCTCCCTATCCTTGATTCTTGGCAACCACTGATCTGTTCTCTGTCTCTATAATTTTGCCATTTTAAGAATGTCATATGAATGGTATCAGCATGGAAACTTTTGAGAGCATAATGGATTTGAGATTTGTTTATGTTACTGCTTGTATCAATGGTGTTGTTGCATCTCTCCTTTTGAGTGCTGACTAGCACAGTATGATTATCCATTCACTTATTGAGGGACATTTGATTTGTTTCTGAGTTTTGCTGACTACCAACAATGGTGCTTTAAATGTGCATGTACAGGTTTTTATGTGAACATAAGTTCCATTTCACTAGGATAAATACCTAGTAGTGGGATTGTTGGATCACATACTAAATGTACCTTTTACATTTTTTACCTTTATTTTATTTATTTATTTTTATGTGTTGCTAAGGATCAAACTCAGGGCCTCACACATGCTAGGCAAGTGCTCTACCACTGAGCCATAACTCCAGCCCCCATTTTATATTTTTAAGTATATATTTAAATTTATAAGCCAACATGAGCAACTCAGTGAGATCCTGTCTCTAAATAAAATACAAAATAGGGCTGGGGGATATGGCCCAGTGGTTGAGTGCCCCTGGGTTCAATCCTCAGTACCCCTCCTCCACAAAAAAAATTGTTAAACTGCTTTCCAGAGTGGCTGTGCCATTTGCATTCCCAACAACACATAAGAGATTCGGTTGCTCTGCAGTCTTTACTGACACAAAGTATTATCAAGATTTTTTTAAAAGTTTAGCCATACGAGTAGTGGAGTAATGGTATCTCATTTTGGTTCTAACTTGTATATCCTTAATTATTAATGATGTTGAGCATCTTTTAATATTACTTATTTTCCATCATATATCTTATTTGGTGAAATATCTATTCAAATATTTTGCTCAGTTTTTATTTTTATATAAATCTCTTGTCAGATAAACAACTTTTAAATATTTTCCCCATCCATGTATTTTCATTTACTTTATGTTGTATTTCACAGAGTAAAATTTGAAATTTAAAAGAGTATTTTATCAATTTCTTCTTTTAAGCATTGTGCTTTTGGTGTCACATCTAAGAAATATTTGCCTCAACAATGATCACAGGGAGTTTTCCCTATGGTTTTTCTAACAGTTTAGGTATTTGATTCATATTTGAATTCATTTGTATACAATATGAGATACAGGGCAAGGTTCATGTTTTCATGCAGATGTTCTGTTGTCCCAGGGCCATTTGTTGAAACCTTTCCTTTTTCTATTGAATTTCCTTTGCATCTTTGTAACAATCAGTTGAATATATTTGTTTGGGTCTATTTTTGGAGCTTGCCATTCTTTTCCTATCAGTCTGTTGTCTATCTTTTGGCTAATACCACCCTCCCTTCATTACTGTAGAAGAGTATGTCTTAATATCTGGTAGTCTGAGTCCTTCCAATCAGTCCTTCATTTGAAAATTGTTTTTTTTTTATTTACTTATTGATTCATTGAACACAAATGGAGTACAGCTATTGTTTCACTGGTTGCACACAAAGTAGAGTCACACCATCTGTGTGTTCATGCATGTACACAGGGCAATGGTATCTGTCACAAATTCTGTTATTAATTTTACCCCCCACCCACCCCCACCCCTCCCTTCCCTCTATGCAATCTATCCTTCCTCCATTCTTGCCACCCTTCCCCCCCCCGCATTGTGCATCATCATTCATTTATCAGAGAGACCATTCGGCTTTTCGATTTTTGGGATTGGCTGATCTCGCTTAGCATAACAGTTTCCAACATCATCCATTTACCTACAAATGCCATAATTTTATTCTTCTTTATGGCTGAGTAATATTCCATTGTGTATATATACCACAGTTTCTTTATCCATTCATCTACTGAAGGGCATCTAGGTTGATTCCATATCTTTTCCTTTATGTTTCCATAAGTACTTTAAAATCAGCTTCATCATATGTACAGCAAATCCTGATGGAATTTTTATTGGGATTGCCAAAACTTAATAGGTCAATCTGGGGAGAATTTACATCTTAATTATATTAAATCTGCCAATACATGAACATGGTAATCCTCCAATTTATTTGAATTTTTTAGTATTTTTTTCATATAAAGATCCTATGCCTTTTAAGTAGATTTATACTTAAGTATTTCATACTTTAGTAATACTGTGATGGTATTTTTTTAAATTTCAAATTCCAATTATTTATTGTTGGTATATAGGAAAGCAATTCTTTTTTTATTTATTTTTTCTTTTTTTATTTAATTTTGATTCATCGAACACAAATGGAGTACAGCTATTGTTTCTCTGGTTGTGCACAAAGTAGAGTCACATGATCTGTGCATTCATACATGTACACAGGACAATGATGTCTGTCACACATTCTGTTATTATTATCACTCCACCCCGACCCCACCCCTCCCTTCCCTCTATGCAATCTATCCTTCCTCCATTCTTGCCACCCTCCCACCCCGCATTATGCATCATCATTCACTTATCAGAGAGACCATTTGGCCTTTGGATTTTTGGGATTGACTAATCTCACTTAGCATAACAGTCTCCAACATCATCCATTTACCTGCAAATGCCATAATTTTATTCTTCTTTATGACTAATATTCCATTGTGTATATATACCACAATTTCTTTATCCATTCATCTATTGAAGGGCATCTAGGTTGGTTCTAACAATCTAGCTTATTGTGAATTGAGGAGCTATGAACATTGATGTGGTTGCATCACTGTAGTAATCTGATTTTAAGTCCTTTGGTGCAGCCACTCTGGAAAGCAGTGTGGAGATTCCTTAGAAAACTTGGAATGGATCCACCATTTGACCCAGCTATCCCACTCCTTGGCCTATACCCAAAGTAATTCTTTTGTATGTCAATCTTCTGTCCTAGAACCTATTGTTGCTTATTACTTCCAGGATTTCTTTATAGATTCTTTTGGATTTTATGCATAGTCATACCATATGCAAAACTGTTTATTTCCTCCTTTCCAATCTATATAAATTTGTTTCTTATGTTTTTCTTATTGTACTACCAGTATTTTCCAATGCAAATTTGAATAGGAGAGGGGAAAAGTACCCATACTTAAGTCCATTCTTAAGTGTGGACTTTTAATTTCTTAATAAATATTTTATTAAATTTTTTTTATCAAGTTGAGAAAGTTCTCTATTTCTGATTTGCTGAGAGTTTTTGTCAGAAACACTGAATTTTTCAAGTGATTTTAAAAATTTATTACTATTATCTATGATTTTCCTTCTTTAGACTGATGGTATGTATTACATTGATTGATTTTTGAATATTGAAGCAAACTTGCATAACTGGAATACATCCCATTTGATTATGGTGTTTAATTTTTTTATACATTTTTGGGTTTAATTTGCTAATATTTTTTTAAAGTTTAGCATTTCCATTCATGAGAGAGACAGGTCTGTACCTTTTCTTCCTTGAAATGTCTTTATTTGGTTTTGATATTGGGGTAAAATGAATTGCAAAGTATTCCCTCTGTTTATACTTGCTGGAAGAGATTGTAGAGAATTGGTATTCTTTCTTCCTTAAATATTTGTTCAAATTCGCCAGTGAAACTACCAGAGCCAGGTGTTTCTTTTATAAGGTTATTAATTGTTGATTCACTTTCTATATTAGGATTATTTGGTATATCTATTTCTCCTGGGAGTTTTAGTAGTTTCTGTCTTTCAAGGAGTTGGTCCATTTTATTCAAATTTTCCAATATGGGAGCATAGCATTGTTTATAGTGTTCTTTCATTGTCCTTTTAATATCTGTGGGATCAGAAATGATGGTACACTTCTCATTTCTAAAATTGATCATTTATGTCTTCTCTTGATTTTCCCCCCTCTTGGTTAACCTGATAGAGGTTTATCATTTTTGCTGATATTTTCAAAGAGTCAAATATTGGTTTTGTTGATTTTTTTTTGGTCAGTTTCCTTTTTCAACATAATCGATTTCTGCTCTAAATTTCAGTATTTCTTTCCTTCTACTTGCTTTAGTCTTACATTGCTCTTCATTCTTCAGTTTCCTAAGGTAGAATCTTATGTTATTCATTTTCTTATTCTTTTCTAATATATATTTCAATGTTACATATTTCCCCCTGAAAATTGTTTTCATTGTATCTCATAAAATTTGATTTTTACTTTTCATATTTATTTAGTTCTACATGCAGATCTTGAACACATTTTGTTAGATTTGTACCTAAATATTTCATTGGGGGACAATATTGTTTATAAAATTTGGTTTGTAATTTTTCATTGTTAGTGTATAGAAATATAATTGGTTGGATGTTGACCTATCTGTGACCTTGACAAACTCAGTTATTATCTCTAAGTGCTTTTTGGTAGATGACTTGAGATTTTGTATGTGGACAATCATGTCATCGGGGAATATTGATAGCTTTATTCATTCCCTTCTAATTTGTATACCTTTTATTTATTTTTCCTGATTTATTGCACTTGCTAGTACCTCCAACATAATACTGAGTAGAAGTGGTAAGAGTGGCATCCTTGCCTTTATCCAGTCAAAAGGAATTACATTAGCTATAGGATTTTATAGATACCTTTTATCATATTGAAAAGGCTAATTTTGATTTATTGTTTGTTGAGTTTTTATTTTGAATAAATGTTGAATTTTTTCAAGTGATTTTTCTGTATCTTTTGACATAATCTTGAGATTTTTCTCTTTTAATATGTTAGTAGAGTGGAATACATTGTTTTCCATTGTAGTGCTACCTTACATTCTTGGGGATAAACCTCAGTTGGTGATGAGGCTTTTTTAATACATTGATGGGTTAAATTGCTAAGATTTTATTCTATTTTTTATTTTTACAGACTGCATTTTGATTTTGATGATGACTTTGGCATCCATGTTCATGAGGTCTATTGGTCTGAAGTCTACATTTCTTTAGACATCTTTGTCTGCTTTTGGTATCAGAATAATGGTAGCACAGCAAATGAATTGAGAGATGCCCTCACCTTATATTAAACGCTTAGTGGAATTTTACAGTAAAATGATCTGGGCCTGGAGTTTTATTTTTTGGAATAATTTTTTGACCATGAATTCAGTCTATTTAATTTACATAAGATTATTCAAGTTATTTATTTGTGTGTGAATTTTGATGGTCCATCTTATCTACCTTATCATATTTATGTGCATTGAATTGTTCTTACTATTCCTTCATAGTCCTTTAATGTCTGTGGCTCAATAGTGATGATTCTTTCATTCCTGGTATCCATGATATATGTTTTCTCCCTTTTACTTGATCATCAAGCTAAAGGTTTATCAATTTTATTGTTTTTTTGTAGAATCAGTTTAATTGGTTTTCTCTGTAGTTTTACTGCTATTAATTACATTATTTCTTCTCTATTATTTCTTTTTGCTTAGGTTTTGTTGTCTTCTTTTTCTGATTTTATAGGGTTGACACTAAATTATTGATTAAACTTCCTTCTTTTCTAGTATAAACCCTTAATGCTATAAATTTTCTTCTAAGCATTACTTTGGATACATACATATTTTAATATATTTTATTTTTATTTAGTTAATCATGTTTTAAAATTTCTCTTGAGACCTGTTTTGACCCATGGTTTATGTAATAGTGTGCTATTTAATTTCCAAATGTTTGGAGATTTTCCAGATATCCTAAATTATCTATTTTTGCTTAATTATATTATAATCAGGAAATATATTTTGGGTAACTTCAGTTCTTCTAAGTTTAATAAAGTTTGTTCTGTGACCCAGGACATGGTCTGTCTAGGTGAAAGTTTCCATGTACACTTGAGAAAAATGTATATTCTTTGCTGAGTGGAATGTTGTATAAATGTCAATTTGATTTAATTCTTCAATAATGTTGTTCCAGTTTCTATATCCTTGCCACTTTTCTATTTGTTCTGCTAATCACTTCAAGAAAAATCTGTAAATCCACAAATATAATTGGCATTTCTGTAAATAGTTCTATTAGTAATGATTTCTCTTTGTTTTCCTTTATTCTTGAACATCTTTATTTTATCTTCATTTACTAAAGGATACTTTCATTGGATATAGACTTCCGGGTTGACAGGCAGGTATTTTTTTCAGCACTTAAGAAAATGTTGCTCCACTGTCAGAGCATTATTCTCCAAGATATACCTGGAGAATACCAAAAAACCCCAAACAATAAATGGGCAAAGGAACTGAATGGACACTTAACACAACAAGATATATGAATGACCAACAAATACATGAAAAATGTTCAACTTCTCTAGCAATTAGAGAAATGCAAATTAAAACTATACTGAGGTTCCACCTAACTCCAGTCAGAATGGCAATTATCAAGAATACAAGTCACAATAAATGTTCGTGAGGATGTGGGGAAAAAGGTACACTCATACATTGCTGTTGGGACTGCAAATTTGTGCAACTGCTCTGGAAAGCAGTATGGAGATTCCTCAGAAAACTAGGAATGGAACAACCATTTGACCCAGTTATCCCACTCCTCACATATACCCAAAGGACTTAACATCAACATCCTATAGTTATGGGGCCACATCAATGTAATAATGGATGAAGAAAATGTGGTATAAATACACAATAGAATATTCTCAGCTATAAAAAAGGAACATTATGTATGAGGGTCCTGTTACTGCTATCCCCACTGATGCCATCTTTGCCCAGCATATGCAGAAAGATTTTTTATAAAAGGATCTTCCTTTTCACAGGGTTCAGCATGTGCCATACTAATCAGAGAAGGGTTTTCTTTGCTGGCACTCAAAATGGTTTGGGACTACTTCCATCTTGTTTAGGAGCAGTACACTCCTATTTCATTGCTCGTGCTTAAGAGTCTAATGGGTTTGTCCTACACGGACTCCCCTTCCTCCTTCTCTGTCTGGAGAGTGTGAGCTTACTTGAATCTTTCTTTATGTGTTCCTCTTAGCAGTTTTGGTTTGGGGCTAGCACGGAGTTTAAGCCAGAATATATAAGACAGGAAAAACAAAACCAAACAAAAGATAGTATTGTCCTTTGAGTACTAGATTCTACATTCAATTCTCCTGCTCTTATCCTTTCAGAGTTCTGATAGCTGCTTTATATATTTTGTGAAGGGTTCTTAGTTGTAATCAGCCGAGAAAATAAGATATGTTTTACTTCATTTTTTACTGAAACTGAAACTCTCCTACTTTGCTTTTTCAAATGCATCATATTTATTGTATGAAAAGAAAAATGTCTGGTATGGAGTGGTTTGATTTGAAAGTGTCCCCCCAATTTCACATAGTAGAAACTTCATCTCCAATGCAGTACTATTGGGAGGAGGAGCCTAGTTAGAGGTAGTTGGATCATGAGGACAGACCTTTTATGAATGGCTCAATATAGTTATTGTGGGAAAAAATTTGCTATCGTGAGAACTGATTGTTACAAAAGTCAGCTTGGCCCTTCATGTTCTCTCTCCCTCTTTCTCTCTCTTTCCCTCTTTCCAACGTGTTATGATGCATCCCAAACGCCCTTGTCACACGCCAATGTCATGCTCTTGGATTTTCCAGCCTCCCCAATGATGAGCCAAATAAATCTCTTTTCCTTATAACTTACTCAGATTGTAGTATTCTTTTATAGCAACAGGAAATGGACTAAGACGGAAGCATTTTAAAATGCAGATTCTAGGTCCTAAACTTAGAAAAATCAAATCAGAATATTCTTGGAGTAAAGACAAATAACATTTTATGGAATGCTATCAGGAAATTCTAATGAAACAGTCAGCTTTGAATCTACTTTTTCTCATCTTATTTGCAGATGAGAAAACTGAAGCAAAGGTTGTATTCTGTTCACAACCCAGTTCATTTTTATTACCCATTTTTTAAAACCTGTATACCATGTTTTGTGCTATTAGGGAATGTTTTTTCTACTGTATTAGGAGTCAAGTTCATTAGTGAAACCTTGGATGTTTAAGCCACAATGCAGTGGAAGAGAAGACATGAGTGAAATGGCTTCTTATGACAATTGGATCTGGTTTCTTATACTTTTTTTGGGAAAAGCTTCTTAGCCAGTGAGCAGACAAAAATCAGTGTTTAGAAATTTATGGAATTGAAAACTTGGAGACAAAGGCTTAACTGAGATATCTTTAAGATAAAAGGACAAACTGAATAGCTGGACCTGAGTCCCAGAAAGGGAGGGACTAGAAAAGAAATTTTGAGTTTCAGGCTGAGGGCATAAGGGAAAGAAGGAGAGAAGGACTAGTAAACTGAGGTATAAATGTAAGGATTGAGGTTAAAATAGGAATGGTTGATCTACCTGTGATATTACTTGCAAAGGGATGGAAGATCATGAATTGATGAGATAAGCTGTTTAATGGGACTCTGTCCAAAAGGCTCCAAAATCCAAAACTTCTTGAGTGTTGACATGATGCTACAAGCAGAAAACTCCATATCTAGAAATTTCATTTCATGCATAACATTGTTTAAAATGTTATATAAAATTACCTTCAGGCTATGTGTGTAAGGTTTGTATGACACATAAATGAATTTCATGTTTACATGTGGGCCCTATCCCCAAGATATCTCATTATTTATGGGCAAATATTCAAAAATTTGAAAAAAAAGTCTCAAATCTGAAACATTTCTGGTCCCAAGCATTTTGGACAAGGAAAACTCAACCTGTATCCCATTTATGATTCCTGGTCACCCAAACTGAGTGACATGGAAAAGTTTTTGTGTCTAAGACTAAACCCCTAAAACTCTTCTTCCTGATCCTTTTATGTTAATGCATAGTTGTAGTCCTTTGGCTTTTGCCATGCCAGTGGCTAATTCTTGGGAAAAGTAGACTCAGAGCAAGAAAGTTAGAAAGTATATAAGAAATTGGGAGTATAGTTCAATAGTGTGAAAAACCTTACATAAGTCTTGTTTTTCAAAATGCAATCTTCTATAAGCATTAGAGCAACATGGGAATTTTGCTAAAATAAGGCAAACCACTGAGCTTTTCTACTAGAGTGTTTGATTCCTTAAGTGTGGAATGGGAATCAGGAATCTGTATTTTTAACAAGACATTTTAATTTGAAGGAGGACAGTGGTGTGATATTGGAAGAAAGTTAACTTTATCCACCTATCTGTGGGTCATACTGAGGAGCTGGAAACTTGATGGTTGCAAGAAATGGAGACTTGTGTTGATTGGTGGAAATGTGGGTCCACGGCGAGAACTATGATTGGTCCTGCTGGGGTGGTGTGAGGTGGTACGGGGATTTCATTGGCTCTTAAACCAATAAAAGGCTATGCAGTTTCTGCAATAAACCAGTCCACAGCTGCTTGCTCCTGGTCCTGCTTACCCAACTCCTGGTGTCTGGCTCATGACACTGCGTCCTTACCCCCCATCATGAAAGCCCCCAGGACCCACAAGTGTAACACCTATCTTAAATATTACCTTGATTGTAACAAGGGTCCCTGATTATTCCTTGATTTAAATGAATGTAGAAAAGCCAAGACTAATTTATTCTTATGTATATAAGGGCAGTCTGTTGCACTACCTTAGTGAAAGAATGCTTGCCCAATTCCTTCTGAAGAATTGGCTTAGAAAAGGCACATTATTTTAGTAATTACAGATAAGTTACCTTGCAATTCATGGTTGCTTTTGTGGTTTCTTCTAAAACTGTATTGAAGAAGAGTAAATGCAAATAGTTTATTTCTATTTATTCTTTCGCTTTTAGAATTTCATTTATATGAAGTGGCTTTCTATAAATTTTCTCTAATATTTAGCAAATGCATGGTTTTATTAAAGGGGAAAGACAATGGAGAAAGGAAATTTGTAGAATTGGCAGGCCTGGGTCACGTTAGGTTTCACATACAAATTAGAGGACTATTTCATTATTTCTAATTAGCAAGTAGTATGTTCATACATCACATTCTTAACTAGCATTGCAAAATTTTCTTCTCTTTTTTTTGGTACTGGGGATTGAACTCAGGGGTATTCTACCACTGAGCCACATCCCCAGTCCTATTACGTGTTTTATTTGGAGACAGGGTCTCACTGAGTTGCTCAGCACCTCATTTTTGCTGAGGCTGGCTTTGAATTCATGATCCTCCTGCCTCAGCCTCCCAAGCAGCTGAGATTACAGGCATGTATTACTGTGCCCAGCTGCAAAGTTTTATTCTTGAGAGACACTTCCTACCCTGAAAAAGAATTTAAAAGGATATTATGGTTTTATAAGAAGAAACATTTGCAAATCATTTGTAGAAATATAGAAAGTTAATTTATATATTATAAAATATTATTTTATGTACTTATCGACCTAGGAATTCTATTTCTAGATATTTACCTAAGAGAAATGAAACTCCATGTTTACAAAAATTGCAAAAATGTTCATAAGAACCTTATTTAGAACAACCAAAAACTTGAAACTACTTAAATCTCCAATATTAAGATAGCCAATAAATTGCAATTTATTAATACAGCAGAACATTAGTAAGAAAAGATAAAGTTTTGATACATGCACTATCATTGATGAATCTCACAGAATGATGCTGAGTGAAAGATTCAGGAAAAAAAGAATAAAGAGGCCACATTCTACATGATTCTATTTATGTAGGTCTAGAATCAGCAAAATTGATCTATGGCATGGAAAAAAGCAACCAGAATAATGGGTGTCTCTGGGGTGCAGGTGTAAATTGACTGGAAATGAACATGAAGAAACTTTCTGAGATGATCAATGAGTTCCATATCTGGACAGGGAATGTAGATTACATGGGTATATTGTATTCATCATTATGTGATACTCTTCAAAATTATAAAGTTAAGATTTTTACTTTAATTAGAAAATTGTTTTGAAATAATAATTGAGTGGGGAATGGAGGGAAGTATAAGATTAAATTAGAATGACAAAATATTGTAGTCACTGAAGCTGAATGATAGGTATGTGGGGTTTGTTATACTAGTCTGTTTAGTTTGTATAGACCAGACATTTTCCATCATAAAAAGTTAAAAAACAACCTAGTCTAGACATCTCTAAACCTGATCATATTTTTTTGTGTACATGATTTTTTGTTGTACTTCTTAGAATTGGATGTTTTAATATAAATTCAAAGGAAAATAGGGTATTACTAATTCATAAACTGTGAAGTAATTTGTGCTCATGGTTTATAAGTTCCATCCATGCTAGGCTTATATACTAGCCTTCAATTTTTACTAGCTGAAAGCTGTTATGGTTTGGCTTATGTATTGAAGGCTTGGTCCCCACTATTTGGAGGTGATGGAACTTTCATGAGGTAGGATATAGTGAAAGGAAGTTAGGTTACTGCAGTTGTGCCTTTGAAGAGGATGATGTTGTGACCCTTGCTCCACGTTCTCTCTCTCTCCCCCCCCCCTCCTTCCCTCCCTCCCTCTCCCTTTCTTTCTCTCTGTCTGTCCCTCCCCACTTCCTGGCTGCCATGAGGTGAATAGCTCCTCTACCACCTATACCCCTCCATAGGCCCAAAGGCCACAAGGCCAAGCAAACATGAACTGAAACCTATGATACCATGAAATAAGATAAATCTTTTCTTCTTATAAGTTGATTTTTTGAAGTAGTTTTTCACAGTGCTAGAAAGCTGACTAACGCATATGCTTTTATAAAAGTGGCTTTAAGAACAAAATGAATGAGTACTTGAAAGATTCCAAGGACATTGTTGAAGATTCCATTAAGATTTGGGGTGCAGGTGGGGTTGTAGCTCAGTGGTAGAGTGCTTGCCTAGCATGTGTTAGGCAATGGGTTCAATCTTCAGCACCACATAAAAATAAATAAATAAAGGTATTGTTCCATTGACAACTAAAAAAAATTTAAATAAGTTGGGATGGGTGGAGAATTTTTCACGTAATAAGAGCCAGACTTATTGAGATCTGTCTTATTCTGTTCAGACTACTATAACAAAATACTAGAGCTGGGCAGCTTTAAACAACAGAATATTATTGTTCACAGGTCTGGAGGCTACGAAGTCCAAAACCAGCAGATTTTATGTCTGATGAGGGCCTGCTTCCTGCTTCACACATAAGTCTTCTCATTGTCTCCTAATGCAGCAGAAGGGGTAAGGTGTTTCTGGGGACTCTTATAAGGGCACTAATCTCATTTATAAGGCTTCTGTTCTCATGATGTAATTGCCTTCCAAAAGCCCCCCTTCCTAATACCATAACATTGGTGATTAGGTTTCAATAAATGCATTTTTGTTGTTTTTAATTTTTTATTTGTTCTTACTAGTTATACATGACAGAATACATTTCAACTCATTGTGCACAAATGGAGCACAACTTCTCATTTCTCTGACTGTACATGATTCAGAGTTATACTGTTCATGCAATCATACATGTATATAGGGTAAGAATGTCTGTCTCATTCCACCATCCTTTCCACCCCCACACTCCCTCCTCTCCCCTCATTCCCCTCTGCCCAGTCCAAAGTTCTTCAATTCTTCCCTAGCCCTGCCCATTATGGATCAGCATCCACATATCAAAGAAAACATTTGGCCTTTGTTTTGATGGAATTGGTTATTTTGCTTAGCATTATATTCTCCAACTCCATCCATTTATCTTCAAATGCCATAATTTCACTCTTCTTTTTTAAGGCTGAGTAATATTCCATTGTGTATATATACCACATATTTTTATCCATTCATCCGTTGAAGGGCATCAAGGTTGGTAAATTAATGCATGTTCTAGTGGACACAAATATTCAAGCATAGCAACCTCTATGCTTTGCAACCTGTTGTGACTCTTGTTGATCACTCAGAGTTAGACTATTATGGTCATCAGTTTGCTCTAGAGTAGAATGTTTTCAGGTTCATTATAGTCAACAATCAAAGATTTATTGAATAAATAGTTACTAGACAAGAGTAATGCTAAGAATTGTGGCCATAATGTTACTAGACAGTTAATAAACTGGATTTCCATTTTACCTTATAAAAGAATGTTCTTAATTAAACCGTACAACAAACACTCCCTATTCCCATCCATATTGGAGTGTGATACCTTAATAGTCATTTGTTGAGGACTAGATAAAATGTATTTGCAAACACTTTCCTGGTGTGTGAGTTGATCACTTCTTAGCTCTTCATGTGTAAAATGGGAAAAATACTAAAAATACTAGTACTTATCTCATAGGCATCTTATTAGAATTAAATCAATCAACATGTATAAAGTACTTAGAACAGTGCTTGAGACAGTATTATAAGAGTGTTTATTATCATCATTATTATTACTATTAGTATTTATCATGGTCGATACTGATCTTTTCTGTTGAAGGTGAGAAGTCATTTATTATCTCACAATGTTCCTTTAAATGTCCAGGCAACATGGTGACTTTGGCTGCGTGGAGCTGGCTTTAATCATTTCTTGGTATGATTTCACCACCATCCACTCCTGCATTTCTATGCTCTTTTGGTCTTTGATGACCCCACAATACAACTTCTCTAGCTTCTGTCAGTAAAGAGCAATTTTATTGGAAATTGATAAGGACAATTCTCAGAAGGGAATCTGGAGAAAAGTAAATATTTCTGATAGAAGGGACTTTGAGGAACAATGTCATCTATTAAAGGGACATTTAAACAAAAATTACCAAAAATAACACAATTTGGCCTAATATAACTGTGAAGAGTCCTAGGTAGAAAGGGACTCACTCATGTCAGTAGGCCCTATGGACAATACAAAATTATGACTTTTTCATACCCACTAATCATGATCCTGGCAGCAGAGAGACTCAGATAATACAAACCTCTTTCCAGAGTGAAGGAATTAATTTCTTTTGTTTAAATTTAGGATTGGAATTGGGT
Source organism: Glaucomys volans (assembly GCA_020662805.1). Classification (NCBI taxonomy): domain Eukaryota; kingdom Metazoa; phylum Chordata; class Mammalia; order Rodentia; family Sciuridae; genus Glaucomys; species Glaucomys volans. Next base: position 34,077 of record JAJEJO010046666.1, read on the forward strand.
TTAAGTTAACTTGCAGTCATCTGTGGTGGGGTTCTCTGATTGGAGATTTCTGCAGCCTCTCTAGATGCCAAAGTAACTTCACAGGCTTACAATGGAGACCTCAGCATCTGGATACATGTCACAAATTTACCTGTTGTGAAACACATTTGTGATTGGAAACTTGTACATGCCCTCCAGAAATCTACCTCAGGAACCAAATCCAGACTACCCTTGTCATCCCAAGAGATTTGGGATCATCCATATGGATTGTGATGTCTGCAATCATAGGGCAGGGTTCCAATCATAGGTATGGTTTCCACGTGTTTTCTCTGACTTCTTCTGTTTCCACATATTGGTAATTCTCTTGCTCAAATGAGAACACAAACATCTTATGTACTTTCTGCTTCTCAGAACTGTCTCCCTATTGGGTTAGCTGATTTTTTGATTATAGCATCATGTTTTATTTTATATATTATTCTGAAGTGTACCTTACCTGTTCTGTCTCCCTTTCTCCTATATCAGTTTGAAGTGATGATCAAAAATGGGTTAAAATAATTTTACAGGGTGGTCAGATTAAAAACCAACAAAAGTGAATATAATTAAAGAAAAACTTGATGGCTTTAAGCAGATACATTGGTTAATTCTATAAAGTTGTTATGCATGCATTACTGATAGGTGGCATAATGGGGGAATGGAAGTTTAACAGCATTTTGGTATTGTTATTATTAACACTCTTTTCTTGTGAAGGCAGGAAGCTGAGTGGTTAGTCTGTGGTTCCTGAGGTTCCTTTGGAAAAGAACTTACTCTTGCTGTTGTCAATAATTGTGTATAAACCTTACAGAAAATTGGCTGTCATGCATATCACATGTTCCTTTCTTGTCTGACTGCTCCTAGGTTTAGTTTTCTTTTGGTTCTTTCTTGTTCATCACTTGTGCCTCAACTAGTGGAAAAGAGAATGAGGAACTTTTAGAAAAGGGCAAAAAATTGCCGAACAGGAGGATGTGGAGCCTTTCTTTCCATGCTCCCACCAATTGTTAGCAAGCTAACCTACTAGAATATAAAGTGCTAGCTTTATGGGAATTTCTTGACTCATCACCCCTTGCTTTGTAGGTGATTTGTACTTAGGAATAGATGGAAGAGATGTCTGGACCTCTTTACTCTGGCAGACAGTGATTCATCTAGAGAGGTGCATATAAATCTTATGAATATTTTACGTTTTAACAAGTTATTAATGCTACGAATGCCAGAATGTCCCTTTCCCTATTCCATTACTTAGTAAAGGAGAGTTGTGTTTCCAGAGATCTTACTTCCAATTAGAATGCACTAAACTTAGTACTATTTTAAGAGCTGTTTATCCTTGATGAACTTCATTACTTGTTAGTAGTTGTAACCTATATCATATATTCTATAAACAATTGTACAAATATAGATGCATTTTCCATATGTAATCATCCCCTCTTATCTGTGAGAACTATGTTCCAAGATCCTTCAAACTGCAGATATAACAAAACCCTATATATACTGTTTTTTTCCTATATGTACTATAATGTTGACACATAGTATAAGAGTTAATCAATCTATCCCTCTGTGTTTTATGCTCTGCTTCCTCCTTCCCATCACTATCTTTGTTCTTTGCAGTCATTATCAAGTAAAAGAAGTGTTATTTGAATACAAGCATTGTAATACTCTAACAATAGATTTGATAACTGGGTTGGTTTATGTGACTAATTGGTGGATAGCATATATAGTGTGAATACTCTTGCCAAAGGCATGATTCATGTCCCAGGTGGGACAGAGCAGGATGATGAGAAATTTCATCACTCTAGTCAGAATGGCATACAGTTTAAACATTATAAATTGTTCATTTATAGAATTTTGCATTTAATGTTTGACTATGAGTGACTAAAACCATAGAAAGCCAAACTGCAGAAAAGGAGAAGGGACTGTTGTGTTTCCATTTACCTACTCAAGACTGCATTCCAAAACAACCCAATTTCTCTCTCTTTTTAATCTCCCCCATCCTTCATATAGTCTTGGTATTCAAGAATTTAAATAGTACAAGTGGAAATCAGTCTGGCTTTCATATTTAAATGGAGAGAAATCTGGGCCTTATTAATGCACTACTGGCCATGTTCCTGGAAGCCATAATATATTGTTGTTGAACACATCCTGTTTGGTCCATAGAGGATATTTATCCACTGATATAATGAGGCCTTGATGACTAGATTCTGGAAAAAGTATGCCATGGTCCCTTCTAGGCAGACCATGCCATTATCACAGTGTGCAGTTAATGAAGTGCACACTATTATAGTTATTCACACTTTACAAAGATTCATATTCCCAGTCTCAAGGTTCACATTGGTTGTTTGAGGTCAGGACTGGTTTAGCCATCTATCACCTAATATGAGTCCACTTCATTCTCTAGGGACCCATAGCCTGGAAGTTGGGCACCCTTTACTATTCACCTTCCAAAACAATCTATATAATATCCATTTTCTCTTGTAAGGTCCTAGATACCTTCTAAGTGAAGGACACCACCTTCAGAGACACCAAAGTGATCTTTTTTACTTTTTTCTTGCTAGATACAGGGAAAAAACCTTCAAATATACTAGACAACATAGCATAATTCCATATAGGTGAGTTTAAAAGGCTTTCATGGTCCAGCATGTTTACTTAGTACATATAAAATCGTATTTGTAGATAAATTCAGCAAAGTCCAAATAATTGAATTATATGTGTAATACAACAAAGAGTATACTAATTTTCTAGAGCTGCTACAATACATTTTAGTAGCTTAAAACAACAAATGTTTTCATTCATAGTTCTGGAATTAGAGACCCAAAGTCAGTTTTATTGACCTGAAGTTATGATATAGGCAGGGCTGTGCTCCATTTTCTCTGAAGGTTCTAAGGCAAAATTGATTCCTCACCTCTTCCAACTTCTGGTAGCTATCAGCATTCCTTGGCTTGCAGCCACAAACTCCTATCTCTGCCTCTGTAGTGACAAGGTCTTTTACTCAAATGCATGTTAATCTCCCCTGGTTCCCTCTTTTTTTTAATTATTTTTTTATTCTAATTTGTTGTACATGACAATAGAATGCATTTATACATTTTTGATAAATCATACATAAATGGAATGTAATTTCTCATTTTTCTGATTGCACATGTTGTAGGATCACATCAGTCACGCAGTCATGTATGTATATGAGGTAATAATGTCTGTTTCACTCTACTATCATTCCTAACCCCATACCCCTTCCCCTCCTTCACCACCCTCTACCTAATATTAAGTAACTCTATTCTTCCCTCTCCTCACCTCCCTTATTGTGAATTAGCATCTGCATATCAGAGAAAACATTTGGCCTTTGTTTTTTGGGGTTTGGCTTATTTCACTTAGCAGATGGCCAAACCCAGAACATCTGGTTCCCTCTTATTTGGATACTTTTGGATAAACCACAATGAAGTCCCCATATCAATATATATAACCTGATCACATGAACAAAACCTCTACCATATAAAGTAGCATTCACAGGTTCTGTGGGTTAAGATGTGTGCATATCTATTGGGATCATTATTTTGCATACTAAATTATCTAATTTCAATTAAAATTGAGTATGTAATATATATATATCCTTATTGTCTTTTCCTTATTCATAGAAGCTCCTGACACTGAGAAATATTTACCATGTAAATTTCAGTAAAATGGACAATGCGAGTGAAGAATGAAATTGCATTATTCAACAAAAGGAGGTTAGTGGCTTCATAATATGCTTCTAAGACAGAAAGACTTGATCAATCATAATTGTTGTAAATATTGAAAGGAATTGCATGAGAAATTGGGTATCTCTGGGAATAATTTTGCCATTAAAAACCACAGTGAAATAATAAATCTATAGTAAAACTTACAAAGTGTTTAGAAAAAGAAATACTGCTACATACTGGTTACCCACTTTCTTCCTGGTTTAAATTCAAGCACTGCAGATTATGTTAAATAAGCACATTTGGCATACTCAGTTTATAAAAGTGTCTTTTGTCAGTTTAATACAAACTGCATTGGGAGAAATAAACGATAAAATCCAGAATTAATGTTCCAAATAGCAAATGCTGGAAGCAGGAAGGGACAGTGAAAAACTCCAAATGCAAATGACACTTAACAATAAATCCTTGAGTGACTTCCAACCTGTCTGATATATATTTCCTAAAGCATAGAGCATTTGCTGTTCTCCTCTGAAATAGATCGTTTTGTCTTGCTGGAGCTTACACATATGTACATTTGTTTATTCTCTGAAGGTGATTCTTCATCATAAGGTATTGGAAACATTCTCCAGGGAAAACATCTGTTCAGCTATGATGCTAGCATCTGCCAAGATAGGTGTGCTAAGAAAAAAGAACTTTATCTTGGTAGTTCAGGGACCACAAATCTACAAGTTGACATAATGGCAAAGACAGACAAGCTTCATCTTTGCTCTAATGCTTCAGCACAGAGTCTGGAGCAAGACCCAGAGGTCTAACTTTCCTATGTTAATATATGAATATATGACCAGTGTAACTCCACATCATGTACAACCACAGGAATAGGATCCTAGTTAGAATAAATTATACTCCATGTATGCATAACATATCAAAATACACTCTACTGTCATGTATTTCTATAAAGAACAAAATAAAAAAAGAACATATAAGTGAGATGGCATTAATCCTAGGGTCAGTTTTAGAAGCAGAGTCCACTTAGTAAATAGTCCACTTAGTCAACAAACCAAAGTAGACACTGCCTCTATGTTACAGATTCCTTAGATTTTTCTCTGTTGTTCCAGGTTGTCTTGATGTTTATGGATCTGAGTTCTTGGACCTAGCATAGTGTGAGAGTCACATGGCATAGTCATTAGGAACATGAACTCTGGGGGCCAGATTGCCACAGTTCAGATTATTGGCCTTGACATTGTGTGAGCTTGAGAGAGTTTCTAAATTTCTCAGAACCTCTATTTCCTTATCTGTAACATAGGGATAATTATTTCAGAATTAGATGTAATCCTATGTGATGTGTAAAAGCACCATTGCAACCTGGAAATATATGCTTTTAGAGCTGTTCAGAATGAATTGAAAAACCGTTCATACTGACCTAATTAAGCCTGGGTAATAAGTAACTCTTTGATTAAAATCCCCTGTGGGACCAGGGCGCAATGGCAGACACCTAAATGGCAGCAACTCAGGAAGCTGAAGCAGGAGGATCACAAGTTCAAGGTCAGTTTCAGCAAATTAGTGAGACCCTCACTCAAAATAAAAAAATAAAAAGGGTTGGAAATGTAGTTCAGTGGTAGAGCACCCCGTGGTTCAATCCCTAGTACCAAAATTTTTTTTAAATAAAATACAGTTTCCTGTGGGAGAAGGCTGTGGACCTGCCAATAATTTTTATCTACAAATATTCCAAGGTTACGCCAACTCTGTTCACTCCAACAGAATTCCTGGGCCTCCCTCACTTTTAATCTGTGTTGTCTACTATAGAAGGGAAAAGCAAGTTGAGTACCTCTTGGAATTTGAATATGATTTACAAGACCTGAGCTGATAGAGGTTCCCCTCTCACTCCATTTTCATTTTGATGAGTGTTGCAAATGATTTTCAGGGTTGAGGCCATGACAAGTGTTTAGACAAATTAGGTTTCTGGTTCTGCCACCTAAATCCTAGGCCTTGTTTGATGACACTGTTGACTAGTGCTTTTCAACTTTGACAAAACAAAAACAAAAACAAAAAAGCAGCCTCTTACCTCTTACCTAGATACTGATATCACCTAAGTATTTTTTCTATTTACTTGCTTCATTTTTTTCTATTTCAGTCCATCCTGTACCCAATTTACAAATGCTTCTTCCTGTTAGCATAGCACCTATTCAAGAAACTACAATGGCTCCCTCTTGTTCTCCCAAACAATTTGAAAAAGTATACAATATAGTCTCACCAAATGTTTTCTTCCATCTCAACTGCAAGTCCACCAGAGATATTACCATCAGAGTTTTGTTTGTTTTATTGTAAGAACAGAATTTTGGAACATTCTATTTCCATTGTCTTCTGGCCTTCATTGGTTTTGATGAGACAATTTTTACCCTTTGGCTACTTGTCAGATTTTATCTCTGGTTTCCAGTAGTAAGATTGTGATATTCCATTGTGTGGTCCTGTGTATTTACACTGATTGGAGTTCACTAAATTTTCTGAATATGTGAGTTGCTGATTTTTATTAAATGTAGAAAAAATTTGGACAAGGTATCTTCAAAAAGTTTTACACACTATTATCTCTCTTTTCGCCATCTGGGACTCCATTTACACTTAATGTTAGACTGCTTGCTACCATCCCATGGGTCATTCCATCCATTTATTTTTCAAAATGTTTTCACTGTGTTTCAGTTTGGGTGATTCCTTTGTTCTGTCTTCAGTTTTATGGTTCCTTTCTTCTACTGGTTCCAATATGCTGTCAAAGTCATTCAATAAATTGTTTTCTGTTTTTGCTATTGCATGTTTTTAGGTCTAGAATTTTTATTTAGTTCTTTTTTTATAGTTTAAGAACCTCCCATAAATTCCCCATTTCTCTACCATTTACCTATTTTCCTTCTGTAAATGCTTTCACATACTTTTCATAATAATTGAAAATTTTTTGTTAATTCCAACATCTGGATCATCTGTGAATCTGTTTATATTGACTGATTTTTACATAGTCCTGAGTTTTCACTATAGCAAATATATTAACTTTTAAATGTACACTTCATTTGCATTATAAGGATTCTGGATTCTCTTATCTTCCTTTGACGAGTGTAAAACAGTTAAATTACTGGTGGATCACCTTCATCTTTAGGAGACTTGGCTTTATGTTGCATTAAGGCAGATTTATTTTTATTATTGCCTTTTATCCTTGGATAAATCCCCTTATCCTGACATGTAGTGTTTATTACAAATGTGTAGCCCTTATGGAAGTATAATGGAAAATCTGAGGTATTTTCCAGGTCCTTTCAGCTCAAGAGTACACAAACTCTAAATTTTTTCTCCCTTGAATTGAGCAGTTGTTAAAATTTTTATTCAATTGTCATCAGTTTTCCAACTTCTGTTTTTCTTCTGGGCTTCCTGTAGTCTTACCCCATGTACTATAATTCAGGACCCAACCATAAATTTGAGGAGCACACAAATGCAAATGTTGTGGCTTCTGACTCTGAAGCTTCCTCTTTTCTGAGATTTGGTTCTCTTTAATTTTTAGTTGCTCTATCATGTTCAGATTTTGTCCTCTGAATCTTCAGGTCAGTGAAACTCAAGCTTTCTGCAACAGTCATGTTCTAAAGTTTTGTGAGGACTGAGCAATGCCATAAGAAAAAACATATAAAAGTAGATTTTCATAGTGCGCTTTCTCTGTTTAAGCTAAAGTTCCTCCAGTTTCTTCTTACTTTTGGTCACTGTCTAGTACCTCTACATAGTTGCTTTATATATTGTCCAGAGTTTATAGTTGTTGTTTAGCAGAAAGGTTAGTCCAATACCATCATTATTAGAAGTTCTGAGCCTCCTCTTTGACACTGTAAACTATTCCTGGAATGGTTAAAGCATGAAATTTTTATTACCTTTAGTACATTTTCTAAGAGGGAAAATGGGGTTCTCATTGATTGCTTGACCATAGCCAGCTGTTCCCAAGGATCGGCTGTTTCCTGCTTGCCTTATCTACTGACCAATAGTGTCTATTTTGGCACAACTGGAGTTTATGAGAATGATGTTTATAAAGTGGTATAAATTATTATAATGACTGGTAAACTACTATCATATTAACTGGGTGAACATTAGAAATGTAAATAGGCTCATAAAATACATTGGAAGGCCAGAGAGTGTAATAATTTGGAACAAATGTTTTGGTTAGATATCATAGGTTTGGTTTTAAGCACTTCATTTAACCTTCTCCAAGTTTCCATTTTCTATAAAATGGGAATACTATGGAAATATTATTTCCCAGGTAAATTATGATAAAAATATATACATATGTATATTGTAAGTAGTATATTGTAAGTGTTCATTAAATCATTATTAAATTCTTTTAAGTCAAGAATATATTTTGGCTATCAAACATATGGCTGAGAGAGAGCTACACTGGCAAATTCAGGGTAAATTTTTCCTGAATTACTTTCTCAGAGTATAGCAGATTCCCTGAAACAGAACTATCTAAGGTTGTTTGCTAATAAAGCTCCCTCCTCAGAACTACTAAGTCCAAATTGGCAGGGGTGGAGCCTAAGAATATGAATTTTTAATAAGCTTCCTAGGTAACTTCTATGCTCACTTAGTTCTAAAAACTACTAGATAGTTCAGAGGCAAAGAGGAATTTCTTGAGGGAAGGTTGGAGAGACTGTAAGACTTTGAACTCCTGTCTTACCTTCCAGAAGTCTAGGTTTTATTGCCTTTTTGGCATTGAGGCCTGTAAGCTTATTACTTTAGATGGAGACTGAAAAGTTTTAGTCATTCTTAAGTGTCTGGCTGGAGGGCAGTCGGCAGAGTGATTAAACCAAAAGGGGTTATAATTCATCCTTCAAATCTGTGGTTAAAGGCATTCTGCCGCAAAACTTTTCACCTGTAAAGTATTCCACAGCTCTTAAATCATCCTTTACTAAGTGGAAATTCCAGCTTTCTAACAGAATAGATACCATTTTTACCCTTCATTTCTCTTGCTTTCAACAAACATGTTAAAAACAATTACATTTCAGATTGTGATTTTCATTTCCTTATTATTTTGGAATCATGATAGGGTTTTATAATTTGCTTAACATTGTACCTGGACTTAACATAAGATAATTATATGGGTCTTAGTGTGGTCATTGTTTTTGATACTGAGTATTTTAAAAGAAAACACTACTTCCTATCTTTAATAACCAAATTGAAAATAAAACAAATATTGTCAACCAAGATCAAAGGAAAATGAGGCAAGGATGAGGACTTACCAGGTAAGGTATCTGGTATTTCACCTCGCACTCAGTAGTCACTCAATAGAAATTTATTATATGAATGAATGAGTGGAATTGACGGAGTCCCACTATTGAGTGGATAGGAAGGAATTCTGTCCTCTGAGAGTCCTTCATTGAGAGTTTCTCAAATTTCTTTCAAACAAATGTGCTAGGTTGGAAAGTCTTGTACAAGTGCTAACTGCAGCAGTTGCTGAGTGACTACTAGGATAGGACAACATCATGGACGACCTATTGGAGCTCTATCAACACACTCCTCTCCTTTACCTCATAGTGTATTCTCCAGAATTTTCCACAGTATTTCAGCTTATTCACCTAGTTGCCTTCCAGAGTGCTACTCAACCCTGGATCCTTCTTACTGCCCTTGAAAGGAACCCTTTTGAAAATCATAGCAGAAAAGTGAGTGATGACTAGAAGCTACAACCATAGAATGAACCCGTTTGATCTGGAAAAAAATAATTCCAACAACTGGCAAATGCTGACAGGCACCTACTCATGAACAGCAGTGACAGAGATATGAATCTGCTTTCTAAACTGTTCCATTTACTGAGGAAATTATTTTAATTTTTCAAGCTGTGTCAGACCTGGAGAAACATACTCTAATATGCAAAGCAAATCCCCAATTAATTCTTGACCCATTGAGTGTGGCTTGACAGTTCTCCTGACTTGTTGCAATCATAAGTGTGAAACTCTGGGGATTTTAGTGAAATCATTGTGTGACATGCAGACTAAAATTTTTGTTCTAAAACCTTATCTTTTATTGAAAGAATTTTACGAGTTTACCTTTATACAGGGGAAAATATATACAGTAAACCATATATTTATTATATATATGCATATGTACACATATATATTAAACCACATTTTGTTTATAGAAAGTTCTGCTATAAGGGTTTCTCATTCCTGTTTATTGCGGTGCTACTTTTAAAAATTGATTTATGTCTGATAAAAGGCAACAAACCCACAGTTTTGTTTAGGGAAAGTATTTACATTATGGAAATACATGGAGAAAAGGGAAACAAAATCAAATGTTAATACAAATACAAGCCAAAAGCTGATGTTGGGTGAATGATTTGTGTTGAGGAGTGAGAGATGAGAGGACAAAGAAATAGTTGACTATGATTGCTAATAATTACTAGGTTGTAGCATATACTATTGAGGTCCTGCTCATATCCCTTCATCCATACCACCTTAAGTGCATTGAATAATAGTCCCCGAAAAGATGTCCAGGCCCTAACCCCTGGAATGTGTGAATGTGACCTTGTTTGAAAAAAATAATCTTTGGAGATTTAATTAAGGATCTTGATGAGATCATCTCAGATTTAAGGTATACCCAAATGCAATGGCATGTGTAAGAGAGGAGAAGAAGACACCAAAACGTGGAAGAGAAGATGATGTGGATACAGAAGAAGA
>JAJEJO010046670.1:0-181264 GCA_020662805.1 Glaucomys volans
GGGGCACTCGCCGCCCCATGGATCAGATCTCCTACAGAACAGCGCTCTGCGGGTGTAGGAACACACACTGGGCAGGGATGTGAGTCTAGGCAGAACAGAACTTCAAGGGTGAACCATGCAAAACCAGGCAACAGAGAGAGCATTGCAGATTGGTGGGAACGGACCGACCACTGAGCCACCTGGCTTATCCACCCCAAACCACACAGCGTGGCTCGTCATCTCTCTCACATCATGCTGGAATCAATTCCTGGTGCACTGAGCGCACTGAAGCATTCTCATAAGCTTCGCTAAGAAATAACCTTGCATAAGACACCATAAAACCCTGGACCTAGGAGGGAAAACATTGAGATATTTGACCTGTGTGTGTGTGTGTGTGTGTGTGTGTGTGTGTGTGCATGTATGTGTGCATGTGTCTGTGTGTGCATGTGTTACATTTTACATATGTGTTACATATGGCAGTACATATGTTGGACAAAGGTTTGCTATTCCTAATATAGAAAATGCTGCTCAAATTAACTACAATCTTAAAATAATTTTAAAGGAAAATGAACAAAATCTACATATATTGAGTTTACATGACAAGGACTATTTCTAAGAGCTTTATTTATGTAATCTTTACAATAATTTTATGATACAAATGAAGACACTGATATTCTCCCAGCATTCCTATAATCATGGAAAGGCCTGTTAGGACACCATTTTCCTCCAAGTGATCAATGAAATTGTCACATATTTATAACTTTAAGTTTCAGCCAGGTCCGGGGATATGGTCCCCCACTTGTGTTTTCCTGGTGATAAAACTAGCACAGCATTTTTGGAGGTGGCTGGGCTGTCTGGTCCCTTTTGGAGTGGCTGTGCCTTTGGCAGAAATCCAACTAGCCGGCAACTCTGGTGTGCGTACCCATAGACATCCGAGCATACACACAGGATGCCCAGCCGTGCATGCTCCCCCCGGGAAGCAGTCTAAAGGACACCAGCGCAGGAGAGGGGAATGTGAAGCCTCTGCATCTGAGTGTTCTGACCATCTTCCCCAGATTGCAAATGGCCAGGGCATTACTGGGTGCGCTTTCAATGTTGCATACATAACGATGTCGTGGACTCTGGATCTTATTTCTTAGGGTGTGTGGCATTGCACCTTTGTATTTCTATTGACTCAGCTCTTTTAAAATGCTGGAAGGGTAGAAGTTAAGTTGTAGAAAATAAATATTAATGCAAATGACTCTTGTCCACAGGAAAGCAAATGAATTATGTCCCACTGACTTCCACCTAATAGAAAAAGAACCTCCAATATTGCATTTGATTGCCCCATGGATTATTAGCCAATTTTCATCTTAACAAATCTGTTGCACTGTTCCTGATTGCCTATCTTTGTCATGTCCGTTTTCAAGTCCTATTTCAAGCTGTTCTTAAAATGTTGCTGATTCCCTCATTAATTTATGGACTGAGACCACTTTGACATGGTCATTTTATATTTGCCCAAGAGTCAGGATTGTGCTGTTTTAAAAATTATGCATCAGCTGAGTATTAAAGTGGTGACTTTTTAGGACACAAGAAGTTTTATCGTATAGTTAGGAAGGCTTCAGCCATTTATTTTATTCAAAATCAAAATGAGCTTTCATGTGGCTGCATGGGAGCCTGGGTTTCTTTGGTGAGTTTCATTGTGCCATCAGATGAGTCTTTAGTGAGTTTCATGGGCCGTCTTGGGGGACAGGTGAGTCTTGCCTGGGGCACATGGAACTGAGTGGGCTGGAGGTGTCACCCTCTGGAGGCCCTTCTGCATAGACTTAGGATGACATCTTCACTCTCGAAGAAGGGACTGCCAACACTGAAAATATAAGGCACCATTAAATTAGTGAACTAATTAAAAAAAATGAAATAAACAAAAAACCCTTCAGCTTCTGTGAAAGGTAGCATGTTGGGAATATTCCTCCTCACCTCTGTCACGTTGGCCAAGATGTAGTATGTCACAGGCGTTTCATCTCAGCAGAACAATCGTGCCCTTCAGCACAGGTGACTGCCGACGTGGTTATCCACTGAGGCCAAAGCAGGCCCAGCAGTGTGGACTTCCAGTGGCCAGCAGCTTCTTCCCTGAAGTGGCATCTCCTAGAAGGACATAGGCAGGAGATGGCCAGAGTGGGTTCCACCTGTTCCACCAGGCACATAGGCAGGAGATGGCCAGAGTGGGTTCCACCTGCAGGGGATGGCGAGGCGCCTGGCCCCTCTCCACACCATCAGTGAGCCCCACAGGAAGCCCCTGAATCACCAGAACCACAGCTGAAACAGCAAGTTCAAGTTTTTTTCTTCCTTTTAAATGTCTCATTTTCAGTTATAGAGTATTTTATGAAAAATAGATGGCTTGCTAGTCAACATGATGGATGTGGCTCAGGCAGGGAAGGACTGAGGGAGTTTAACAGTCACGCATTTAGGTTGTCCCATTATGGTGGACGTGTTTCTGCTGCCCACAGAGCATCGTTTCTCAGGGCTCCACTCCCCTGGGACTGTCCTCGCCTCAGTCATGTAGGTAGCAACCCTGATGTGCTTGTGAATTCAGACGGGTACTTCCAAAGACTGGGTCTCAGGGTGGCAGCCGGGCCTCTTCTGCTTCACGGCAGGGCTTTCCTGGGTAGTGCTGACGTCATCGAGAGCACAGAAGTGGGACACCTTCCAGAAGGAGAACCTTCAGAGTTGGGTTCAGACTCAGGTGTGTCTGGAAGCAAGAAAGTTGTGCCGCTGTCTGTCAAAAGCCACTTCTGCAGTGTGGTGTCCTACTGATCAGGTCGGGTTCCTGAGTCCAGGTCTGAACTGCAGACCTCACTCAGGGCACAGTGGCACTATAACTTTCTCTGGAGTGAGTGGCATCAGAAATGTCATGTCCTCTCCATTCCCTCAGTGTCCAGAGCCAAGGTGGGCCTTTCTTTGCTTTCCCAACTCATCCCTAAATCATAGGCTCATGGAATAATATCAGGACCTTCAGAGCCACCAAAGCCAATGGCTATGTTTCAGGGATGGAGTGCCCTAGGCTGGGGAGCTGAGGTGGCCTTGAGGCAGTGGCCTGAGGCAGAGATCAGAGCCACGTCTTCCCGCTGCCAACACAGCCACTGTCCTGAGAGGCCTCTGGGGTCTCCCCTGAGTGAGGAAAGGCCACCTGTCCAGAGTTTGTCTTCTTGCCATCCTGGGGAGGGAGAGGTCTCAAAAGAGCTGCTTTTCTTCTTAGCTGCCTATGCCTCTGGAAGCATCACAGATGCGTCCAATGCCTGCTCAGATGCCCAACATGGCTCACAGCAAGTCCCTCCTGAGCCTCAATGGAGCAGCCCTGCAGGAGCCTAGAGCCAAGGCACTGCTCCAGCATAGGTGTGCTGGCTCAGGGACTCCAGATCCGCCTGAGGAGGCTTCAGATCCAAAAAGGAAGTGAAGGCTTGAGAGCCACAGGGAAGGCTCTGGCAGGTGAGGGGTGGTTGAGGAGCAGTTTTCACTTGGGATTAAAAATCATCTCATTGGCTCTTTCAGAAAGTAACTTTGGAAGAGCCTTCGTGATAGTGGAGTGGTGTCAGGAAGGCAAGACTGGGGGTGAGGAGAGGGCGGGCAGAAGTTGTGGAGCTGGGGTCTCTGGAGGCTACCAGAGCTGAGGCCCAGGAAATGCAGAAAAGTGGAAGAGCTTGGGAGGGGCTTTAGAGTGGACCATCCAGGGCTCAATGATTGAACACAGTGCAGGGACATGAGATCAGGAGACTGGGGTGATTCCCAGGCCTCTGGCTTGGTTGGCCAGGTAGATGTGGCACCAGGAGGGATGGAATGGGCAGGTTTGAGGAGGAGTATGTTGGGCTTATGCTCATATTCAGGCTGAGTGTCTTAGGGCATCCAGTAGAAATGCCCCAAGATGAGCAGATGGGTGACCTATGACTCAGACATGCAGAGGTTATTCAAACAAGGGTGGATGGTACAATGTGGCCATAGAACAGCCCAGAGAGCTCTTCCCTCTCAGCCTCTCAGCCCAATGCCCACCTTGGGCCCACCCACTTCAGATGTGTGGCTTCACTGCTGTGGGAGGCCCCAGCAGTGCCCTCCAGCCTGCTGCAGCCCCAAAGCCACACATAGCCACTCTCTGCCTAGAATGCTCTTCTCCCTGACTCCTCTTACCCAGCTCCATTGAGGTTTCAATGTTCTTCTCAAATCTGTCCTTTCTGTGGCTTCACCAAGACCCCACTATTTAGGAGTGTGCTTCCAGTCCCTCCCCAGCATATTGCTTACTGATCTTCCTTTCCTTACTCTATTTGCCCTTTAGTCTGTAATTCTTATCATCTGGCATCAGACAGTATCACATTTATTCATTATACCTATTCTTCATCATCTCTTCCCCTTCAGGAATAGAAAAAGGGCAAGGGACGTTGTTCATTGATAAATGCCAAGTGCCCAGAATAGTGCTTGACATATAAGGTTGCTCAAGTATTTATTGACTGAATGAGTGTCTGATGAGCACTTAAAGCCACATTTTATTTTCTTTCTGTGACACCATGATTTCCATAAGGGAGCCCCAGTAGCACTACTTCCCTATCACAATAACTGAATTAACAGATCCTTGGGGTATCAATTCTCAAACTTAGACTAGCACAAAAATTGAAAATCGCTTGGGGTCTCTTTGAAAGGCAGATCAAAACCCAGTGGCAAATGAAGCTGATGATTCTGTGATTTTGTCTAACTTCAAATAACACCAAAGTTTCTGGGGTCCAAAGTTGTGCACCAACACTTGGCACATTGACACAAAGCATAAACTCCTGGGGCAGAGTTGCCAGGCTCAGGGGCATGTGCATTTCAGACCTGCAGGGTAATTTCACAGAAACTTACTCCTAAGGAGTCTGCACTGGGTGTAAGTTCAAGGATGAGGAGGCCTTTCACTGTCCCAGGATCTAACAAGATGACCCTTCTTAAGGCAGTGCTGTAGGAATTTGATAGTCATTGAGTTCTAAATAAACCATAACTTTATTATGTTTTTCCTTCTAGTTGGACAAAATACTGACTGGCCATTATTGCTTGTGCTTTGATATATGGCGCCCTGTACTTGTTTACTTTATAGTTATTTTTGTTGTTTTTGTTTTGTTTTGTTTTGGGTACTGGGAATTGAACTGGCACTTAACCACTGAGCCACATCCCCAACCTGTTTTTTGCATTTCATTATGGACAGGGTCTTGCTGAGTTGTTTAGGGACTGGCTAAGTTGCTCAGGCTGACTTCGAACTTATGATCCTCCTGCCTCAGCCTCCCGAGCCACTGGGATTACAGGCTTGTGCCACCTGACTGTTGATTTGTTTTAAACACAAGAAGTTATAGGTCAGACTTGCTCAGCAGGTCCCTGGCAAACCCCTGAAGGGCAGGGAACCTCAACTTCAATTCTAGATCCAGTGCTTACTTGAGCTCAAGGGCATGGGTGGGGCTCTGTGCCACCAGTACTCTCTCTCCTCCTGAGACTACTCAGGGTTAGGCAGCTAGAAAGAAGGAGGCTTCCACACACCTGAAGGTCAGGCCTGAGTTGTGCCCTCGCATGCTGTGTAAACCTGGGTGTGCTCCGTGTATCCATGGGCCTATTTCCCGCCTGTTGGGGAGGTGACAGGGGAGGGGATTGCCTAGCTATCCATCACCTGCAGAAATGCAGCTCACTTCCAAAGGCTGCTTCTACTTGTGAACAAACAAAAGCAGGAGGCAGCCAGAGGCAAGGCGCACCCAACCCAGGTGTGCTGAAGAGGGCTGAGGCTGCAGCCCTGAACTTCGCACTCCAGACCTCCTGATGACCCAGGACTTTGCACAGGACCATTTGGTCCCCTGCACTGTGTCTCCTTGGAAACAGGTCAGGGGAGACTGCAGGTGCTGTGTGGGAAACCCCTGGCCCCAGGCCTGGTGCACTGTAGGAGGCAGGCAGGTGCTCAGCATTGTGTGCCTCTGTGGCCACAGGAGTGGCTGTCCTTTTGCCCCCTCTGCCTCCTCCCACAGTACTGTATGTCATTCAGGGAACACATTCTCCTCTACATTCCACACCTCTGAAAGTGGTCTACAGGGGGATATTGTGCATCTTCTAGTCATGTTAGCCAGGCTGCAGCCATAGCCCCAGGTCACAGCCTGTGCCAAAGGGACAGCAGGCCTCTCGAGTCTCCATGCTCAGACCATTGGAGTTCCACTTACAGAAGTGACTCCTGCTCATTGTCTAAAGCTGGTTCTTTCCTCCACTGCCATTTCTTTACCATCAGTTAAGTTCTAAGGTGATGGCATCTGGGATAAGACCCAGAGATGCAACGCCCCTGAAGGTCTTGCCACAGTCGCAGGGAAACTGGGCAGAGGAGTAGGACAATTGTACAGAGCTGTCTGCCGCTGGTGCCAGTAAACAGTGCAAATGCTTCAGGAGGCAGAGGAAAGGGGAGCGGCTGGGGGGCCTCGTGCATGAGAGAGTAAGGACTTGAGAGGCTTTGGAGGGAGATGGCTGGGAAGAAAGGGCCACCTTTCTGGGATGGGATGACACAACAAGGACCAGCAGGAAGACAGCTAACAGGAACAGAAAGCCACGAGTGGCCTCTGCAAACTGGCACCACAGGCCCCCTGGTGAGGGTGGTGAGCAGGGTGGGAGAGGTGGGTGCAGGCTGCAGTGTGACTCACAGTGGCATGCATGTCCTCCTTATTTATAATTCATAGCTGAGCACTGGAGGCTCATGGATGACCGTCCTGCAGGCCACTGAGAACAGGAAGGAGCTTTCTGCATGGATGACTTTATCAGGCTGTTCAGAACTAGAAGAGGTCTCCAAGACAGTCATCCTGCTATCTGACTGTCATTGGAAATGATGGCATAATTACTGACCCCTCGAAGCAAGCATTGTTTTTGGCAGATGTTCCATTAATGTAATTGGTTCCATTTGATAACTGCAGGAAGCAAGTAGATTTGTTCAGTTACCAAAAAGCTTTATTGAAATGTTTCCATGCTCGTGGTGATTGGTGACACTGCCCTCAAGGTCACACCAGCAGGAGACTCGAGTGTTTTCCTGTGCCTCCGATTTGCCAGATGATGACTCTGCCCATTGTTCTCAACCACGGGAGCTGGGACCAGGGCTATAATTCCAGCAGGTCATCTGTGCAGTTCATGTACTGACTGATACTGTACCTTCCTTGAGGGTCCTGTGTCCCCATCACTCACCTGTTCCTGGCGTTCTCATGGCCCACTCTCTCTCCCAAGCCCTTCAGGGGCAATGCTAAGTTGTGCTGCAATTTTTTCAGTACCATGATACTCAGGCAGAGGCTTGGGTAAGAAATTGAGTGGAACGAGGACTTCAATGCCAACAAGATTTCCAATGCTACCTTCTGCGAGTGAAGCCGGATCTAAGCAGGGTTACATTCTGCTACTGAGTTGCTGTGGCTTCAGTCTCTAAGGGCCACTTGGCATTTCCTCCACAGGAGAAAGGGCTCTGACTTGTCCTCATGGCTGTCCCTCAGGCCTGTGTGGTGGGAACAGGTCCAGCAGGAACCTGAGGACACCGTGTTGTACCCACAAGCTGCGGGAGAGCCAGGGGCACATGGGTGTGGCCTCCTCATCCTGATTCAAAGTTCTTTGGAGGACTTTGAATTTCACCTAAAATGTCCCAATTCAGATATCATTTCTGGCAGCTCTGTCCATCCAAGGATTCGCTATGCTTTAAGTTACAGATCAGAAATAAGGGGCACATGGCCCCTGGCCAGAGCTGACCCATGCTGGGGAATATCTGCGCTGCTGAACTTCTGGAATCTTTTTGTGGAATTTGCTGTTTGAAAATCCCTTAAGTGACCTATGAAGAGCCACAGCCCGAGCATACCTGTGTCACCACCCAGCCCCATGGCTCACAGCCCCCCAGCCTTTGTGGCCCCAGCCACCCTCCCAACTAACATATTAATGCCTTGGCCTTCCTGTTCTTGGTGTGGTTGGGGTGGTGGTGCGGGTCTTCCCTGCCTGGCTTCATTCCAGTTTCTCGTCTCTGAGGCACGCCCTTTGCACTGGATTTGGTCAAGGATCAGTCCTTCCCACCTCTGTACAGTGTCCCACCTTGTGAGTGCCACAACTTCCCTTTCAGTTCTTGACAGGCATCGGGACGCCTCCACGTGGTCTGATGGTGAATGACCAGAATGTTCCAGAGCATGGAGGTGTTGTGGGAAAGTGTGGGCAACCATTGATGCACACCTAGGAGTGGAGCACACTCTTGGCTCTCCAGCAAGGAAGACACACGTGTGCACAGAGGGATGTGTGATGCAGGCAGAACCCAGGGTGTCCCATGGGACCACAGGGCTTCCCCAGGGTCCCTGCCTCTGATGCCACCAAGAGGCATCCTGTGTCCTTGTCACAGGAGAGTGGGATGAGGAGTAGTATCCCCATCATTCCAACAAACTTGACTGTCAGGATCAAAGCAGCCGAGTGAGGAGCTGGACCTCTGCTTCCCTTGCAAGCCATTGTCATTTGGATGCCTTCCCCAACTCCCCCCGCCCCAGCTCCAGCAGGAGTCAGGGAGAGGAAAGCCACAGGGAAGACGCATGGTGCATCATGCTCTGTCTGCAAAGCACTTCCTGGATACCCACTAATTACCCTCTGCTTCCCTCCTGCCCTCCCACCTCAGAAGCAGGTGGCATCTCCATTCTATGTCACATTCACTTGCAGAAAGACAGACACAAGAACACCCTCAATAAGGTCCAGGACTGCAAAACAAATGATGCCAAGTGGGGCCTTTGTGAAATAAAATTGCCAGGTATAAACAAACCCTTGGAAGGGCGGTCCTCACATTGGCAGGAAGGCTGGCTGGGCTCCTGGGTATCAGTGACGAGGCAGCTCCTGGTGGTCAGTGGGAGCACTGCAGGTGCCAGGAGGAAGAGATGGCGGTGCTTCCAATCAAGGGGTCAAGGGGCTGAGTGAAATCCATTAGGGAGGTTCCTCGGGGCTCCCTGCCCCCGTCCAAGAAGTTATAAAAATTTGCTCAGAAAGAAATTGTGGAAGACACAATTTGCAGACGTGGACAGCAACGGTGCCCACGCTCGTGTGTCTGTGAGCAGAAACTGTGTTACGGATTCCGGGGAAGCCCTGGTGGTCTGCAGCCAGCTGGCGACAGCTCAACTGTTTGGTTTGAACTATTACTTTTAATGGGAGAGAGCCCAGGCCTGAGGGAAATTGCCACCATTTCCTATTTACAGTTGATCAAAATGGATTTGATTTTAGATACAACCTGCGTTAATTTGTAAAGCTGAGAGTCAGGAAAGGAACCAGACCTAGTGGTCACACCGATGAGACGGTCTTCCTGGGGCCACCCTCTGCTCTGTTCTGGACTCCCCGCACTCTCATTCCCCAGGGATTCTGTGTTACTGAGACCCTGGAGGCTCCGTGGGGTACTGCCTAGAGCAAGAGGAGGGTGCAAGTGGGTGTCAGGCTGGACGAGTTTGTTCAAATGAGAAGGGATGACACTCTTCGGTCCATCTGGGCCCTGTGGGGTGGAAAAGCCCTTAGAGAAACCTCTCAGGCAGGACAGGTCACAGCCCCTGTCCTCCGCGACTGCACGGACAGCCTGGGGGGAGTCAGGCAGGCTGGCGAGTACACACGAGATGGGCCAAAAGAAGCATCCTTACGCCGTGGGTCAGTGGTCCACAGCCGCATCCTGTCCCCATACAGATGGCCAGTCCCTAGCACTGGCACCTTTCACAGGAACGCAGAGCAGGGCTCCTAGCAAGCCAGGACTGTGCTGAGACCCTGGAGCCAAGAGGGAGAGCCAGGCTGGAGCAGGAAGTGGGGCCACAGCCACCGGCCCAAGGGAGGAAATTCCCCTCTGAGACCCTCAGCCACAGCGTGCAGCTGGCCAGAGCAGCAGCTTTCAGGAGGGTTCAGGTAGCAGAGCATCGGATTCAGGAGCAACAAAACCAGACAGAGCTGCAGGAGGGAGAGCCAGCAGGTGACATGGGCAGAGCAGACAAGGCTGAGAGTGAGTGCAGCCAGGGGACAGGGCAGGGGACAGGCTGCTGGAGAGGCAGGGAGCGTGGCTGCCCGCAGAGCAGATGATCTGCCTGGCAATGACTGGCATCTCATCAGTTGTGGCACAGACGTAAGGAAACTGCCGAAACACCAGACGTGTGCACAGCCGAGCTGGAGGGGGGAGAACAGGGAGGAGCAAAGGAAACCAGGAGTCGCCAAAATGAAGAGCCATTTGTTGGTGGGTGGTCTCTGAGGATGGAAGGGATCTTTATAGGTGTGTAGGCAAGAGGTGCTCACTCACACACACACACACACACACACACAGAAATGATGGTGGAGGGGTCTTGAAATGCAAATGGCAGTAACAGATGGAAAGAAAACCAAGAGGCACAAGAGGTTGGTTTTGTCAGCTTTTTTCATCACTGTGATCAGGAAAGAAAACCAAGAGGCACAAGAGTTTGGTTTCGTCAGCTTTTTTCATCGCTATGATCAAAAGACCTCACAAGAACAAATTTAGAGGAGGGAAAGTTCGTTCTGGGGCTCACAGTTCCAGAGGCCTCAGTTCATAGAGAGCCAGGTCCTTTCCTTGGGGCACAAGGTGAGGCAGAACCTCATGGCAGAAGGGCATGGAGGAGGAAAGCAGTTCAGGAGATGGCCAGGAAGCAGAGAGAGAGCTCCGCTCAACAAGGACAAAATATAAAGCCAAAGGGCACGCCTGCAGGGACCCACCTCCTCCAGCAGAGCTACCTGCCGACAGTCACCACCCAGTTGATCCCCACCAGGGGTGAGCACTGATTAGGGCAGGCTCTCCTAACCCAGGCATTTCAGATGTAAACTCTCCTAACTCTCATGCATTGTCTCAGGAGTTTTGTGGACACCTCACATCTCAACCATACAAAGACCCTCTGGAGAACATGTCAGGTGTTTCGGCAGGTTTCCTTATTGTCTTGTGCCACAGCCGATGAGATGTCAGTCATTGCCATTTAGGTCATCTGCCTCTGTCCGCAGTCTGCTCTCACTTGATTCTGAAACACAGCAGCTCAGCACAGCAAGCACTTATCTTCTTATACTGTCCCTGGGCCAGGAGTCCAGGGTCAGCTTGGCCAGGTGGCTTTGGCTCAGGGTCTCTCAGGATGCTGCCTAGGTCTGCAGCTTCACTGGGCTGGGGACCACCTCCTGCACCCAGCACCACACACCTGAGAAGACAGTGCCCTTGCTGGCAGGAGGACTTAGGGACGCCACCTGGACCCTGCCACAGGACAGTGCTCCAACATGGCAGCTGCTCCCCTAGAGTCAGTGATGGGCTGGGGGCAGGAGGGGGGTGGGGGAGGGGAAGGGAGGCAGAAGGGAATGAGAGAGGAAGAGGGCCTGGTCTGGAGGTCAGGTGCCTTCACTGGCCGGCATTCTGTCCCTTAGAAGCAGGGCCCTGAGCAGAGCCGCTCCCAGAAGGAAGGCAGCCAGCCTCTGCCTTTCCAGGCGAGGAGCTACGGGGCTTGTAGCCATCTTTTCAAACTCATATGACCGCTGGCAGTTTGGTGTCTCACATTGGAGATGTTCGATGCATGTGGATGACCTGAGAAGCAGGCGTGATTTTGGCAAGCTGTCTCTGCTTGTATCTGCAGTGGCTCCTGAGAGAGTTCAGGCGACTTCCAGCGCTATCAAAGCCCCAGGAGAGGTAGGGTGGCTGATCATGTGCCCCCATTTCCTTGCAGATCTTGGTGCTCTTTGGTGGAGCATTTCCCAGAGAAGCAGCTGTTGGTCCCAGGGGTTTCTGTTTGTCCCGACCTCCCTCATCGCTGGTCAGAGCAGGGCAGCCCTGGAAAGGGATGAGTGGGAAGAGCTAGACTTGAGGGGAAGCTTCTAGCATGGGTTCACTAAAACCAAATGAACACCCCCCACCCCAAACTCTGTTGCCACTTTCCTCAGAGAGCTTGGAGGAGGGAGGAATTAATGGGCCCATTGTGCATGCAGGGTAGGCCCAGCCTGTGTTGCCTAAGCCTAGCAGAAGCGGAAAATGCCTATGTGGCACAGCTAAGTCATTAGACCGCATCTCTTTCATTTTGTACAAAAATGATCTTTAGTGGAAAGTGTCTATAACCCATTTTTCTCAGGCAGAAAAGAATTCCTTGCCCCAGCCTGGGGCTTGGTTCTTTGTTGGCTTCATTAAAAATGAAGAGGAGATCAGCGAGGTCATGATGGAGGCTATTCTTATGCTCTGCAGAAAGGGTTGACTGCTTGAAGACCAGAGCTGTGCCCGTCCTTGGCTGGGCTGGAGTTGAAATCCAGCAAAGTGTGTCCAGATCAGATCAGGAATCAGGGCGTGGTGAAAGCATGGATTTCATTCTCCCCAAACAGCTGGAAACACCTGGAAAACAGTGAGTGTGTCTCCACACACTGCTTACAAGATGGTCTTTGCAGCCAGATGGTTTGGGTCCTCCTCTGCCTCTGCCACTTCCTGCTGTGAGTTCAGCAGAGTAGCATCAGTTTTCCCACCTGGGCTGGGCATGCAGCTCAGGGTTAGAGCTCTGGGTAGCGTGGGCAGGCCCTGGGTTCAACCAGCAGGGCCTCCAAAGGGAGAGCATGTTTCCATCTATTGAGTGAAACAACCACAGGGCCTACCACCAAGGGCTCTTGTGCATGACGTGTTTGTCTATGTCACAGAACTGTGATGTGGGGCTGGGGACATAGCTCAGTTGGTAGAGTGCTTGCCTGTCAAGCACAAGGCCCTGGGTTCAATCCCCAGCACCACAAAAAAAAAAAAAAAAAAGAGCTGTGATGTGCGCATCAGCACTGCACAGGCTAGCTGTTTATGGCCATCATTAGTCATTACCAAGAAGAAAGTGCACGGAGCTGGTGCTGAATGAGCACACTGCTAGAACCAAGCACCAAGCCTGATGAGCACACCACGGTCCCTGGGGAAGGGTGCTCTCCCATCCTACCTGGGCCTGCAGTGCGTTAGCGCTCTCTCTCTCTCTCTCTCTCTCTCTCTCTCTCTCTCTCTCTCTCCCCCCCACTCTCTAGTAGCACCCCCCCTACTCCAAAGCACTCTACATGGCAGTTGTGAGATTTGCCCCCTGCTGAGATGCACCACAGGCAGGGGCATTCTTTGTTTATCTCAGTTCCACCAGCATCTGTCTCAGTGCCTGGTATGTGCCAGGGGTGCAGTGTGTGTGAATAGAGTGTTGGACTAATTACCTAATTAAACCCATTAGCAATCATGTGTTAAGTACCTACTAGGTTCAGGAATACAGCCAGGACCAAGACAGACTGGGTCCTTGCTCTCAGGGAGCAAACCAGCAGAACCCTGGGTCCCCCAGGCCTGGCAGAGGGGAAAACAGGCATGCATGCTACTGCTGCTGCCCACTCCAATCAGTCTGGGTGTCAGAAAACACAGCCATTCCAACCTTAAGGGCACAGTTGCCCAAGTAGCACACATCTGGAGGTAGATGGCTCTGAATGAAGACCGCTCACCAGCTCACTGGTGCCAGGGTAATGGGTGAGTATTAGAAGATCCATGGCTTCCTTTCAGGTGGGCAGAGGGCTAACAAGCTCCAGCATCATGCACCATCTCCTGCTGAGGCAGGAGGTGTGAGGGACCTATAGGTGCCCCTTCTTGGCTTAGGTCTTCCCTTACATGCCCTGTGCAAGACAGGGTCACAGGGAACCCTACCTGCATGGGAGCTGAGGATTGAGCTTCTGTCTGCCCAGCCTGGGTGAGAAGCAGGCAGAGGAGTGGTGGTGGCAGTGGCCTTTGGGGTCAGACAGCAGCTGGTGCCACTCTGGCCTGTCCTGTTTTTCTCATGATTGTCAGCACGGGGAAATATAGCAGTCCTCCCGTGACTTTGTGCTCTATTCTCACCTGTGAGATGAGGAGAAGGAGGGGTGGTGAAAGATTCACTTGGCTCTGAATTTCTAGAATCATTAATCAGGGTGGCGGGTGGTAAGACCTGATCCCAACCGGCTTGCACTTCCCAGAGTAACCCCTAGGGGGCGGGGATGGAGCATGCTTTGCTCTTAGTAGAAGAGAACCTGGGTGAGCAGGTGGGGCTCCAATCAGAGTCCTGGGTTTTGATGAGTCACACTTCTCCAAGCCTCAGTGTTCTCATCCTTTGGAGATAATCACACTCAGCTCAGGAGCAGCATCACCATGGAGCTAACGAGGTCTGTGCAGTTTGCATTTAGTGGTAGACTACCTGGCTTCACAGGGCGCTGCGGGGATGTTCTTGGTCAGCTGTTCCTAGTGTTACCTTTTCATGGGACTCCATCAGAACACTCAGATCCAGACCACCCAACACTCCAAACCCTCCCAATACTCTGCTGCTGCAGGGACAAGCCTTGCAGATCCCCAAATGGCAGGAGAGCGTCCCCTGAAGAGCTGTGTCTGACAGATGTGAGCATGAGTGCTTTGGCCTGTCCCTTTGGACTTAGGTGTCTTCAGAATGACCAGGTGTGAACTGGGAAAGGCAGTGAAGAGCCTGCTCCAGGAGCCCTGCCATTGCAAGCTCCATTCACAATGAAGGCTCCTCCTTCACTCAGCTATTGTGCACGTGAATGTAGTTTTGATCTTGTAAGCATTTGGAGCAGAGTGAGGAGAAGGCGTGTCTGTGTTCAGTGAGGCTCATGGAAGGTCCCAGACCCAGTGTGGGACTCTCCTCACACCAAACAGGTGCGAGTTTCTCTTCTGTCAGGGTCACATCCTTGGAGGCATTTGAAGGAACTTGGGGGTGTAATAATTTGCTAAAACCCAGCTCCACATCCTCTGAGAGCCAAATGCATTGAATCCTATCACCCAGCAGGCAAGACAGACAGGCCAGAGGGAAGGGCAGCAGAATGGCCTGTTCACGTGGTAAGAAGCTCCTGAGCGCTGAGTTATACCTGATGGGACTGAACGATGGTTAACCATGAGCTGCTGAAGGTACTCTGTGCTTCGGCCACCCAGGGATGCCCCGTGACATGAGAAGCACAGTCATCAAACACCAGCATCTCATAAGCACTCCAGAATTCTCCACACAGCCATGCACACTGTGCCACAGGTTCTTTAACCTTTTCTTGCTCTGAAGACAATCCGTGTGTGAGAGCAGAAGTGCAGGCTTTGGAACGAAGCAGAGCTAGCCTGGCTGGAGCCCACTGCCCCCAGCGTTCCCCTCTGCGCCTGTGCTGCTCCCCAACAAGGAGTGGAATGCCTGCCTCCCGAGTCGCTTTGAGGCTGGAGGGAGCTAACTCCTGGAGAGACTGGCAAACCCTCTCTCCATGCAGATGGCCAGTGCTGGTCCCCTCCTCTCCCTCCTCTCCAGCCCAGAGGAGAGTGGCACCTCTTCTTGATCATGCTTGCTTTATTTTTCCAAATACTAATGGCTACAATCAGTAATACTGATTAGCTGATGAGCACCCCAGTTTCTCCATTGAGCTTGGGGGTGGAGTCTATTGTGACCACATTACAGGAGGTACAGAATGACCAGACTGGAGCTTACCTGGCAGGTGTCACCTGGATGTAGAATGTTCAGATGTGATCTTACCTGGCAGGCTTTCTCAAAGGGTATCCTTGCTAAGAGGTGAGGCTGTTCACTACCTGAGCAGTGGTGCCCCCATGCCAGGTGCAGGTGAGCTCCAGGAGAGTGGGGCTTCCTGCCTGGATGTTTGCCTCCTGCTGTTTGGCGTGTGCCAGGCATCAGCCCTGGGGGAGCCATCACCCCCTCCTGTCCTCTAGGCAGTGTGAGGAGCTGTCATGCTGAGTCCTGATGAGGACGACCCACTGCTCTGCAGCTCGGCCTTCACAGACAGCTGCCCGATGGCCATTCTTGGTGGTCGTCGAATGCTGCTCATGTCCACACTCCTATTGTGGCAGGAGACAGACCAGCCGAGAAGCAGCAAGCAGCTCTCAGAGAGGAGAACTCCAAACATTTTTTTTCACTGGTGGGCCCAGTGGAGAACAAATTCCAAATTCTGAGCCCTGATCCTTGGTCTCTCACAACGTTTATAGGTCGCTCCATGTCATCTTCGACTCCTCCTATCATTGTGGCTTTTTTCTTCTTTTGAAAGGATTCCTAATCTTTGTGGCTGAAGGCCCCATGTGGGGTCTCTAAGCTAAAGCATGCTCACAGGATCAGACTTAAGAAAGGGCTCTTCCCAGGCAGCTGTTCCATCTCTAGCCTTGGAAGCCCGTGTGACTCCTGGGGCAGTTATTTACAATCCAAAAAGCAGGGGCCCGTGGTTAACTAGGGTTCCTAAGAGAGGCTGACAGGGGAGCTGACCCTCTCCCCAGGCACTGGTATCTTACCGTAATATTTCTATAATTTCATTTATACCCAGGACTGGTTTTTCCATCACACCATCTCCTGCGGTCCTTTGCTAGGTCCATGAGACTCCTGTCGTCCTGAGGGCAGCTCAGAGCTCCTCAGGATGCAAAGCCATTGCTCACTCTGCTCTTGAGCCGTCTTCATGGATGCCAGACACTCCCTGACTTCTCACCATGCCAGCTGCTTGAAGACCCAGGAGTCGTGGGATGCCCCTCTCCACACGCCTTTGATCAGCTCCCCTGTCACCAAAGTGGCCTCTCCAGCTTAGTCATTCTGCTGACTCCCCCTGTACCTGTCCCGTACTAGGGTCCCTCTGCCTTTTCTCTCTGGGGACATCCTTCTCTAACTGTCCTGTTCTGCCTCTGGGTGTCTCTTACCAGCAAGGCCTTTCAGTTATTCTTTGTTGGCATGCTGCCCTTGCCTGTGGCCACCTGGGCAGGTTCTCTGTGTGGTGTAGACGCTCCTTCCACTCTGGACTCTGAGGCTTTGAGTCTAGGACAGTGATGCCCACTCCCTCATCTCTGCTTGGTTTGGTTCCTGGCCTGGGACAGTCAGGGAAAGTGAAAGGAAGGGAGGAAGCATGGAGGATATCAACCCCATCCTGTCATTCAGAGCTCTGGTTTCTGCTGAGGAAATCCAGTCACGCTCTCGCCCACCTTGATTGAAAGGCAGTAAACGCAAACTGCCTTGTAAGGGAGCCCAGCGTGGATGCCAAGGCTGGTTTCATGACGAGGTTTATGTTTTAAGATGAGTCCGTTTCCGATGTTGGGGTCGTGGGGGGTTTGGGAAGGAAAGACACGGGTGAGGTGGAACAGGGGCCAGGCGGCCACAGCTGGAGACCCTACTTGTCCCTGCAGGCTCTACCCATCTGGGCCAGATGCTCAGCAGCCTGGCTTCTTCTGTGAAATGAGGGACAGCAACACTGCCCTTCGGGGTCCTGCAGGGAGGAAGGATCAGACACATGCGGAGGGTCTAGAGAGGGACCTGTGGGTGCTGAGAGGTGTGCATGCTCATTCTTGTCATGACTGCCCAGACCAGGACCTTCCTACACATCCCGCTGTGGCCGTCCAGAGACGTCCATGCATGAAACTTATAAATGCCAAGCTGTCCTTCGGGAAAGGGCTGGATGAAGCCCAGAGCTCCTCCCTGACCACTCCTCAGGAGTTCCTGGGAACCTTGAAAGCTGCAGGAGTTACAATCACAACACAAGCCCCTCACCTTCTAGAAAGAGGACCAAGACTGGGCCTTGGCCTGGATCGCCCGAGGCCCCACCTGAGTGACCCCACCATGTAGGAAAGAACGCCCTAGGACCCAGGTCAGCCGATCTCAATCCAGACCAGTCTCCCCTCAGAACCCTGCACCTTTGGCAGAGGGCTCAGGATCAGGATGGACTGGAACCCAGGTCACCTGATCTCAATCCAAACCAATCTCCCTCCAGAACCTCCTCCGCCAGCAGGGGCTCAGGATCAGGATAGGCTGGAGGGCTGCTGGGTTCATGTTCGTGCTGTGCAGGCAGTTCTGAATGGCCCCTCAACAGTCTTTCTTGGTGATAAGATGAACCCTTTGTCCTCTGTCCAGTGGGACAGTGTCACTGCAGACTCTAGGACCTCTTTCTCAGAGTCTGAAGCTAGAGGGACAACAGGTCAAGGTGTGACTTTTTACCATGTGACTTGCCCTGCCTGAACCAGTAAAATTAGAACTGGGATTCACTCGTTTACTGAATTTCTTAAGAATTTCCCACCCTTAATTTATTACCAAGAATACTTTTTATTCTTAATTTGCTGTCATTTGAAACTGTCCCCAAACAGAGAGGCTATGGCCAGACTGTCTACACTGTAATTAAATTAGAACTTTTGTCTTACTGTGTCTCACTGGTGAACGGACCCAGCCTCACGGGTGAGCTCCCTCTGCTCACTGGATTGAGGCAGCTCGGAGCAGATCGGGCTAGCCATGCAGCTGGAGAAGGCGCAGGTGTGGGGAGGGACGACCTGCTTCCTGCAGCACCACCCTCTGTCCCCAGCACACTGGGGAGTGTGACTGAGTCACATGGTGTGAGGGTGGGCACTTCTAGCTTCCTGGTCATGTGTCATGTGTGAGAGCAGATGACCATCATAGAAAGCCATTCCTTCCCCTTGGTCTGTTTCCCTGACTTTGACTGAAAGAGGCCTTGACTCAGCGCCCTCGTGTGCACACCTTTGTTCTCTGCAATGGGTTCTGCTCTCTTAAAGACTCAAGGTGCTTCTCATGTGGATTGCTTGCCATTATAGGGACCCCAGAGGAAGCCAAGGCCCATTGGCTGCCTTTCAACAAACACTCCTTGAGCCAGGGCTGGGTAGGTCCCTGGGCTCTGCATGACCAGCAGGTGCTGTGATCCCCACTTCTCAGACGAGAAGCAGAAAGGCAAGCCTCTGTCCAGAGGAGGGCTGGGGCTTGGACCTAGACCTGAGGAGCAACAGCCCTCTGGGCCACCACGCAGCACAGGGAGCCCCCAGGGGGGACACACCATGACAAATATGAAGATTTATAGACCCTGCACTTAGGAAGCTCGTGTACTCAATACTGATAAAGGCCAGGCCTGGGCTGGGGAAGCATGGATCTGCCTGGAGGGAGTGCTGGGGGAGGCCTGCAGGGCAAGGGTACCCAGGGTAAGGCTGGTCTTGGAGAGGACGGCATGAACTGTCCAGGGGTGGCGGGGACGTCGGTGGGCTGGGGTGGAGAGTGAGGACAAGAACCCCAGGAGCGGCGGCTGTCTGACCCATCCTGAAGGCCACAGTGAGCTCCCGCAGCTAGGGCTCCTTTCTTGACTGAAACAGACTCTGCATTAAGCTGAAGGAAACTTCCGAGTGTGGGGCCAGACTAGGGGGCTCAGAGCAGAACCTCCAGGGGCTGTGAAGGAGGAATGTCAGAAAAGACCCCCAGGAAGCACCTGCCAGGGTCCAGCTCCACCCTTTGTTTCTGGCCTCCATGACTGATGAGCTGAAGAGCCAGAGTCCAGCTGAGCTGAGGTCCCTGCCCTCCCTGGACCTGAGAGGAGAGGCTGCCAGAGAGTGTTGTAAGGAAGCGGGGTCTTGCTCTGCTAGGAGGGGCAGTGGATGCAGCTGGACTGGAAATTCCTCATAGAAGTTGTCAGGGGTCTCAGGGCCACATGACCATGGGCCTTTCTCTGCACTGGATGCCCAACCACACAGGGGTGGTGGGGGAGGCGGGGTCTGCTGGAGATTGCTGTCCTGGTCGGGGGAGAGCGCTGTCTCTGGACTGAATGTGGAGGTGCAGGTGAGAGGACTTGGGAGTGGTGGTAGCAGCACTCATGGCCACAGCGGTGACGTCCCTCACTTGGACAGCACGACACACTCATTCATGAGCACATTACTGATCTAAGGAGAGATGACCCCAAGGCTTATGATTTTATAAATGGGGAAACAGCACACTCTCAGGGACCCAGCTTTCACATCAACAATTCACAGGGAAACCCAGCAGGGCTGAGGCTCGGAAGCCACGCTCCTCAGGAACCAGAGTGGGAGGGCTGACCAGAGCCCAGACACTTCCAGAGCAATTTCCCATAAACCTGGCTCCTTTAGTTCGAAAATATTTCATATGTGAGACTGTGATTTTCTCTGACAGGCAGGGATAGGAAGAAGAGAAGTTGGAAAAGCAAATTGCTCTTTTGAACAGTGAGAATGTCATTACTGTGAAGAACATTAATCTTTCTGATCAGGTATTGAATCTCCAGCTGAGATTCCAGCTCTATAGTCCCTGGCCTTATAAGCATGTATGTTTGAAATCCCCTAAATGTATGACAACTATTTTATTTTGTTTATTTTGTTATCCAAATAGCAATAGCATATTCTTTCAAGCCATTCAGCATAGCCAATTTGTTTTCTCAATAATGAACCAGCCACCGCTCCAAGGGCTGTGGGCACACATCTCTGCCAACTCCCGAGAACCTGGTCCCAGCTCTGCGAGTCCTCCCTGTAGGAGCTGCTCCTAGGTTCACGGCTTCCCTGTCCCAATGCAGAACACTCAGAACCATGGGAAGATGTAGGGAGGGTAGGATTTGTCTTAGTTAGGGTTCCCCAACTGCAGACCCCAAGGAGAGAATTTGGAAGCAATAGTTCACTAGGAAGCACTGAGGAATGTTAAGTGAGAGGAGGGAGGAGGAGGACTTATTAATTATACCTATAGAGGCATGCCCTCAAACAGCATGGCACAGCAGAGGTTAACTGTGCTGATGAATGAGACGCTGCTCGACCTGATGGGGTCTGCTTCATGACCCTTCTGGAATCCACCCCCACAACATACACAGACTGAACACCTGGCTCAGCAGTGCACACGGGGTGTGGGTCCTTCACCCTGGGATCGTGGCTCACCATGAGCCACAGGGGAGCTTCCTACTGCCTCGCACTAGCTCAGGAAAAGAGCAAAACAAAAATGCAATGTAAGATTTCAACTGGACGCACACCATATTAAAATACAAAACCCTAAGTCAGGGACCGTCTGTACCACGATCGGTTAGAAGAGGAAGCCATCGGCCTCTGCAGAGAGGGTCAAGAATGCACACAGAGCACGAGAGCCTGACTGCCGTGAGGGACAGCTGATGGCCCAGCACAGGGCAACAGGAGAGCCGTGGATCTACAGGGCAGTGAGAGGACAGCTGTGCTGGGCTGGTGGGAAACCAGGCTGCAACAGTGGCAGGTTGTCCCAGCAGGACCCAGTGTCACACCCAGTAACCTGGCTTGTGGGTCAGAATCACCAACCCAAATGGCCTTATGAGCTTGCACAAGTTCCAGGTGTCCAAGAGCAAGAAACTGGACTGGTGGCGACTGTGGAGAGAATAAAGATCTTCAAATTCAGAAATATCTGAAACATGAGCTGTCCAAACAGAAGGGGCCTCCAGGCCAAACACCGGCCAGACTCTGGATTCCAGCTTCCAAGCAAAGCATGATTGACAGGCACAGCACTCAAACAGATGGACGTTCCTGCAGGGCGGAGTAGAACCTGCAGTTTCCTTCCCTACCTCAGCCACGAGCACTGGTTCTCTGGGGCCTGCCCCACCCTGCTCCCAGGCTCAGCTTGACCCAGGCCCATTTGCTCCGACCAGGCTTGCCTGGGGTTAGCAGAGCTGATCAGCGGGGTACTTAGTGTCATTTCTTGGTTCCCCCTTCTAATCTTCAACTGCCCATGTTCAAACTTGTCTCTTGCATTCATTTTCAAGTACATATCAAGTTTGCACACTCCGGTCTTGGGGCTGTCAGGTCACCCTCCCCTTAGGGGAGCCAAGATCTTATGGTACTGTGGAAGGAGGGGCCCAGGAATCCCAGCAAGAGCAGGCAGGGAACTTGGGTGATTTAGGGAGCTGGAAATCCAGTTACAAGCTCCTTTGCTGACTGGCAAGAATAACTTACCTTCTCTGAATCCCAGTTTCCTGTTTCCAGAGAAGGTACTCACCCCTCCTGGCCACTTGATGGTGCCATTGTGAGGACCAGATAAACTCATAAACATGTAATGTTTGCCAGGCAGTTGACATTATTCTGTCTAGTCCTTTTTTTTTTTTTTTGAACCAGGAATTGAACTCAGGGACACTCGGCCACTGAGCCACATCCCCAGCCCTATTTTGTATTTTATTTAGAGACAGGGTCTCACTGAGTTGCTTAGGGCCTCGCTAAGTTGCTGAGGCTGGCTTTGAACTTGTGATCCTCCTGACTCAGCCTCCCAAGTCGCTTGGATTACAGGTGTGCGCCACTGCGCCCGGCCTGTCTAGTCCTTTTATGCACCGGTTGCAAGAGAATTGTGCAAGGTCGGGGGAAGAGTTGTAGGGTGGGCGTATGTGACAGACGGGCCTGTTGTGCTTTGATTGAGTGTGTCATTATAAGATCTGCCACACAGTGGGTGTTTTAAAGGGTGTTCAGGACACCAGTAGAGCTGCTGCTGCCCAGAACCATGCTTGGATTTAATAAGCTCCAGGAGCAGCAGTGAAGTAAAGACTCCAGAGTCTGTTTGGCAGGTCAAGTGTGCCATCCAGCGCTGAGCTCTCCTCCCCAGCCTGCATCCCCACACCTCTGAACACCCCTGACCTATGTCCTCAGTACAAAGTTGCGCAGAAGGGTGGCTATCCCCAAGGAGCTGCTCATGCCTGGTCAGTAGGAGAGCCAGCAATTGGGATGGAGTTCCTTCCCCACGGGACTGTCAACTTCTTTGTCTGTCCGCATGTAAAGATGTTGTCCACGTCAAGCTCCTGGAGGACTGTGGGAGTGGGAAGAGTGAAGGAATTCAGCCCTGTGACTCCTGCCCGTCTCCAGCTGGGGCCAGAGGCCTGGGCACCAGCACCTGGACTCACACAGCCACACCCTGCCTCCATGCAGGTCGCACCTGCAGCCAGCCTCACGCCCTCTGCTTTGCCCAAGTGCTGGTGGGATGGATTTACAGTTAAGTCAATATTTAATCTCGAGTACCTCTCCGATCCATCTGGAAAATGGCGAGCAGATCTTGCATTAGAACACAAGCCCAGGAGCCAAGCCAGACCCCACTTACCAGGCCGTGAACTCAAGGAGGAGACACCGTCACAGACAGAGGAAGGGAGGTGTCCTCAGCAAGCAGCAGTGCCCTGCAGGGCCTTATCTCCCATTTTCATTAGGAATATGGAAAAAGGAGTCGATAGTGATTTAATTGAGCCTCTGCAGATGAGGCTCAGGATTCCAGTCGGCCCCAAGACTTAACAATAATGAAGAAAAATTCTTTAATAACGAGTCGGAGTTCTTCTTTGTCGTATATCATAATACTTCGCAGGATATTTTCATTATTTGGAGAAGAGAAGGCCCTCTGCATATAATTTTTCCACATCATAAAATAAGAAATAAGCACAGGGATGCTAAATGAAACATAAAGTCAAATACTTCATTAATTATGTAGAACCTCAAGCTTGGGCACCTTTCAGAGGGCCCCTGCGTCAGAATGATTTGTCTCACACCATCGGGATCCTTAGCTTAAAACTAGAAGTGGAATATTGGCCTGATCTTACAGAAACTGGTTAGGCTTCCATTTCCTGGTCTGGGAAATAAATCGTTGCCTGTGGAATGGAGATGGCGAGGAAGTGAGCACCAGCCAGGGAGGGAGGAAGGAAGGGAGGGAAGAAGGGAGGCAAGGAAGGGCAGGAGCAGGAAGAGAGGCCTCCGGGGATGTGGAAGGACCGAGGCCTCTGAGCAGACTCGCTGTGGTGCAGTGTTTCTCTCCACGCCAGCATGCCGCCCCCCTTCAAAATGCGCTCCATGGCTGTAGGCTTGCCTGGCAGTAAGGTCACAACACGGGATTCATACTGCGAATCCATAGTTAAGGAAGTCCGGGAGGCTCCCATGTGAGCCACATTTCATCAGTGAGTTCTGTTGCCTGCTGCTCCTAAATGTGAGGGCACGTCCAAAGTCACTGCTCAGGTGGACAGAGGATTAGCTGCATGCCTCCAAGTGCACAGGTTCACTCCAGGTGCACTCAGGCCAGTACTTCTAATGCTGCTGGTGGTAAAGAGCTTGGAGCATGGAGACAGAGCGGGTCGAGGAGGACGTTTCCAATACCACATCTGCACCAAGCATGGATTTCAGATTTCCACCATGATGCAGCACGCTTGCACCATCTCCTCCAGCCCTGTCCCCAGGCCCCCTCCATTAGAGGTACCATCACAGTGGCACGGAGCTCCTACACATGCCTTTCCCTGTGCGCTGGCCTCCCCAAGCTCCTTCTGGAGCCTTTACTGGAACAAAATCACGTCCCTTGAAAATGTACCAGACACTGAACTTGGCACAATTGGTGCCAAGTAGTGAGGTTTAACCTGCCTGTTAGCTTGCCGAAATAAGGGGCTTTGTCTTACCTTACACAGGAAGGACGCTTTCCCCGTGAGGCCGAGTTAAGGCTCTCATGGTGGCAGTTCCTTTTTAAGGCAGCCTTGCATACCCCATTCAACACTGAGGACTCTTGCCTGGCATCCATGTGCCAGAGAGTGTTAGACAAAGCCACTGCAGTAAAAATGAAAGGGGACACCTGTGGATACGCCACCTGGGAATCACCAACCTCCATCAGTTGCTCCCCGCGAATGCCTAATGATGCTGTGTATCATGTGGGCTTCTGCTAAACAGCCAATTAGGAGAACATCGACTGTGCCATAACCCACCTTCAGGGAAAATTAGATCACACACTCCTCTTGTATCATGTGAAAAGATTCAATCAATTCTCCCCTTAAAATTCATGTCCACAAATTTCTACTTGGTGTCTGAACTCACTTCCAGTTGTTGGGTCGCTGGGTCAACTCAAGCCTCTTGACAGAGCCACCTGCCTGGTGGCTACCGGCACAGGGGACTGCTTGGTTTGCACCAGGCCCCCCAAGGTGCACATAGGAAGTTGTGTCCTGGGTTGTGGTATTGGAGGTGCGGGGACCCTGAGCAGATGGGCCTGCAGGAGGCCCTAAAGTCACCCTGAAGGGGCCATGGGACCCCATCCCATTTGCTCAGTTTCCTGGCTCGAGACTTGAGCTGTGCTCCCTGGGAGTGCTGCCTTCCCCAAAGGCACAAACCAATGGGCTACCTGACCTTGGACTTGAACCTCCAGAACCAAGAGCCAAAGTGAATCTCTTCCTTCCTCAGTGTGCAGCACCTGCTGTTTATGGCAGTGACTCAAAGCTAGACCAAGCAGGTGGTGCCCAGAGGGGGAGGTAACGCACACAGAGCCCCCTGGAATGTGCCAGAAGAAAGACTTAAGGAGAGGGCTCTGAGGGCCCAGGGGGAGTGTGGCCAGATCTGGAAAGGGGGAAACAGAAGGCTGGGGGCCAGACAGAACCATGCTGACACTGAAGAGGTGGATTTTAACCCAAACACACTGCCTTGTTTCCCTGCACACAGGGGAATCCGGCTTCTCTAGTCTTGCAGTGAGGAGGGTCACAGAGAGAGTCCCAGGAAGCCAGTCACAGGGGCCAAGTGGCCTGAGCTGTGTGCAGCAGTCTCTCCCCGACACCCTCACTTCCTTTAGCCATCACGATGAAGCTGGAAAACAGGAACGGAAACCTCAAAGCATCTCTTACAACAGATTTGCTTTCCTATCGATGCAAGAGGGGATGAGAGCACAGGAAATGAGGTCTAGGATGAGGTCTAGCAGGATGCTAGACTGCGGGGGTTCCATCATCCACTGAGCCTCTGTCTCTCACCCAAGAACAAGTGCTGTAATGGTGTAGGAGGCCCAACTTGCAAGTTCAGTAAGATGATCAAAGAGGTGAAGGAACATGAAGGCTAGTCATGAAGAAAGAGCATCTGTAGGCACTATGGTACCCACACAGGGCTCCCTGACCCCAGCACCTCCCAGGTACCAAGGTGCCCACACTGGTCTCCTCTAGGCTCCTCCTGGGTAGTGGAGCTCTCCCCGGTTCCTCCTGGATACCATCAGCCATTTCAGGGGCTCCCCATGGTTCCCCCCAGACCCCTGAGACTCAGTAAGGAGAACTGACTCCTGCTCTTCCAACCACTCACCAGACGTGGCCTGTCACCTGCTCAGACCTTCAAGCCTTCAAGGTCCTGTTTGTCCTCCAAGTCTCACTTTCCTCTCTGATTGCAGCCATGGTGCACATTGGGATGAAGGTTGTACTCTGCAGTGTCTGTTTGTTATGGTTTGAATGTGAGGGGACCCCCAAAAGTTCATGTGTAGCCAGTGCAAGAAAGCAAAAAGGTGAAATGACTGGGTTATGAGACCCTTACCCTAATCAGCATATTAATCCCCTCATGGAGATTAAATGAGTGGTAACTAAAAGCAGGAAGGGTGTGGCTGGAGAAGGTGGGCATTGCAGGCTTGCCTTTGGGGTATAGATTTGTATCTGGTGAGTGGACTCATCCTCTCTGCTTTCTGATCATCACGTGAGCTACTTCCCTCCCCCACACTCTTCCACCATGATGTTCTACCTCACCTTGTGCCCCAAGGAATGGAGCCTGCTGTCTAGGGACTGAGACCTCTGAAACCATGAGCCCCAGAATAAACTTTTCCTCCTCTAAAATTGTTCTTGTTGGGTCTTTTAGTCACAGTAGTGAAAAAGCTGACTGTTACAGTTTGGATGTGAGGTGTCCCCCAAAAGTTCACATGTGAGACAATGCAAGAATGTTCAGAAGAGAAATGATTGGGTTGTGAGAGTCTTAACCTAGTCAGTGAATTAATTCCCTGATGGGATTAACTGAGTGGAGGCAGGTGGGGTGTGACTGAAGGAGTGGGAACTGGGGGCGTGGCTTTGGGACATGCATCTCCATCTGGCCAGTGGAGCCTCTGTGCTTCCTGATCACCATGTAAGCTGCTTCCCTCCACCATACTCTTCTGCCATGTTGTTCCTGTCTCATTTGGATCCCTGAGGAGTGGATCCAGCTGCCTATGGATTGAGACTTCTGAAACCGTGAGCCCTCAAACTCTTCCTCCTCTGCAGTTGTGCTGGTTGGGTCATTTAGTCCCAGCAGCAAAGAGGCTGACTAAAACACTGTTCTACCTAGAATGTTACTTCTGGAGCAAGCCCCTTCTACTCCATCATCCTGGCCCTGAGTCCCATGCTCAGGAT
Organism: Glaucomys volans; assembly: GCA_020662805.1. Classification (NCBI taxonomy): domain Eukaryota; kingdom Metazoa; phylum Chordata; class Mammalia; order Rodentia; family Sciuridae; genus Glaucomys; species Glaucomys volans. Next base: position 26,812 of record JAJEJO010046670.1, read on the forward strand.
ATTTTCAGAACTGGGCAATTCTGGGTCTCTTCGCCTGGGCCTAAAACTTCCTATTTTTCAGACACTCAAAACTCCCAGCCTGGTTCCCTCGCTTCATTCTTGTTGGGATGTGATCGTCAACATTGGCTGCCTGTTGGAATCCCTGTCCTATCCAAGGATTTAAAACTGGAGTAAAACAGCATGTGTGGGTGCAGCTTCCCCCACAGGGTCTGACTCGATGGGTCTGGAATGGAGATTGAGCACTGCTCTGTGATTCCAGTAGGTAGCCAGGGTCCATCCCAGTCAATTGGTGACCTGGGATGGGGATGAGGATGGGACAGCCCCCTCTCACCTGTACTGGATGCTGTGGCCTGGATCTGCAACAAACACCATTCCTAAGCAGCAACATGCTACCCATCCGGAAGCCAAATCCCAGGGAGACTGTCTGAAAGGGCAGCCTGATCCAGTGCGTTACCAGGTCTCAGGCAGCAGGATTGGTTATGGAGAGAGCACATCCAGATCCCTCAGCAGGCCCTTGGGAGAGGGCAGAGCCCCGAGCACAGTGGACATGGTCATTCCAGCGGCAGACAAAATTAGAAGTTTCATGGTCCAAAAGTTAGCTTTTGATTTTTATGTATTTCTGTATCTCTATAAACCTGGACTCACTTTGGGCCAGGGAGTCTTAGCCTCCTCCCATTCGAAGTGTTTGGTGAGGAGTCACGTGGAGGAGGCAGGAGATGCAGAGGCAGGTGGAGGCAGAGTTGCCCTGTAAGAAGCAGTCCTGGGCTGTCTGCAGGCCCAGCTTGGCTCGCTCTGAAGGGCACAGGCCCAGCCGGGCAGCATCATCTCTCTGGAATGGCCACTAGATGCAGGGAAAGCCTAATAAAATAACTTCATGGCATTTTTCTCTCTGGTTAGATGGCTCCAGGCCCAGCTCAGGACCTGGGGTCTCACGCCCTCTGCAGTGTGCTCAGCCTCCCTCTGCTGGAGTTTGCTGGGTGGCCTGGTGACAGGATTTGAATGGCGCTGTCTCTCAGTGTTTCTGCTATAGTGAGATGTCCACAGATTGTTCAGCAGAGAGAACAGAGGTATTTCTGGGTCTTTCCTCTGTGCCAAGAAAGTGGAACAGGGAATGATGCACTTCATTTTAAAGAAAATCAGATAAATTGATCTTTTCATTTGTATGGCTACTAGGAGTCTTCATACTTTGATTTGGAAAGATGAGCAAATTTCATAACCCACTAAAGAAATGCTGGATGCTCCAGGAGAGCTTCCTCCACAGGAAAGAGGTCTTATACGAATCTCCACCTTCCCTCCTCCCCACACTGCAGAAACAAAATCTAACAAAATAAACTTGACTTCCCACCCTGGGAAGACGCTGGCATTCGCCCATCGCTGCATGAGTGTGTTGTAAACAGGTAGGTCACCAAGGTCATTTGGAGAGGGAGAGGACAACATAGCTGAGGAGAGGGCAGCGAAGTTTTAGCTGGTGTTCAGAATGAGACTGGGGTTCAATGGGAGGGAGGCCTTCACTTCAAACCATGATTCCTTAAGATTTCCAGGGAATTTGTCTATCCCAACCTCTTGGTGACCCTGGTTGACCTTGGAAGTATCAAGGCATGAGCAAGTCACACACAGCAACCTCAAATAAGTGTGTGTGCTCATGAACTGGCAGAGAACCTCAAAGATGGCAGATGTTTACAACAGAATTATAGATGCACCCGGCCGTACCCAGAAGGGTTATCAAGGAAAATAATGTAGTCTTCACACAGCATGCATGTATTGACCTGATGTGATGTAATTAGAGTGGCAAAATAAAACCCTCCATGTAATTATGATTTGGAATCATTTTAAATAAGAATGTCTGCTCAAAATTAAGTGGTGTGTAGGTACCATGATTTCCTTGTTATATTTTCATGCAAGAGGTTCTTATACTAAGAAAGGAGAGGTTCTGGGTGTGGGGACTGAGGACATCAAAGATGGCGGTTCTTATCATACGTATCTCATTTGGGGAGCAGGGTGCAAACCTGATCTACACTTTGGGCTGTATTTAGTAGCCACTGTGTGTGGACAGGGTCTGGATGCAGGCTCCCTTGACTAAGGGAAGGCAAGACACCAAGTGGAGCCTTTGCATTATTAATATCTGACTTGTCAGATATCAGCATCATATGTTAGAGCAGATTCAGACCAACATAGGACACATCACAGGAAATATGAGTTGTTAAAGGAATGCTTAAAACACATCAAAACTCAAAATCAGCTTAGCAATCAATAAAACCTTCCAGGATATCTTCTAGGCAGGGAATGTAAAGCACTGATTATGCTTATATTTGCAAAGTGATGCAGAGTTCTGAAGAAATAATCCAAAAGAAATTTTAAATAAAAGATAATATGAAGTCTTTATGGGTTAGTAATTGGGATGACTCCCTGGTGTTGACCCAGTGACACCTCTCCTGTCCTCCCCAACAGTGGTCCTTTCTCAACCCCACCCTACCACATCCTTCTCCTGAAAAGGCGCACCTTCCCCACCTTCTCCCAGGACCTTCCAGCCTTGAGCCCCTCCTGGGAGGATTGTGAAGCCTTATCCTCCAAAGCCAAGCCTGGAATCCAGGCCAGTCCCAACAGGTGTGCAGGGCATCAGAAGGTGTTCAGGGTGTGAGGTGCCCCAGCTGCTGGGTCTAGCACCGGTGATCTCCAAAATGCACACATTTAGTTCAGTGTTGTAACTTTTTTGTTAAAAAGTTAATGCTGTGGGCTGGCGCAAAGCTCCTGGTTAATAGGTAGTAAGAGAGATTCCTGGATGGAAGCCAGACTTAGCCTTGGAAAAGCTCAGGAAGGTCCTGCTCAGAGAACTCACACTGAGAACCGCTGGCCACACCTCAACAGGACAAAGGAGGGTGCAATGCCCTGGGGGGAGGGGAAAGTTGAGAAAGAAAAAAACTACTTTGTTTATTAATTTTTTAATCTTCTTGGGAATGAGAAAGCACAATCCCTCAGAGCTGCACTTTCCCAGGAGTGCAGGGCTTTCCTGAGCGTGCACCCCATGAAGTAAGAGCCTTTTAAAATGCATGTTCATGTAGCTTTCCGTTCGTTCTGTGAGTGTATTATTCGTCGTCATTCTAAACCTTGGTACCTGCGGTCACGTGTGGACCTGACACATGGGTGTGCACTTCTCTGTTATGAACTGTGCTGAAACACAAACACCATGGGCCAGGAGACCAAGCTCACCGGCTAGAGCCAGAAGCCCGGGGACTGTGGAGGTGCTGGGGAGGGAAGGAACGGCGTCTCTCACTGCTGTGCTGGGACCCCAGCCAGCTGCGGCCAAGTGCATTGATTCTCATTTTGCACACTCATCTGTTGGCTTTGCCTTGCACTCACGCTTGAGAACGGCAGCCACTGAACATCTCTGGTGCTGCTCTTGCCCTTGAGCACTTGGTATGAGAACAGGCAGGTGGCAGACGCTAGCTTAGAGGTGCGGCATTTTCACTGCCGGCGGCTCTCCACGAGTGATCTGAGACCCCATCTCGTGTCAGATGCAGCCTAAAGCACCGTCTGCAGCCTCTCGGACCAGCGCTGGCATCCTGGTACCCAGGCCCCTGGTGCATGGTGTAGGCAGCATGCTCCAGTCGGAGATTCCTCCACCTGGAAAGCGTGCTGTCCAGAAGCTCTCCAAACACTCCGGCTTCTTCCATAAACATTGGTATGTGACAGTTTTACAGAATACGGGGTCCACTGTGATGTCCTCACAATGCACCTGTTCGTAACGGTCTGTTTCATCCCCTTGTTCCCTCTCTCCCTCCCCACACCCCTCCCCAGGTCGCCTTCCATTCTACTGGTCCCTTCTGTTTCCACAGATCCCTTTTCCTTTTTCCTCTCTAGCTTCCATGTAGGAGAGAAAACATCTGACCACCCTTGACCTTCTGAGTTCGACTTATTTTGCTCAACATGATGGTCTCTAGTTCCATCCTGCAAATGACACAATTTTATTTTTCTTTGTGACTTAATTAAACTCTATTGTGTATATATACCACATTTTCTTTTTTTTTCATTTTTTTTTAACCACATTTTCTTGATCCATTCATCCGTTGATGGACACCAAACAACAGTTTGGCTGTCGTGAGCTGTGCTGCTAGAAACGCGGGTGCATAGGCATCTCCATAGTATGCTGTCCTTTCGTTCTTTTGGGTCCATACTGGGCAGTCACAGAGCTGGGTCATGAGGTGGTTCCATGCCTAGTCTTCTGAGGAGCTTCCACACTGATTTCCATAGCAGTTGTACGCATGCCCAGTTCCTCCAATGATGCATGAGGGTTTCTTTTTCTCCACATCCCTCCAGCATTTATCATTGTTTGTATTCTGATGGTTGTCATTCTAAGGGACACACCTGCTTCTTGGTTAAAACTCAAATTGAAAATCTGGACAGAAGAAAGTGTGTTTAAAAAAACATTTTTAAGGGGGGAAAGCATTCTAGTTAATTTTATTCTCATCCTCTCAGAAAATGTTTCTGTAAATGAGTGCCTTGTCAGGGTGGCCTCTCTGCAGCACTAGAGGTGCTCAGCCCTAACTTGGGGGGAACATAGATTAGACAGATGAAAGATTTGATTTATTAATAAAAAAGGACAAACATGTCCGTACAGAGTAGCAAACAAAATTGATTTCACAGAAGTAGAGTTGAGCCGGGGTCACTGGAGGCTAGGAAGGGGAGAGGCAAGGGAATAGAGGGAGAACAGGGGAGGCTGAAGAGCAGGTGCCAGGGTACTGCTTGATGGGAGGAAAAGGGTGTCCTGCTCTGCAGCCCGGGGGGACACTCTGGCTCACAGAAGCTTACTACGTAATAAGTTTTGTGGAGAGCCAGAAGCGCGGAGTTCTGAGCTCCCCAGCTGAAAGAAGAGGCCAATGTTGGAGAGGGAACTCTTGTGGCTTTGCCTGGATTATGCACCATACACGTTTACCAGATCATCACACTGCACCCATAAACAGGCAGTTACTACATGTCAACAAAAACCCACCAACCCCTCAAATTATTAGTGGTGCAACTGACCAAATGTCAGGTGTGTCCCACAAAGTTCATTTGTTGTGAGATGAAAACCAGTGTTAGACACACATCCTCAGGCTCCTCCCTGCACTGCTGGCTCCGTGCTTGCTGTGCCCCCTCCTTGACACAGTTAGGACTTGGGAGGTGGGAGGCCTGTGAGCAATTTGGACTGAGATGTGTTGTTCCCTGGATAGCTTGTGGCTGTGTGTGCAGGCTTGAGTGTCCCAAACTTCTGGAAAAATCTCTCCACTTCTGCTCAGGTCAATGTGAAATCTGCCCCCTCTGGGGAAAATGCTCATGGGGGCAAAGCCACAGTTTGTGCTTCCTTTAAGTTGAATGCAAACTTCTGTGCCCTGAAATAAGACCAGGGCACTGGTTGATGATCAAATGCCACCCCTTGCCAAGCAGGAAGTGCCAAGCAGCTGAGTCTGGGGCTCCTTCTTCCCTGCTTAACCTGCCAGGGACAGTCACTGTTTGTTCAACTGAGGGCAGATGCTGGCACATGCCCCACTCTGCCAGAGTCCTTGAGAAGTGGGTAAGTAGAATTCATTTATGAAAAGATCAGAGACTTAAATACACCGACAAGCAGGCATTACTGACTTGAATAAAATGATCAGTTAACTTTAACGGCAGTTTTCAATGGCCCTGCCTGGTGATCGAGCTACTTGTCTTCCTTCATGCATGTCCAGGTCATGTGCAGTGTCAGACAATGCTTGAGAGGTGGTTTATAGGAGCAGTATTAGAAAGACAGACATTTTTTTTTTTTTAAAGAAACTAGAGTAAGTAAAAACATTTGGATGATATTCACTGCGGGACCAGGAACAATATAGAAGTGAATCTTTGAGAAGATAGAAATCGAACATATTGTCGGGCCAGGCTGGTGGCACGCACCTGTAACTCCAAGTGACTCAGGAGGCTGCTGCACAAGGGTGGAAAATTCAAGTTCAACCTTGGCAACTTAGTGAGACCTTGTCTCGAAATAAAAAATAAAAAGAGCTGAGGGTGTAGCTCAATGGTGTATCTCCTCTGGGTTCAATCTCCAGGATTCCCCCCAAAAAGTATAATAAATATTCATGTATGTATGACTGCATGACCAATGTGATCCTACAATGTGCATAATCAGAACAATGAGAAATTACACTCCAATTGTGTACGATTTATTAAAATGCATAAATGCATTCTATTGTCATGTAAAACTAATTAGAACAAATAAAAAATGCAATCATTAAAAAGAAAAAGAAAGGAAATGCGGGAGCTGGGTGTTCATGAGTTTGAGTCCCAGCTCTGACCCTGACTTCCCACAAGATTTTCTGAGCCTCAGTTTCTTAATCTGCTCACATCGGACAAGTGAAATTGGGCTCACCCATAGGGTCCTTGTAAGAACAGAAGGTCTGGAATGCTCTGGAAAGGGGCTGTCTTGAGAGTGTTTTGTCAGGGTGGTTTTGCGATTGACACATGGCTTAAGTGACAGGAGAACCCTGGGGCCCTAACTCAGGGAGCGACTGTCCCTGAGCTGGGAGTGAAGCAGACTGCTTTTGCCTTAACTTTCTGGAAGTGGAAAGATTTGTGCTAGAGATGGATGGGGAGTAGGGTTTCCCCAGCCATCGAGGAGGAGTGAGCACCCCAGGGCCTCAGAGAAGCGTCAGACCCGCAGCCCCACCTCTCAGCATGGGCTCTTGGTTTTCCCACCTTTATCAATGGCTGCACTAATGTCTGCCTTGCCCGGTTTTCAGTGTTTTTCACCCATTTATTCTGGGTCGCCTTTGCTGGCACTTCTTCTTTTGCCTGTTTTCTTTACCTTCCCCCATGAAAAAAATCACTTTAAATTAAAAAAAAATTAAAAACTAAATAGTAAATGGGTGGAGCTGGAGAATATCATGCTAAGCAAAATAAGCCAATTCCAAAAAACCAAAGGCTGAATGTGTTCTCTGATCCGAATTCATTTTCTGCAGATATTAATTCACAATAAGGGGATGGGGGGCTAGGGAAGAATAGAGTACTTTGGATTAGGCAGAGGGGAGTGAAGAGGGGGAAGGAAGGACAGTAGAATGAATGGGACATTGTTTCCTCGTGTACATATAAGAAGACTACATGGCCAGTGAGATTCTACATTGTGTACAACCAGAAGAATGAAAAATTATGCTCCATTTCCATTTGATGTATCAACATGCATTCTACTAGTCATGTATAACTAATTAGAACAAATTAAACAATAAAATAGTAAAAGTGATAACCCAACATTTCCCCTTCTGGGTTAACAGGAAACCCTCCACTGGAGTTCCATTGGCAGAGCCTCCAAACTTCCTTGTCTCTGTCTCACTCTGCATGTGGGCACACGTGCACACAGACATCTAAGCTCATTTTTCACTCAAAAAATACTCAAGTACCATAAATATCTTTCCAGGTCAAAGAATGGCTTCATTATATTTAAGTGGGTACATCGCTTTCAGTAAGAATATAACTTGATAAACCCTTCATTGGGCATATCACTTGCTTCTAGTTTTTATCTAAAAAGGTGTCACAGTGCTACAGTGACCACATTTGCATATTCATTTTAGCCCACTTTTAGGACTCTGATTATCCCCTTAAAAATTTCTGGAAGTAGAATAGAGAGGCTAAACAGATATTTGTAATTGGTATTTATACCTGGAAATAACAAGTAACATCATCATCGTCACCCAACCTAGAGAGGGAGGGGTAAGCCCCGTGGGGAAGACCAGGGCAGCCCCCAGTGACCCACCTCCTCCAGCCACTCCCCACCTGCCTAGTCACCACCCAGTCGGTCCATTCAACGAGGAGGACTGCTTAGATCACAGCCCTCCCTGTCCCGTCATTCCCCTCTGAACATGCCTGCCATCTACACAGGAGCTTGTGGCGACACCCCACATCCAGGCCACAGCAATCCTGGTAGACTGAAGTAAGAGTAAGTCTGCGCTGTTGAAGTGTGTGTCCCCACATATACTAGTGCAGGGCATTGGCCATAATATCATTGTACAAACTTTAGAACTAGAAAGACTACGGTCCATCATTTCCCGAAGTTTGGCCCTCAAGGTACACATGACCCCAGGTAAAAATACCACGTGTGTGGGATACAGAGGAATATCAACGGGCAGGTGTACAGAAACCAGGGACACCTGGGAAGGACATTGGGCATTTTCACCACAGGATATTCAGGAGCACACACGTGCTGACACTCACCTGTACCTGCCAGCACACCCACCTGACACTTAGGTTGGCCTTTATAAAGGACCCATCAGAGGTACTAGCAAGCTCTGACCTCACCCAGTCTCCAGTCTCCATCTGAACAGGTTCAGGAAGGTTAAACAACCTTAGATTCTAAGGAAAAGTGAACTCTTAACCTACTTTAAAATAAAATGACAACTTTAGTTCTTTTAGATCAGCCACAGTTGTTGCTTTTTGAACAGGGGTTGCCAATCTACAGAGAGATCTTGAGACTCTTATTAAGCAAAATTATTAACAGCTCTGCTCTGTCCCCTCACAAGCAAGATCCCTTTAGAAACCTCACAACTCTGGGAACCAATATTACTGTGAAATTAACCCAAAATGTGAAATAAACCCACATTGTGAAAATATGAAGTCCTACGTACAGCCTGGTGGGAAGGGCAATGGGATTGGAAGACTTACATGGACACTGCCAGCTGAAGCCAGGCCTGAGCCTGGCCTAGTGCAGCGCCCAGAGGATTCCCAGTGACAGGGAAGCCTCCCAACCTCTCAGAGCCCCGTCTCCTGGAAGCACCAATGACAGCCTCCTCACAAGGCAGTGTGACAACATGAGGTTGTTGATACCCATGGATTGCACTTACTTGGTGGGACTCCTTTTCCTTCTTGGGATGGAAGTTTGTAGGAGCAGGGGTCCTGGGGGGTGTAAGTTGAGAGGATGGGCATGTGAAACAGCAACACAAGGAACTAGGAGCTTTATCAGGCAAAGAGCTCTCCCTCACTCAGTCCAGAAAATGCCCAGAATGAGCTCCTGAAGAATTTCATTTATCTGGAGAATGGGTAGCTGCTCCATTATCATGCGCTGTTCTAGAACAGATTGTGTAAAAGAAGCTACACAGTGCCACCGGTAGGGCACATGTAACCGGATAACCCAAAGATGAGCCACCACAGCGTGGGTCTAGGCCTCTTGTTAATAGAAATGTTAAAATGTTAAATTAAACACTGGCCAAAAGAATTCAACATGCAGTCAAATAACCTAACATGACCAAGTAGCTTTTATTCTAGTGATGCAAGGATAATTCAATATAATGAACTATTCATAAATAATACTGCATCAACTCATTAAATACGAAAACCCACCCAAGCATGGATAGACACAAAAATTAACGTGATAAAATTTAATACCATGATTTCAAAACACATTGGAAAAGAGTAATAAAAAATACTTACATGGGATTATTACAAACTACCAGTCAATATTATGTTTAATTATGATCTATAGAATCATTTTCACCAAAATCAAATAAAAAATGATTATGGCAATTGTGATTGCAATGAGCAAGATTTCTAAAGTAGTGTTAAATAAAAGACAAAGACACATAATTAGCAGTTTAATACCAGATAAACACCAAAAGGTAAGTGAGCAACCATCTGACATGATAACCGATTCACCCGGGAGCCATGTGTGAATGATGTCCAAATATACAGCCAACAATCGACCCCCAGAGAAGGAGGGTTAGAGATCTCTGCTGGAGTGTGCCCTTGGCTCTCGACCTAGAGACCATGGAATGCATTTTGAAGGGAGAGGGGTGGATGCTACACCCTGTCCCCCAGCAGCAAAGGCACAACACAGAGGCTTCCCAAAATAGCAGACAAGAAAGCCTCCTCAGGGAACTGTCGAGGGATACTCAGTGGAGAATGGTTTTTCCATTTAGATTTTTCTCATGCCACACAATGAAATTAATTTCATAGGATTGTTAGATAATCAGTATAAAATCTTAAAAAGTAAATCATTTGTCAGGTCCCTAAGAAATTTAGAAACGTTATAAATAGATTATAACAGTTGATCCACTGCCTAATAATATATTCCCACTAAACAAAATCAAAAAAGAAAGAAAAACAATGAAGATGGTATTTGCAGCAAATGTAGCAGAAAGAGCTTTGTATTCGCTACCCTATACTGTGATACAATTAATAAGAAAATATTAAATCCATGCAATTGATAATTGGGCACAGCAATCCCATCACTAGCAGAAAGATGTGTGGGAATCAGACCGTGCACACAGCTCTGACTGTAGCATGCCGTCCTGTCAAGCACACTGATGAGTTCTTTTCTTCCTCCTAGTAGTCAAAATGTGTGCATCCTATTCAGAAACACACCTCTGAAGAATCAAAGTATCCTCACCTCTGGTCCTTTTTTTACCTTTGTCATTTCAAATAAAAGGAAAATAATATTTGCATAAAGATTGTAGCATTACTTACAGCACAGGGAAAGCGAGATCGACCCAAATGATAACTCTGGGACTCCACAGAATCGCACGCAGTCATCACTGTTTTACTTATGCCAAAACCATGAAGCGATGAAGCAGCAGGCCAGCAATTGTGGGAGACGCCCCTGGCACCTGGCTGGCAGCAGTGAATGCCTCGAATGTGTAAGGGAGACCTACATTCAAGCAATTGTTATTATCTCCAATGAAATGCTCATCTTAGAGACTTGAGTGCATATTGCGTACCCAACTGCATGTTCAGAGTCCTGTGTACAGAAAGAAAGATCTGCCTAAGATTGACAGCAAAGGTTTACAGCCCAGGCCAGGTGCTGCTCCAGGACTTCTCTGGACATCAGCTCCCTGAGACTTCATGACCTCGCAGCCCTCATTTCACCAGTTAGGAACTCAAGGAGCAGAAGCAGCAACTATCCCCAGGCCACGTGGTGCAACCCCGTTGCTGGAAGGCTCCAGTCTCTGGATTCAGTGCCACATGGCCGCAGTAAACCTCCAAAACAGAGAAGTGAGGGTGGCTGCATCAGCACTACCCCTGGCTTTTATTTCACATCTTTCTGCAATATTCTTAATTAAATATTACAATGTTTGGGTGGAAGGCATTTAACAGCCCCAGGGAAGGGATGGAGAGTGTGGAGGAAGAAATCAGGGCCACTGGTTCATGCCACAGGGAGGTGGCTGTGTGCTGCCCTCAGGCTGCAGGAGGGGAGAACCATCCTGCCTCTGAGCCAGCGCCCAGCCCAGAGCACACTGTGCAATCCCAGCCTATTGCAATGCAGTGGGTCCAAGGTCTGGTCTCTGATTCCCCCTCTCAATCAACCCAGAGGTATGAGAACCCTGAATTCCTAGTCCCAGCACACAGCCTATAGAAAAATACAATAATGGATGTCGTCCTGTTTTTTCAATGAATTCAATAAAAATAAATTGCCCCAGGTGGAAAGGAAAAGCTATAGCTGTTGTATGTATAGCTACATAACCATAGGCTGGTGCTTATGAGGTCTATTGGAACTATTGATTAACACCTGCAATTTATCTCCAGTTATTGAAAATGAAGAGAGAGTGTCAATGCTTTAGGCTGCAATTGAGGAAAAATAAGAATTACAAAAATTGCCCATATTTTAAAAATATCACTAGGAAGAAAAGCAGACTGTTACCTTGTCATCTCAATATAAACCTTGCTTCTCTTTTGGCAGAAAAACCAGCCATTCCTGTAATAAAAGTTACCTGGAGGATATGTATGAATAAGCTCAGAAAACATGAATAAAAGAAATCATAAGAATTACTGGGAGTTATTGTTGTTGATCATGAGGATTAGGTCTGACAGGAAAATACCTCCTTTGGGAAATCCTATTAATTCTGAAAAGCACATTGTGCTTCACCCTGTCCAATTGCAGTGTCTGGCCCAAGCATATTTTCATTGAATTTGAGAACTGGGGTTTCCAATGCTTCAAAGTCTGCTCTATAGAAAAGCCAACCGGAGGATTCCAAATGTACAGACAAACTAAGACATACAGAAGGACAGAAAGAGGGAAGGGAGGTGGAAGGGATGAGAGATAAACCCCTAATCACACACAAACACATGAACCCACCAACACACTGAATCCAAAAACTCATAAGCACTGGATAGATAAACTTGGATTTGCAGATACTTTAATTTTACCTGGATTTTGAATTACTAGAAGAAAATGTTGGGATTAAGGAGAAGCAGATATGGGCAGTGTTTTAAGTGTGGAGTGGTTTGTAGAACTACCCTGGAAAAATCCTCTTTTGTGTGGGCTATGTGGTCCCCGCCTCTCTACTCCACTGTCTTTTATGCTTTACATGGATAGAGTCTGATTCCACAATAAGGTGAAACAGCCTCTAAATAAAGTCTAATAAGAACAACTTAGAAGAGCAAAGATTTGGGCTCACAGGTCCAGTGGTCTCAGTCCCTGGTTGGCTGGCTCCATCTGTCTGGGCCTGATGTATGGCAGAGCTTCCTGGGGAAGAGCTCAGGGGAGGAAAGCTGCTCAGCTCCTGGAAGCCAGGGAGCAGAGACAGGGATTGAGGACCCACCAGGGCCCACCTGCCAGTAGTCCCCAAGCAACTGGAACATTAATTCACTGATGAGATCTGATCTAATCACTGCCTAAAAACCCCACTTCTGAGCCTTGCTGTGCTGGGGACCATGCTTTCAACATGAGAGGCATAGGGGAACTTTCCAGATCCCAACCACAGCAAATGGTTAAGTTTTGCATTACAGAAGCCTTAATCTCCCAAACTCAGCATTTCAAAACCTTTCCAAGCTATGCCTAGAGTCTTTGTTTTTAATAATAGTGGAATAAAGATATTCGGACACAGAATAGAAGGCTTAGGGAGGAGTCACAAACTCAGGGCCACTAGAGTCAGAAAAGGAGGGAGGTGAGTCCAGCTAAGGGCAGAAAGTCCAGCTCCAGCAGAAAGGCTAGAGAATTCATGGCCAAGTTAGATTCTCCTGCTGATCACATCTGGCTCCAAGGAACCAGTCAGAGACCTTCAATGCCCATGATCAAACTGGGGGTGTCCTGTGCCCACAGGAGATGTCTGTGACCATTACCTTAAAAAGCAAGCGTGGCCACAATGGGGTACCATCCACACCCAGTAGGATGGCTAAAAGAATCAGGAAGTGAGCCAAGAGTCCTGCCAGGGTTTGGCAGTCAGTCATACAGTGACAAGTTGAGAGAAAGAGAGGAAGCAGAGGGAAGGGACCTGAGCATAACTGTGTCCCCAGGAGGCAAACGCTCAGCTGTGCACACCAGAGAGCAGGAGCTCTGCCTGGAGTCCACCATTCAGGGTTTGGGTGGGACACTGAGGCCTCTGAAGGTGAGGTCTCAGCATGAGGCCACGGGGCTGGAGGGCCAGGGAACAACCGAGTCTCCAGCGGGCAGCTCATCTGGGGCCATTCCAAATGACTTCTAGGATCCTAAAGAGACTTCAAGGGAGAATTTGAGTCGTCTCAGGTAATCAAGCGCTGGTCAATCGAAACTAGTCATTCTGGGCTGCCTAGATTAGCTGATGGGGCTGCACGCTGTGGTGACTGCTGAAGGAAGGGGCGGGCGGCTCCTTGTCTTCAGTACTGATGGCTTCAATCCGCACCTCCAGCCCTGGGTTATCAAAATGCCTTTAATTCCTCAACTGCAGATTCTGGCATAGAGGAACTGTCATTGGTGGTTGGGAAGGGAACTGCTGTCTTTGGTTGAAAGGTTCAGACTCGTTGGTTTTAGCCAGGCTTTACAAGAGCAGAGTGAGGTTGCTAATTGAAGGTATCAATATGCATTATTATGCATACCCCCCAAAACAAGGCAAAGTAAACAAAACTAGATCTGCTTATTAAAAAACAGAAATACATGTCAAGATAAATATTATGCTGGATGTTACATAGCAATCCTTTGTTTTGTTTTTGTTAATATTTAATTCACAAACTATAATTGTATGTAAGGTGATGTTTTGATAAATACAATGTGGGATAATTAAATCAAGTCTATCAATCCTTTTTTAATGATGAAGCATTTGAAATTGACTCTCTCAGCTATCATGAAATTCAGTGTATTTTTAACTATCATCCCCCTGTGATATAGCAGATCTCAAAACTCATTTCACCTGCATCTCTGAAACTCTGCACCTTTTGATCAACCACTCCTGAACCTCCCTCCCCAACCAGCCTCTGGAGACTATCATTCCACCACCTGTCAGTTCAGCTTCTTAGATTCCACACATGAATGCACTCACCCAGGGCCCACTCCAGACCTCCTGATGGAGAAATTCTGGAGAAGTGGATCTAGCTAACTGTGTTTGAAAAGTCCTGTGGAGGACTTTGACCTATGCTGTGTTTTAGTCAGCTTTTTCATTGCTGTAACCAAAGAAAGAACATTTAGAGGAGGAAAAAGGTTATTTTGGTTCATGGTTTCAGAGGTTCTGTCCACAGTCGGCCAACTCTACAGCTCTGGGTCCAAGATGAGGCAGAACATAATGGCAGAAGGGCATGACAACAGGGAGCAGAGAGAGTTCCTCTTCTCAGGAAAAGACATGGACTCCAAAGGCACCCCAGGACCTACCTTCTCCAGCCACACACTGCCTGCCAAGGTTACCTCCCAGTGAGTCCATGTCAGTGTATTAGAGACTGATGAGGTTACACCACTCATGACCTGGTCACTTCACCTCTGAAAATTCTTGCATTGTCTCACACATGAGATTTTGGGAGACACCTCATATCTAAATCAAAACACTAAATTTGAAAGACACTTATATCTGATTTCCTTTAAAATCTAAATCAAAAACCTTTTTTTCTCTTTCCACAATTTTTATTGGTTCATTATAACTGCACATACTGATGGAAGTTGTTGTTACATACTCCTGCATGCACACAGTATAGCAATGTAATTTGGCCAGTATCAGCCCCTGGTATTTCCCCTTTCCCTCTCCTCCTCCTGCCCACTGGTCCCTTTCCTCTACTGATCTCCTTTTGATTTTTTGTAAGATCCCACCCCTCCTTTCTTTTTCTTTTCCCTCTTTAGCTTCCACATATGAGAGAAAATATACAACTCTTAACTTTCTGAGTTTGGCTTATTCCACTTAACATGATGTTCTCAAGTTCCATCCATTTTTCTGCAACTAACAAAATTTCACTCTTTTTTATGGCTGAATAAGACTCTGAGGTGTGTGTATGTGTGTGTGTGTATCATTATCTTTATGCATTTGTCTGTTGATGGACACCTAAGCTGGTTCCATAGTTTGGCCATTGTGAATTGTGCCGCTGTAAAAGGGTATGTGGGCATCACTGTAATGATGACTTTCATTCTTCAGGATAAATACTGAGGACTAGTACAGCTGGGTCGTTTGGCGGTTCCTTGCCTAGTCTTTTGAGGAGCCTCCATATTGATTTCCATAATGATGGCACTAATTTACAATCCCACCAACAGTATGAAAGTGTTCCTTTTTTTCCACATCCTCTCCAGCGTTTGTTATTATTTGTATTCTTGATGGCTCACACCGGTCAGATGCCATTCTGAAATGGAATCTCAGTGAGATTCCATTCTGAGATGAAATCTCAGTGTAGTTTTGATTTGTAATTCCCTAATTGCTAATGATGTGGAACGTTTTTTCAAGTATTTGTGGCCCATTTGCATTTCTTCTTTTGATAAGGGTCTGTTTAATTCGTTCACCCATTTATTAATGGGGTTATGTGATTTTTGTAGTTTTCTGAGTTCTGTATATATTCTAGATATTAACCTCATAAAAGTAGCTAGCAAAGATTTCCTCTCACTCTGTGGGTTGTCTCTTCACATTCCTAATTGTTCTCTTAACAACAAAAAATTTTAAAGTGGTTTAGGCCCAAGTTCTAAAAAGACCACTGAGGCAGAGAGTTGGCAGTCCATTTCCCACCTGTTCACTTATTAGGGTGGGCAGATAAAACCCAAGATGCTCAGTTCCACTGGAATTCCAATAAACACCAAATAAAGTGTCAGTAAAAGTGTATCCTATAGATACTCAAAAACTGCTGCTGATCCAAATTCCAATTTAACTGAACTCACTGGATTTTTGAGGGTTAAATCTGACAACCCCATCACCAGCCCCTTCCCCAGTGAGTTCTGGGGGTGTGAGGTGGAACCCAATGGCCACTCTTCTGCGTTCGCAGCAGGGCATGCGGAGAAAGCACAGTGTAATCCAAGTCTTTGCCTTTTTATAAACACTTTGCTACATGCTGTGATTTGGGAAAACAGCAATTACTATACTTAACGTGATTTGTTTATTTGGTGTCATGAAAAAAAAAAAGTGTTTGCCCCCTTTTAACCTTGAAAGGAAAGGAAAGCCCCAGACATCCTCCTTATTAGTGCCTCCAGAGAATTCCAGAAAACCAAGCAGAGCCAAAGGAGGATGGGAATGGGGAGGTGGATTTTAAAGAGCAGAGGGGCAGCCATCGAGCTGGAGTGTGTTAGGGTGTGCCCGTGTGTGATCAGGATGCATCCACAGGAGCATGTTGGGAGGTGGGGAGCCTTGCAAGATCCCCGAGGACACATACCCATTGCTCCTGGTGTGGGGATTATACACACCCCGCCATTTTTTCCCCTTTCTTTTAGTACCAGGGATTGAACCCAGGGGTGCTTACCCACTAAGCCACATCCCCAGCTCTTTTTAAAAATATATTATTTTGAGACAGGATCACACTAGGTTGTTACAGCCTCACTAAGTTGCTGAGGCTAGCTTTGGACTCGTGATCCTCCTGCCTCAGCCTCCCGAGCTGCTGGGATCACAGGCGTGGGCCACCGGCCCGGCTTGCAACACCATTCTTGAGATGCGAGGAGTGTGCACGTCAGTACAGTCCTTCCCAGCGGCCCCTCCCATCTTCCCCATCTCTGTTTCTGCTCCCATCTCCTGGCATGTGCTCATTCCTCATTCAACGCAAACGCACTGCCCACCGCTGGACATGCCAAGACTGGCTGGGCTCGCTCCCCTCAGACCTGCCCACCCGGGAGGCATGGGGAAGGCGCCCACCCGACAGACTGCCCAGGGCTCTCCTGCGCGGATGGGTGAATACCTGCAGAGACCCGGCAACCTGTCCCGAACCGCGAGGGCCGACCTCGGAGGCTGCCTCCACAACTGCCTTCTAACCGCATTCTCAGGCTTCAAGTGACCCATGAGATGTAGCGGCCGTCCCTTCCCGGGAGACTCAGCAGAAGGTGCTTCACGAACTCAATCGTCCAGCGGAGGACCCTGCCCTGCAGCGCTAATGCTAGGGCACCGTGGGGATGGCCGCAAATGCGCCTCCAGCGAACCGGCTCTCGGACAGACAGATTTCTTAAGGAGGAGTAGAGATGGTCGACGTTTTGAATTAGCTTTTCTGGTATATGTGCACTTTGGCTTCTAAGGATTAAGGGGAGAGACATGCACTGCCAAATGGCCAACCTGTACCCCACCTCTGAGATCCTGCAGGATTGAAGACGGGAGAGACTCCTGGGTACCCTCAGCCCCAGTGGGCCTCCCGTCCACCCCACTCTGTGGGGCTGGCATGAGGGGAGGAGCCCTGGCACATCCCTGGCAGTGATGCATGGTGCACAGCTCTTTTTATTCAATGACAAATGAGCAGTGGCCAGGGAGAGGAATCAGGGCGGTGGGATCAGGGAGGTGGGAGAACAGAGATGGGAAGCAGGGGCGCCTCTGCCTCGGTTCTGGACCCCTGGCTCTGGTTCACAGAGGGCCAGGTCGGTCCTGAAACCCCTTGCAACCTTCCATGAATTGTAAACAGCCTGTTTTATCTGTCTTCAAAGCAGCTTCCCAAGCAATTAGTTTAGCTGCAGTTTGGGGATCGCTGACACAGCTCCTGGTCTCTCTCCAGTCGTTAACCACACAGCTGTTTGGGGGTGATTGTTTTCTTTTTTCAAAACTAATTCAAACTCAGGAATCACTTTCATGGACACTCAAATTGCTTTGATGTTTTCCCTTCCCCATCAAAGATGCTGTTTTTGTGATTTCTAACCCAGAGACAAAGGATTGCTTGACATATGGTTCTGTTTTCTTGACTAGGTCTCGATATAACTCAGTTTAATGTGCAGAAAGCAGTGAGAGCAGTCTGAGGGTCCAGAGAGCGTGTCCACCTCTGCAGACATCCCTGGCCTGTCCGTAGCACATGAGGAGGTTGGGGCTGCCCCTGTGGAGGACAGCTCCTGCAGCAGGCCCTCTGGGATCCCCCAGAAAGCTGAGAAAGCCCACGTACCGTTACAGCTTCCTGCACTTTGCCAAGTCAAGGTTCCCTGGTATTAGAATTAATTGTAAATGAAACTCATGGTAGAAATCCTAGTATTTGCTATTTATGTGTTCGCCTCTGTATGGGTAATGGCCTTGAAGTACCACACGTGCATGTGAATGTCTAAGTATCTGTTCCTGGTGTTCTGCCGCATGGTGGCTGCTCAGCCTGCAATGACAGTCATTGTTTCTGAGCACAGTGGGGCCCCATCATGGTGTGGAAAGTGGAGGTCAAGGAACCCTAACAAGGGGTCACTTTGCTGTGCAATGAATTAAAAAAGCAAAACAATGTTTTCATCAGATCTGTAATGTCCTCAGAAGCCCATAGAATAAAGTATAAAGAGGGAAACTTCTAGACCTTAGTGAAATGAGGCAGTTGTAAAGAAGCAGAGGCCTCTCCTCAGCCTACACATGAGGGTGGGGAGGACTGAGCCGGCTGCATCGCCTGTGAGCAGGCATATTCACACTTACACTGCATTCTGATTAGCTGAGGACTATGATTCCTGCATATCACAGGTCAGACGGTAGACCAGACCACCCAGGTTCATTTCTCCAACATTTAGTATCATTTCTCATTTACTTACTTTAGTACATTTACATTACATTATTTCATTTCTCCAACATTTAGTACCAATATTTAGTACCAATGCAAAATTTATATGATTTTATTGAAAGTATAACCTAAGTGGCACAAATTAGGATATCAAAATGACATCACTAAAACTGGATGAAAAGTAAAGAATTTCACCTCCAAGAAAAGCAGTTTGTCAGGAAGTCAGTGTAATTGGAACCACCATGACAGTAATCATGGCGGAGCTGAATTTCTCTTGGTTCCTGGAATCTCCTGATGTGTTGGAAAGTCTCAGTGGCATAAAGGGCAGTAACCAGTTGACACAAGAAAGGTTTTCTAATCCAGAGTTCAGTGGGCATGTCACTGTGTCACTGCGTGGTCGGGGACTCCACTATGCCATTGACATGTCCCCGCTCCAAAGGGTCTGTTTTCTTAAATGTGGGCATTTAATTTGAAAAATTGGATGAGTGGCCCCACTTCAGTATCACCATGCCACAGCTTCTAAGAGTCGCCCAGTGGTTGAAACCATGATTCCCAAAGCAATTAAAGCCACAGGCTGTTGGCAGGACCAACCAGAGCTCCACAGCACCACTGGAGAGAGCTCCATCGTCCTCTGCCAGATGAGAGCAAAATGGCCCCTTTCATTCCTGCAGTGCCTTAATTCCTATGCTGGGTTATTAAGGACAATAACCTTCAGCTTCCTGCTTGTCGGCTTCTCCTCTCCCTGTTGTTTTTAAAAAGTAAATGGACATTTTACACCTGGGACAGCCTGTGTCCCAGCCTGTGTGCTTGACCTGAGGACCAAGATGCAGAGTCCTCAAAGTCAACTTTGGGTTCCTCCCAGGAACTGCGGGGAACCCTCTCCCCTGCTCTGTTGTGCTTCCAGGGAAGTCAGCCTTTGCACACACTATCTCCAAGGGGCTTCAGGGCACCTGCAGGGCCTGCAGTAGAGGTGACCCAGAGCCAGCTGGCCCGTCAGGTCCTGGGCACTCACTCACCGCTCAGAGTCTCTGGAACAGCTACTCCCTCTGAGGTTTAGTTCCCGCATCTGTAAAATAAGAACAGCACACAGTCCCAAGCACCTAGCAAGCACTTATGCACTTAACAAGTATGGGAACACTTCTAGAAAACTCTGAAGGACTGCGCATTGGCAGAAGGAGCCATGAACTGGAACATGAAAAAATGGGTTGGGAGATGCTGGGCCACTAACCAGATGTCTCTGAGTGCTCACTTTCTCCTAGGCTAATGGCAAATGTAGTTCCCTCAGGGGAACTACAGGGCTTGCCCTGAAGGGGAAATAAGAGAGCACAGTGATGGGAAGTGGTGTTGGGGTGTGGGAACTTAGGCCTCATGTGCACTATTTGAATCTCAGTCCTTCTCTGAGTTCTGGGGTCTTGGGCAGTTGCTCTTTTCTCTCTTCTCATTTCTAGAAACAGCACAATAACCACGTGGTGGTGCCCATGAGGACCTGGAGTTCTCACCTGCAAAGTTCCTGATGCACAGTGGGGCTGGGCAGGGGCAGAGGCACGGCTTGGGCAGGCCTGCGGGACCTGGCTATGCTGGACATCAGCTCACGTTTGCATGCTTTTTTGGAAGATGGACCAGTAAGCTCTCTCTCCCAACCCCCGTTTGCAACCTGCAGAAACTGTGCCTGTCACTACTTCCCAGGATGCCAGGTGCTACCATCCACAAACCTGCAAATGAATGGTCTCCTGACTTTTGTCATTTGTTTTAATTTTATCAAAATATATTTATTTATATGTCCAATGTGACATTTGATGCACAGATACATAATGAACTTACTTACTTACTTACTTACTAATTAACACCTCCATATTCTCCACATAATTATCTTTTAAGTGTGTGCTAAGAATACTTAAGACATGCTTGCTCAGCAAGTTTCGGGGATACAAGGTAATTACTGGCTGCAGACCCCAGCTCCACAATAAGTCTCTAGCTCTCAATCTACACCATGGAAACCTTGTGTCCTTTGATCAACAGTTCCCCATACCTCCCAAGCCCTGTGTCCCCGACAATCCCATTCTCTTCCTGCTTCCATGAATTTTGCTTTCTGGGTTCCACAGTAAATGAGATCAGGAAGTGTTGGTCTTTCTGTGCTTGGCTTAGCATTCATTCCGCTTAGCATAATGTCCGTCAAGTTCAACCATGCAAACAGCATGACTTCCTTTTTTGTCAAGATGGTATAAATATTCTGTGGTATGAGCACTTAACGAGTTCTTTGTCCACTCCCCTGTGAGGACGCTTAGGATTTTCAAATGTTGACTATTGCCCGAAGTGCCACAATGAACATGGGGGTACAGATGTCTCTTTGAGGTACTGATTTCACTGTCTTTAGATTTATATCCAGAAATGGATTGGAGGATCCCATGGTAGTCCTGTTTTTCATTTTGGGGGGAAACTCCAAACTGTCTTCTATAACAGCTGTGCTACAGTCCCTCAAATAGTATGCGAGACCTGTGTTTTCTTCACATTCTCACCAAAATGTTCCTTCTGGATTTGATGATGGGCATCGTGAGGGGTGACACCCAATTCCCTGGTTATTGGTGGACTGAGGACATTCCACACCCCTGCTGGTCATTACCTGCCTTCCCCTGTCTTCCCCAGGTCATGGGTGATCTGAGTACCATTTCTTACCATTCCTATGTCTTCTTTGGGAACATGTCTACTCAAATCCTTTGCTCAGTTTTAATTGGGTTATTTGGATTTCTGCTGTTGAGTATGTGAGCTGCCCATGCTCACTGGACACCAGCCTCTGGTCAGGCACATGGTAGGCACCTGCTTCTCCCATTCTGCAGGTGGTCTTCTCTTTCATTGGTTGTTTCCTTGGTTATAGGAACATTTAGTTTGATGTAGTCCAATTATGTGACTTTGCCCTTTATACCTGTGTTTAGGGGTCACACCCAGAAATCACTGCCTAGACCAAGTGCAAGGAGCTCTGCCCTGGGCTTTCTTCTGGGAGTTCCATGGTTTGGGGTCCCATGATGTTTGGACTCTTGGAAACACAGTGCTTTCTGGTGCCAAGAGAAGGCATTGGTTGGAAAGAGGTTAGGTCAGAGAGTACCAGCAAATGCTTTTTCCAACACCATTCTGGGAATGTCCTGCTGAAACACTCACACGTATGAATAACACTGACAATACTGCAATAGGGTTAATACTGGGGAAAATACAGTGCTTACCAAGAGCTAAGTGATCAGTAAACCACAAGGGAGTTGTACTTTAGATTATTCTATGCCATTTATGCAGCAAGTACCAGAAGCACAGACTGGACAGCTGGGTTTGTATCACAAGGAGAAGACGTGGGGAGTCAATGGTGGCTCAGCAGCCCCAGGAGACGCATGGTCCTCTCCACCTGCTGCTGTGGAGTTGATGTGGTGGAACAGCGGCTGCTGCTCAGGTGCAGGGACAGAAGGCCAGAACAGCGCCAGTCAATGTCACTGCTTGATCCAGTGAGGCAGAAGTCCTTTCTGCTCTCTATTTTAATCATGCGATACTTTTAGAGTACATTCCTTTGAACTTTGGCTTACCACCAGCTGCTCACGGTGTGTCCTGATGAACAATGAAACGTTCTCATGACCTCTCATTGGCCAATCCAGTCCCTTCACTATTTTGGACCTGTCTTCCTACATGAGACCACTGAGTCAGACACGTGAGTAGTAGCCACGGAGACCCTCGGTGCCAGTCTGGTGGAAAGGAGCTGACGTCCTGTGCAGCTCACCTGACTCCTCACATGCACTCGGTCACCTGTGGGAGGGCAAGTGAAGCCCATCATCCTCCCCAGGGAGAGAAAGTCTACCTAGGGCTCCCTGGACATCGTGGGCAATACCACAGACAGCGAGAGACACCTTCTGGAAACATTTAAAAAGGTGGTCAAGGTGTATAGAGATAGGAGGAGTTTTGAGGAACAGTGAATGGATATAGTGAGGTGCATTTTACTTTAAAAACCTATACATCTGCGTCTGTTTATATGTGTAAGAAGTTTTGTAGGGAAGGTATTGGAAGTTTGCTCACCAAATTGTCAACTCTGTTTATTTCTGTAGAACAGAGGGGTTGAATATGAAAAGCATCTGGAGGACGTTGCTGAGATATTATATAAATAGAAACTTTTGCAAGGAGACTGCATTTATGCATCTGTTAGTTGCCAGAATCCCCAGCACTGGGATTGAACCCAGGGCCTCACAAATGCTAGGCAACTGCTCAGCCCCTGAGCTACACCCCAGCCCTTTTTAATTTTCATTTTGAGACAGGCTCTTGCTGAGGTTGGCTTTGAACATGAAATTCATTTCCCCCACACATCTTTTTATTGGTACTTTATAATTGGACATACTAATGGGATTTGTTGTTACATATTTGTACAGGTACACAATAGAACAACACAGTGTACCCAGCATCACATCCTCCATTCCTCCCCACCTCCCACTCCCTGGTTCCTTTCCTGAAATCCACCCCCACATTTCTTTTCCATTTTCCTCTCTAGCTTCCACATATGAGAGAAAAATATGGCCTTTCCCTTCTGAGTTTAACTTATTTCACGTAACATAACTGTCACTCATTCCATCCATCTTCCGGCAAGTGACATAATTTAATTATTCTTTATGGCTGAATAAAACCCATTGTGCACATAGACCACATTTCCTTTATTCATTCATCCATTGATTGTCACCTTGGCTGGTTCCATAGCTTGGCTATTGTGAATTGTGCTGCTACAAACATGGGTACCTATGTATCACTGTAGTGTGATGATTTTAATTCTTCAGGATAAATACCGAGGGTGGTATATTTGGGCCGTCGGGTGTTTTCATGTCTAGTCTTTTGAGGAGCCTCCATATTGATTTCCATAGTAGATGCACTGAATTTGGAGTCCCACCAACAATGTGAAAGTGTTCCTTTTTTTCCACCTCCTCTCCAGCATTTGTTATTATTTGTATTCTTGATGGCTGCCATTCTGACTGGAGTGAGATGATAGCTCCGTGTAGTTTTGATTTGCATTTTCCTAATTGCTAATGATGCTGAACATTTTTTCATGTATTTGTGGGCCATTTGTATTTCCTCTTTTGAGAAGTATCTGTTTAGTTTGATTGCCCATTTATTACGTGGGTTATTAGATTTTTTAGATGTTAAGTTTTTTTAGTTCTTTACGTGTTCTAGATATTAACCCTCTGTCAGAAGAGTATCTTGTAAAGATTTTCTCCCATTCTGTAGGTTCTCTCTTCACATTCTGAATTGTTTCCTTTGCTGTGCAGAAGCTCTTAACTTTGATGCCATCCCATTTATTAACTCTTGGAATTGTTTCCTGAACCTTAAGGATTCTATTGAGAAAGTCATTACCTGTGTCTGTATGCTGGAACATTGGCCCTGTGTTTTCTTCTAAGAGTTGCATAGTTTCTGATTTAATTCCAAGGTCTTTGATCCATTTTGAGTTTATTTTCTGCAGGGTGAGAGATAAGGGTCTAGTCTCATTCTTTTACATATGGATAACCCATTTTCTCAGTATCATTTGTTAAGAAGGATATCTTTTTTCCAATGGATGTTTTGGCATCTTTGTCCAGAATCAGATGACTACAGATGTGTGGTTTTCTCTATGTCTTCTATTCTATTCTGTGCCATTGGTCTATGTGTCTGTTTTTTGGTTTTTTGGTTTTTTGGGGGGAGGGGTTGTTTTTTGTTTTTGTTTTTTGTTTTTTTGCTAGTACCATGCAGTTTTGTTACTATAGCACTATAGATAATGTAAAGTCAGGTATTCTGATGCTTTCAGCATCACTTTCTTGGCTTAGAATTGCATTGACTATTCTGGGTCTTTTATTCTTTCAAATAAATTTTAGGACTGTTTTCTTTTTCCAGATCTGTGAAGAGCGCATTGGTATTTTGATGGCAATTGCTTTGAATCTGTATATTTTTTGATATATGGCCATTTTAACAATATTAATTCTGCCTATCCATGAACATTGGAGGGCTTTCCATTTTCTGAGGTCTTTTCAATTTCTTTCTTCAGTGTTCTACAGTTTTCATTGTAGAGGTCTTTCATCTCCTTGGTTAGAGTTATTCCTAAGGTTTTTTGTTAGTTTGGTTTTTTTGGAGGCTATTGTGAATGGAATTGTTTTTCTGATTTCTTTCTCAGCAGATTTGTTGTTATATAGGAAAGCTACTGATTTTTGTATGTGGATTTTGTAACCTGATACTTTAGATCAGTTTGTTCTTTTTCAAGGGCCTCATTAGGTTGTTTATTTGGGATCTTTATAATTTTCTTATGTAGGCAACTGATAGCTATAAACTTTCCTCTGAGAAATGCCTTCATAGTATCCCAGAGGTTCTGATGTGTTATATCACTCTTCTCATTTCAGTCTAAGAATTTAGTTTCTCCCTTGATTTCTTCTATCACCCATTCATCAGAGGTGTATTGTTCAATCTCTGTGTATCATCTGTATATCAGAGAAAACATTCAGCCTTTGGTTTGAGGGATTTGGTTTATTTCACTTAGCGTGATATTCTCCAACTATATCCATTTACCTGCAAATGCAATAATTTCATTCTTCTTTAAAGTTCAGTAATATTCTATCATATATAATATATATTATATATGTATACTATATATATAGTATACATATATATATAGTTTAGCTATTGTGAGTTTTGCTGCTCTAAACATTAATGTGACTGTGTCACTGTAGTGTGCTGATTTTAAGTCCTTTGGGTATAAACCAAGGAGTGGGAAAGCTGGGTCAAATGGTGGGTTCACTTGCATGGTATATTAACCTCCATCCTTTCACTTTCAGTCTGTGTCTTTCTTTGTCTGTAAAGTACGTCTCATGCAAACAACATATAGTTGGGTGATGTTTTGTAATAAATTCTGCCAGTCTATGTCTTTTAATTGTAGAGTTGAGACCATTTATAGTCAATGTTATTATGTAGATGTTTATTAATTCCTGTCATTTTGATATATTTATAATATTTACTTTCCTGTTTCCCATTTGCTTAACTACTCTTCAGCTGAGATTTCTTTATTTGTGTGTTCTGGGGTTTGTTTCTTATTTCTTCTATGTGCAGTATGTCTTTAAGTAAGTTCTGTGGTGCCAGTTTAGTTGTCATGAATTCTTTTAGTTTCTGCTTATCTTAGAAGAATTTTATTTCTTATTTGATTTTGAAGGATAGCTTTGCTGGATATAACAGTCTTGGTTGACAGTATTTTCTTTCAGGACTTGGATCGCATCATTCTAAGCCCTTCTGGCATTCAGACTTTGTGTTGAGAAAGAAGAAGTGATTCTGATTGGCTTGCCTCTTGTTACAATTTGGATGTGAGGTGTCCCCCAAAAGCTCCCATGTGAGACAATGCCAGGAGGTTTAGAAGAGAAATGACTGGGTTATGAGAGCCTTGACCCCATCAGGGAACTAATCCCTGATGGGATTAGCTGAGTGGTAACTGAAGGTGAGTAGGGTATGGCTGGAGGAGGTGGGCCATTAGGAGTGTGCCTGTAGGGTATTTATTGTGTCTGGCAGGTAGAGCCTCTCTGTTTCCTGATCATTATGTGAGCTGCTTCCTTCTACCACACTCTTTTGCCATAATGTTCTGCCTCAGCTGGAGCCAGAGAATGGAGCCAGCCTTTAATGGACTGAGACCTCTGAACCCGCAAGGCTTCAAATAAACTTTTCCTCCCCTACAATTATTCTTGTCAGATCTTTTAGTTACAGCAGTGAAAATCTGACTAAAACACCTCTCTAAGCATGACCCACCATTTTTCTCTTAAGGCTTTTAAAACTCTATCCTTAGTCTGTATGTTAGGCATTTTATTTATAATGTGTGGTGGAGAGGCTCTTTTTGATCTTGTCTATTTGGGGTTCTGCATGCATCCTGCATCTGGATACCCATCTCATTCTCAAGTTTTGGAAATTTTTTGTTATTATTTCCCTCAAAGAGATGATAAATTCCCTTAGCCTGAACCTTACAACCCTCCTTGATTACAATGATTCTTAAATTTGTTCTCTTAATGTTTTCCCAGAATTCTTATATATTCTGATTGTGGTTACTTATTTTTTTAAGTGCTATTTGAATGTTGAAGGCTGGATACTTTGTCTTCCAGTTCTGACATTCTGTCTTCAGCATGTTCTACTCTATTAGAGAGACTTTTGACAGACCATTTTATTTGATTTATTGTGTCTATCATTTCCAAGATCTCTATTATGTTCTTTTTCAATAGTTCTATTTTCTCATTGGGTTACTCATCCATACCCTATGCTAACTTCCTTAATTTATTCAGTTGTTTTCTGTGTTCTCTTGGAATTCATTGACCATTTTTATAGTGATTCTTTTGAATTCTTTATCTGATATTTCCCACTTCAGTATCTTTGGAATCAGTTGCTGGTGAAGTATGAACTTTAGAAAGTGCTGTGTTAGCTTGTTTTTTCACATTTCTTGTGTTTCTGTATTGAATTTTGTTCATCTGTTTCACTTCCGCTTTTATGTGTAGACCTTTAGAGGACACAGTCTTCATTTGCCGAAGTGTCCAGGTCAAAACCCCTCATAGGTGTGCCACCAACTGCCTTTGTGTTAATTCTGTGTTTTTGACACAACAGTGGGTGACCATAAATGGGACCTGGGGGCCACCTCTAGCTGTTTCTACTTGGGGCCTGGTTGTTAGTTTGGATTTTTGTCTCCGTATTCTTTGTATTAAAGTGTAGCTGAAGATTGAGTGTCATTAATTTGTGTCTGCACAAGGTGCGCTCTCTTTCTATTGACTTTAGTTCAACAGCAAAATCTCTACCCTGTGAATCTGCAGTGTCCCTGGAGGTTCCCAGTACCCCACAGAAGAAGGAAAAACAAACAATAGCAACAACCAATGCAAACAGTATACAACATTAGTAAAATTACCCAGTTTTTACTATGACATCTGCAACATTAACTACCACAAAAACAGGAGGGTTAGAATCAGTGATTGTCAACGATAAAAATAATAGACATGAACTAGATCTGGCTTTAAAGCATACAACAGGTGCCCACTATTTCCTTTACACACAATAGCAATAATTACATCATCACTAAAGGTGGGGGCAGGAGTTATATAAACCATTTAATTCTAAACTATGGCAAAATAGTTAATTAAGGGAAAAGAAAATGTTCTAGAAAGAAAAGTTTACAAATTAAAAAAGTGAACAGAGAAGGCAGAAGAGATGTAATAGGTGATGGCTAAAAGGAAGGAAGAGAAAGATAGGAGAAACAAAGTAAAGGGAGAAAGAAAAAGAATAATAGAATCTGGCTATTAGCAAGAGAAAAGAGAAACAAACAAATGAAAACAATACTGAACCAAATAAAAATATAAAATACTTAACCCTCAGAAGAAAAAGCAAGGAAAAATAACTACCTTAAAAGATGCTCAGAATGAGAGGAAAAAAAGAAACATATATGTTGAAATACACACACACACACACACACACACACACACACGGGAAAAAAGAGAGAGAAAAGACAAAGATTCTTAATGATAAATGAGGGAATTGTCTCCACTGAGGTGGAGTCCGTGAGAATGGATGGTGACTGTCCATGTCTGGCTGTCTTCTTCGCGTTTGTTCTGTACTGAGAGTGAGAGCAAGGGCTGGGGTTGTGAATCCCTTCCTTCTTGTGTGTTGCTCTCTGAGCTGCTGGTTGGAGTGGCCTCGAACTGAAGTTGGTGAATAAGTCTCAGCTTCCCTTCTGCCCAGTATGAGGTAGGATGGAGTGGGAAGAACTGTCAGCTGGAGTTCTGTCCACATAGACCAGATTGATGCACTCGTGGGGTACAGGGGGTGCTGCTGAGTGTTCTAGGAGGGGATTTCCAGTGGCTGGGGCTTAGGTCTAATCAGGCCTTAGGAACTGTGTTGAGTGGTGTCTGCTCTGGAGAGATTGGATCAATCCACTCCAGATTTCCGTCAGGGTTCTGGATCACAGAAGCCTCCCCAACTCTCTGTTCCTTGGACAGGAGGGCCAATCCTCCACCCTTCTGCTGATCACAAGCACAGCTTCCCAGGCTCAGTTCCTGAGTGTGTTCACACCCACCTGGTGGCTAAAAGCACAATGAGTTGGATGTCCCTTCACTTTTCTGACTTGAATGTCCCTATTTTGGTGTTCTCTGTGTCCGTTTCATTCTCATTTTGCTAGGTACACCCAGGCCATATGGTACGTGTTTGCCAGGACAGTGTGGCAATGTTTACTTCAATCTCTTGGCTCTGCATCAGCAGCTGCTATGTGACTCCCTCAAGATGCTCCACCTCGGCTCTCTACAGCTGGTTGGTAAAATGAGCACTTTTCAAGCACCAGTGCACAGTGCAGCCTCTGGATCAGCTGTGTTCAGGCTGCTTTCCTCTTACTGGTTTTTCTTTACCAAATCTGTGTTTCTCTCTGTATTCTCCCTCCCTCTGTGCTGAACCAGTGTGGCTACTGCTGCCACAACCAGCTTCGCTCCGACATACTCTTTCTTCTTCACTCAATGCATCCAAATTTCTGAATCTCTACGACACTCTGACTGCCCGATATTGACTTTTTTTGAAATCTCTTTCACCCACCACACTGAGAAGCAGTGCTCCTGCTATCGAATTCTGAGCCATGGAGAAGCTAGGAATCCAGCCTTCCTCTCACCTGCCATCTTGAATCTTCCTCCTGACTCATGACATTCTCCTGCTTCAGTCACCCGAGAGGCTGAGACCACAGGCGTGTGCCACTGTGCCTACCTTTCTAAACATCTTCTGCATTACCTCTTTGCATTTAAAAATATAATAGTATGCAGGATTTTCACCTTCAAATAATCAACATCTGGGAGTATCATGAGTTGATGTAGAAAGAAGAAATGTGGGGAGAGAAAGCATGAGTAATTAAATGATTTTATAGTTAAATGTGTTTTTATCAAACAGCAAAGGCTCCATTCAACTACAATCACTTATCTACCTGATATTTATCATGTGCCCACTACAACTTGTCAGGTGCTAAGATAGATGTGCAAGTGCTTCTGTACAAACAGAAGCAGTGGGAATGGATCCAAGGACAAGCTGAAGGGCTCTGAAGGTCGACTGAAGCTGAGAGTACAGAGCAGAGCCTTTGTGAAGGGGTGAGTTCTAAGGTTTGAAGTGCATACTCCCTAGGAGGATGGTTTGCGCTGTCCTAGGGTGAGGTGGGAGGAATCCATTTATTTAACGTTCCACCCTAAAGATAACTGGTTGCTTTGCACAGCTGGAGATCAAAGAGAGAGGGAGAACAGTCCATTGAGTGGCCCTAGGAGTCCAAATCTCATCCTTAAGATACTTCTCAGCCTACTACGCAAGGCCCTGGCTTATGTCTATTTTAAGATAGCCATTCCTAACAGAAAGTCTCACGGGACTGCAAGTTTAAGAACTTGCTAACATTCATGGAGGTTTGGAAGCAAATGCTCTTCAAGTCCTGGCAGC
The DNA here is from genome assembly GCA_020662805.1 of Glaucomys volans. Taxonomy (NCBI): domain Eukaryota; kingdom Metazoa; phylum Chordata; class Mammalia; order Rodentia; family Sciuridae; genus Glaucomys; species Glaucomys volans. Next base: position 57,037 of record JAJEJO010046670.1, read on the forward strand.
AGGAAGGGAGCAGTGTCAGCCTGGGTCCCGGCTGCCACTCTCAGGACAGACCATAGGATGTTCGGTGCTCTCGGTCTGCATTCAGGGTGATGTCACTCTTGTGTTCTGTCACTTGCTCTTCACACGTCCTGAGGGCCTAATGCGTGCCCATGCTACACCAGCTGCTCTGCAGACACTGCCTCTATCTTCAAAATCCCCCTGGAAGTGTGGATCATTACCACATTACCACAGAGGAAACAGGGGCCAGAAGGCTCAGGAAAACTGCCAGCATCACCACATGGCAGAATTAGGGTGTCAGACAGTGTTTGTCTCATTGTGAAGCCAAGGTACTGTCTCCAAAGAGGCAGGAACAGGAGGGGTAGGAGGAGCAGGAAGAAGAGGACAAGCAGAGGAGGAAGACATGGAGGAGGAGCAGGAAGAGTGGGAGGAAGAGGAGGGGAAGGAGCAGGAAGAGGAGGGAAAGGGAGAAGGAGGAGGAAAGGAGGAAGAGGAATGGGAGAGGAAGAGCAGGAGGAGGAGAAGGAAGAAAAGGAGGAGGAAGAGGAGCAGGAGGAGGAGCAGAAGGAGGGGGAGGACAAGAAGCAGAGGGAGAGAGGGAGGGAAGGGAAGGAGGTCACTTTTGCTGATTACATGATTTTATTCATTTAAAACTGAGTATTGGAAAGACTAGTAGAGCTTGCCAAAACCACAGCAAGCTCACCTCCCTAAGTGCCTCCCACTATGGCTCTGCCGGCTCCTCAATGTTAGAAAAGAATTGAACCATGATAAATGTAACAATTCATTTTGTGCTCATTTTGCATCTATATATTTTCTCTATAGCAATACTGGAAGGGTAGAAAACTGATTCAAAAATATTTGTCATCTTTCCCTGATAGAAATAGTTTTTCTCAATCAAGCTATAATGCAGAAGTGAACAAACCATGTATTATATATTCAAATTACACAGAGCAATAAATAATTCTCAAGGGAAATAAGCAATGATTTCCAAAAATTCAGTTGACATCCCAAATTAGATCTACATAAAAAGATCAACCAATTAACTCTGCCAACAGCTCTTTCCATTTTCTATCCTCCCTTGCATTCTAAAATTTTGTTTATATAATTACTTCGGAACCACAGGGGAAGTAAACTCATTTTATCTTTTAGGGAATAATTGTCTTATTCAAAGGGCAGCAGTTCCATCCATGAACATGAAAAAGAAGTGAAAAAAGAATCCCCAATGTTTCCTCATACTGAGAGAAAAATTGCATCAGGTTGCAAAGGAGTGAAAAGGTTAGGGAGATTAAAATGATCTCATCGTTTAACTTGGATAAATGTCAGAGGAAAAGGAAATGGAATTGCTCTGTTTGCTCCTTCCTAAAGAAATCAACCAAAGAGCTGAGCAGATTCCTCATGTGGAAATCCAGGAGCTTCCTTGCTTCGACATACAGGGAAAGGAGCAATGCATAGCTCCCGCCTGCTATTTTCAAAAATCTTCTTTCCTGAAGCTAAATCACATTTTGCCTACAGAAATGATCAGTTACAGAAAGATATGTAGACAAGATGCTCACAGTGGACCTATTCATAATCACAGTGGCTGGGTATCACTGAGGAGGGACTGACAGAAGACGGGGCAAAGGTGTGCCACATCCCTTGGAGGTATAGATGCCTATAGATGCTGTTCATCGGAAGGGACGACCTTGCGGACAGACTTCTCTGGGGAAAAAACCACAGTCTGTTTCCAAGTACTCCCCAACTGGTCTTCCTTCCCCAACCCTGCTGTTTATCTATGTAATTACACACATTCCTTCCAACTGAGGCTGGGGGCTTCTTACTCACTCCTTTAGGATTGGTCTCTTGGGAGCCCCTGGACTCAGTGGAAGCACGCCGTCCTCCTTCCAGCCGCTCTGCCTCTCTCACAGCTGGACGATCAATGAAATTCTAAGCACATGGAAGGTGGTCGGGGTTTGTTTGCACATCCTCTGTGGCTGACCTTGTACGACATCTTTCTTCTACTGAATCACTCACCCCATGTATTAAGCAGCTTCTCTCCTGTGCAATCTGGAAGCTTTGACAGAGGGGTTTAGTGCCCGAACTAGATCCTCATGACACATGATCAGTCACGTCTGTTCTCCTGGCCTTGCAGATGCCATGGCCAACTCCAAGACAGTGACCATTTCTACTGTTTTAAAATCCGCTGGTTGGGACATAGCTGGCTTCCTCCAGCACAGCCCGACTTCTCTCGAAGCCCCAGCATGCAGTCACTAGGAAATCACTGAAATCCACACTGATGAAGTTCAAGTGTGTGTACTGTACTGTCAACTCACACGGACGCACTGGCTATGCTTGGCAGCACCACTGGGTCTTGGTGACGCTGTCCTGCTCCGCCAGCCCGGGGACTCCCCTGCATGACCTGTGAGCTCCTTTGAATGTCCCTTACACAGACCTTAACTTCCAAAACATTAAAATGAAAAAAAATAAAATAAAAAAGATTCTCAGGAAATAGAAATGTCGGTACTGGAATCTCATTGGGCTTTTAACCAAGTTAAGCTGAATGACGCCTCCATCACAAGTGACAGCACCCATTTCCCTGCACTGGACCTGGTGTTGCTTCAGCCTCTGTGGAAATCACGCCAGCTGCATCAGAAGCCTTGGTGAGCTCACCTGCAGCAAGGCCATGTCTCAGCACAGTGCTGGGCCAGCCTCCGCCTCCCCTGGGAATTTGGTGGTCACGTCCCACCCCATGACTTTGGTGCAAGCTCGAGTCTGTGGAGCACAGGGAAGCTTTGGTGGCAGCCACACAGGGACAGTCTCGCCCCCAATCTCCCACGTACCCACGTTGCCCACACGCCACAGACAGAAAGTGCCTTCCAAGACTCAAAAATAAACTTAAGAGGCTGAAGTAGAAAAGAAAACTTGGAGCTATTTCTACCACACCACACTGCCCTGGATCCCATTTGAGAATCTGGTTTTAAAGTGACAATGATATGAAATGCCCGTCTCATGATTTTTCTTCTTCTTGGAGAAAACACTTCTTTTTTTCTTTTTGGAGCACTCAGGGACCTCCAATAAGTGCCAGGGCATTTCAGATATCTCTTGGCTTATGCTATTGACATTCCTTAAGTAATTAGCCTTGCTTCCGCGTCAGAACTTCCTTCTTTCCTTGAAACCAAGTTGTATGTTTCCATGCCCTTTAAAAAAAAAAAAAAAAGACAAAAAATGCTATTGACCCTGATATCTGCTAATAGGCTGCGATCTTTGGCACTGTTGCAACATTAGAATATTTACCTTAGAGCCAAATTGCCGTTTTGATGTTCCCCCCCTTATTCTTACAATTTTATGAGGTTGTCTTTCTGTGTCAATTGCATATTGAAAAGCATCTGGCTACCTGTGCAGACTCTCCCAGTTCCAACCACAAATTACAGCTGTCGTTTTCCTAATAGCTAGCTTTAGTCAATAAGTTGCTATTGCTGTCTTGACAGAGGGGAGGGTACACTAGCTGCTCTTACACGGAGCACTTGGGGTTTATAGGATTCATCACTCACTATGGATGCCTTCCCAGGCCAGCTCAGCACACAGGGGTCAGGGCTCAGTGGCACCCTGCACTCAAGTTGGGAGGGAAGCTGTGTGTGCTCAGCTTTGAAACCAGAGCCTCCTGGGCTGAGGCCTCCACTCTGGCTGTGCTCTTGCCCCTCACTGGGTTCCTCCCAGCTGCTGGGTCCCAAATGGGACTTGTGTTTTCTCACCTATTACAAAGAATGGCAGAAAGTCATCTGATACTAAAGTTTGGAAACCAAGAAAATTCAGTTGCTTCTCTAGTTTAGGAGAGATTCCCTTTCTTTGTGCCTCCCACCATCCCCAAATCTTTTACATTTTCCCAAGAAGCATATTTATGTTTTGTTACTGTTAAGAGCACAATGGAGGCTGAGGCAGGAGGATGGTGGGTTTGAGGCCAGCCTCAGCAAGTTAGTAAGGCCTTAAACAACTTAGTGAAATTCTGTCTTAAATTTTAAAAAAGGACTGGGGTGTAGCTCAATTGGCAGAGCACTTTCCTAGCATGTGCAAAGCCCTGGGTTCATTTCTTGGTACTGGGAAAAAAAAAAAAAAAGTATGTTTTCTTTCATATGTGGAAGTTGGAGGGAAAAAAAAGAAAAAAAAAGTAGGAATCTCATGAAAGCAGAAGGGAGGCAGAGTGGAGGAAGGTCTCTGGGAGGGGAGAGAGGAGGGCAAGGGAGGTACTGGGGAGTGAAATTGATTGAATTATGTCAAGTGCATGTTTGAATGTGTCACCGTGATTCCTACTATCCTGTGTCATTAGTATGTTCCAATAATTCTTGTAAGAAGACGGTGGATACTGCGTAATCGCCACTTGACCAGGATTACCAGGTAAACACTGTCAGCATTAGAGGTACAGCTCAGGACTATGATTTTCACTTACTTATTATTCACGTGGTGTTTTCATAGTCTATGCAGAGGCCGTATACTCCTGCCAGGACCTGGAAGTTTCCACTAGTAAATCATGTGTTGCAGCAAAGCAATAGCTTTTCCTCAAATTATGATATTTTCTCAATTTCATACACAGCAATTCTACAATTTATTTCTTTTTGCTTTTATATTTGTGTTGGTGCGTTTTAGTTATACATAGCAGCGGAGTTCATCTGGAAGTGTTGATAGATGCACCTCACGGATTTCTTCCTTCTGATCCCCTGTACCTGGCTCTTCCCTGCAATTCTATGATGTAATGATCACACATAACTAAAGTGGTGTGGGACCTGCCTGCCACTCCTACTGGGCACATTGACTCCCTTGGAGAGCTCCTGGTGTGGGTAGTGAGCCAGGACTGATGCCTCTGGCTTATGCAATCAGTTCTGCAGGCCGGGTCAGCTGCCATGCTGGCCACTTGGCTTCTCCTTCTGCAGCGGAGGGCCTGGGGCAGTGCCCTCTGTTCATAATCAGGTGGCAAGTTTCTCTCTGTTCTCTGGTAACTGACCCTGCTGCTTTTCAAACTTCTGTAGTCCTCCTTACCTGTAGATCAGGGCACTGTCTGTTCCACTAATTAATTCCACTTTTCTAGAAAGGTAACAAACTATTTATTTATTTATTTATTTATCTATTTATTTATTTATACATACCGGGGATTGAACTCAGAGGCACTTAACCACTGAGCCACGCCACTTTTTATTTTTTATTTTGAGACAGGGTCTTACTAAGTTGCCCAGAGCCTAGCCAAGCCCCCAGCCCCAGATGAAGGGATGCGCCCCCCATCAGCACTAACCGGGGAGGGGCGAGGGCACCTGTCCCTAAGGCATGCGCATGGGCCCTGAAGCATGGCCCTGAAGTGTGACAATTTAGGAGGAGCCCCACCCCACCTCACCCCATCTCTGCCGCTCCTTTGGGTCCCTGTGAAGCCCTGGGGCAGTCCCTCCTCGGGAAGGAGAGGTGGGCAGCTGCCGGCCTCCTCGGGCACACGGGGAGTTGGAGAGGGAAGCGGCCGTGCTCAGGGCAGCCCTCCTGGTGGCATCTGCTTCCGTGGCCGTCTGCTGTGTTTCCAGCCCCTCCACCGAGCGTGTCGGGCCAGGCCCTGGGCTGGAGCCCTCGGTGGGTCAGAGATGCTGCCCCCGGGGCCGCGCACCTGTCTAACTGAGCGGCGATCGTCAGAATGGCACGGTGGCCTCTCGATTTAGGCCTGTGCGCTCACGGGGACCTCAGACAGATGGTTTTGCTCACCGTGTGCGCATGCCCAAGTGGTGGGGAATTTGGGAGAACAGAGGAAGCATCTTGTGCCCTCACCCGCCCCTTCTCAACACCTGGTCACCCAACTGGCCTGTCCACCTGAACAGCGTGGCAGACGCCCTCTGCAGCGCCCCCTGCCGGTCCCCGCACACACGTGCACACAGCATGCAAGGAGCCACGCGCTCAAGTCTGTTTGCCCGCTGCGCACACCTGCGGGAAGGAACCGGCACCAACAGGTAGGTGCATCCTCGTTCCCAGCAGACTTGACACCAGCTTGCAGCTCCCTATATTTCTTTCTCCCCTTAATAATCACATGTTCATGTCATTAGTAAATTCTTTTCCCGAATTTATATTTGGATGGGCATGGTGGCCAACGCTATTATCCTAGCAACTTGGGAGGCTGAGGCAGGAGGACTGTGAGTTCAAAGTCAGCCTCAGCAAAAGTGAGGCACTAAGCAACTCAGACCCTCTCTCTAAATACAATACGAACTAGAGCTGGGGATGTGACTCAGTAGTTGAGTGCCCCTGAGTTCAATCCCTAGTACCAAAATAAATAAATAAATACACACCTTTGAAAAAATCATATTTGTATTATGAATGAAAAACTGTTCAAATACATTTTGCTACAAAGAGAGTAAATTGGTAATGTAACTACAGAAATAGTATAAATGTTATTGATGATATGATGTTTGTCACCTACTAAACTCCCCAACCTGTACCCTGAAAAACTTGGAGTTTAACTTTTCAACTTGCTTAAACATTTTTCTAAATACATAATTTCAATGGTTTTTTTGAACCCACTTGTGGGTATCTATTATGCATGTACATATATATGTATGGATGTATAATCTATATGTATAAATAGATTTTGTCTGTGTACATACACAATCTACACATATGTGGGTGACTATTATGTATAGATATATACAGATATGTTTATATATATGTGTATGTACATAGATAAACATATGTATATAATAAAGAGATCAATTTATTCCTCTCTGTATTTATAGTATGCACCAAACCTTCATAATGGTTTCCAAAGTCAGCTGACTGGCATTCAGGGAAGGTGTGTACTCAGGAAAGGGAGCCATTTTTAAAACCAATGAAGGCATGGCCGATAGAAGGGATGACATGAGACTCAGTGCAGCTTTCCACACACCTCTTCCACATGGAGCTGCAGGCGTTGGGCAGATGTCCACTGGGCTGGTAGTGCCCAGCAGGTGAACGAGCTGCAATGCCCACGGCTGTGGAAGTGGAAATGGATCACAGCTTGTCAGTACCATGTGAAGCCACACAGCCACAGAAATGAGAAGCCAGAGCTACCGTAATAATAGGGATGGATTTCAAAGTCATTTTTGAGCAGAGAGCCAAAAGCAAGTTAAAGAAAGATCTGTAAGGGCCAGGGCTGTTTACGTGTCATTTGGGAACATGTAAGTCTCAGTTCGTTGTTCTAGAGTCATCCATGTGACAGTGAGAAGCAAGGCAGGGGACACGGAGCCCAGAGAGTGCCACTTCTGCAGCAGGGAAGAGTGGGATACAAGAGCACCAAGGGCTGGGTGGCACTTTCCTGTTAGGTCACTTATGCTCCAGGTTTTCCTTCTATTATCTTCTGCACTTTTATGTGCACCTGAAATAGTTCAAAATAAAATATTTCTGCAACTGTAGGTGACTTTCTCTTACAATCCCTTTGAGGAAGTCACAACAGTGACAAAGGTACAGACTTGCATCCCTGAAGAAAGCATTTTAGATGCCCTGTTGCTCTGGGAGGCTGGCATGGAGGATTGCTGAAAGTGTCATCATCCCTCCTGACATTGAGAACAACCTCTGAGTCTTAAATGCAAAGTGCTGGGTGGCCGGGTAACTACGGAGACACGACCGACTGTGGGACCAAAAGCAAGGAGAAACCTGAGGCCGGGTGGGAGCCGCTCCATGCTTTCCGCTTCAGATTGCAATCGTCTTTTTATGCCCCTCCCACAGTTTCTAGAAATTCATTGTCTCCCACATGCATAAAAAAACCAAGCTAAAATGTGTTTGTGGGGATAAAGCAATCCATTCCCATTAAACTGTGTCAAGGTTAATTTCAGATCAGATTTATTCCTAAAGACCCAAGTAAAAGGTTGGGAGACCATCCATATGTCTTTGTCAAGATGCTGAAAAATTTCTATTCAAGTTAGGGAAATACTTCTTTTTGATTTATTTAATGAATGACTTTCATATAAGAAACCAAACTCTATAATACTAATAATGCATGTCTTGGACCCAAGAAAGTGATATTTAATGGAACATTATCAGCATAGCAGAAGTAACCCAACCTGAAGGCTTTTCATTGGATGCCCAACCTCGAGATGACATGCGGAATGAAGACCAGGCAGTGGGTCCAGAGGCTACTGAGGAGGGCATTGTGCCTCCAGGAGGAGCAGCCAAGACAGGCAGCTCTGGGGCCTGGTGCAGAGCCGAGGGGCCCAACAACACACAGGCTGGGTGAGTCATTATAACTCTGATAGCTTTGCTTTGCACACTTGTAAAATGACTATAATAAGATTTCTTTGAGAATCAAATCAAATAAAAGTGACTTCATTTTTTTTTTCTTGAACCAGGGATTGAACTCAGGGACACTTGGCCTCTGAGCCACATCCCCAGCCCTATTCTGTATTTTATTCAGAGACAGGGTCTCACTGAGTTGCTTAGCACCTTGCCCTTGCTGAAGCTGGCTTTGAACTCACGATCCTCCTGCCTCAGTTTCCCAAGTTGCCGGGATTACAGGTGTGCGGTGACTTCATTTTTATAGACTAGTCCCTGATTTCTTAAATGCCAATTTACCCTAAACAGCTAAAAGATCACAACATAAGAAACTCAGAAGATCCCAACAAACTCATTTTCACTTTCCAAATTGTTTTAGTCATCTCCAAATTATTGGGGATAAAGATCACAGGAGATTCACTTTCAGTAGATAAAATAATAAAGAGAAAGTATTTTCAGAAAAAAATAATTTTCTTAGAAATAATTAACAATGTGTTTCCATTAATAGCCCTCTTTTCCCTTCCCTAAATTATGAAGGCCTTACTAAAGACTTAAACAGTTCAAGCTTATGTAATAAAAATGCATAGTCACTTTTTTAAAAAGCTGTCTTAAGATTATGCAGAACAGTACCTTGGGCACTGGGTGTTGTGTTAGGAGAGGCTGGTGAGCATTTAAAAACAGAACAGGGCAAACAGAACAGAACATCTTCAGACATGAAGAAAAGACAAGTATCTGATGAAATGGAAGACCACTGGGGTGCTAGGCTACCATGTACGGTTGCACAGTTGGGGCACTGCACCACTCCAGAAAGCATGATTCATGGAGACTGCAGGGAAATCATGGAGCTATTCACTTATCCTGGGCACTGGCTGCTGCACTACTGCCCCACACACATAGGAGCAAGGCACAGTCGCCCTTGCAGAAAAACTCCAAGCTCAGTGGGGAAGGCAGACGCGTGAATAGAAAGTTACAAAGGAAGGTGGGATTTAGAGGCAGAGGTGGAAGCAGAGGAGACTGAAGCCTGGGGAGGGACTCAGGGTGGCAAAGAGATTTCGCCTGAGTTGAACCAGAGTTCTGAGGAAGAAGGCAAGACAGGCATTCCCCAGCAGGTGGTCAGTGGAGACAGGAGCGGAGATGAGATGCAGCCTGCGTGTCCTGGCAGCTGCAGCAGTGAGCAGCCCGGGCCTGTGGGTGGCAGTGAGCATGTGACTGCCCACAAAGCCAGATCAGACTTGCTTTGGAACCACCCAACCAACACAGCCGCTTCCACGTGCTTCTGCTGGCCCTAGATGAACCGACACTGGACTCCTCCTCCCAGTGCAAAGACACCCATTATCCTGATTGCTTCTGTCCTCCGCATCCTGTACAATGGACAGCTGTCAGTTACCTCTCCAGCTCAGGGTGATTTAGCACCTGCGATTCCCTCCTTAAGAATAAACTCAAGAGAAGTGCTCAAGGTAGCATGTCGAAATAAAAATCTTTTGAACATATCGCTGAACTGCTTTCTGGAAATCATTCTGACTCAGCCTCCCCCTGTCCTAGGAGGGAAGTGCCCAGGCCCTGCGTCCCTGGGCTGGGTCTGCAAGGGGCCACCTGTGCTCTGGATGTGCAGAAGAGAACTTGGAGCTCCCGTGAGGCAACTTGAGCCAATACAAGATCCTGAACAGCTAAGCAAGTTGTAGAAATTCTGAGCAAAAGGCAGAGGCCCACATCCTCAGTCTGGATTATCCTGGATTAGTCTCTGCTGCCTGCACACAGCACACATTATCTGTTTGGCCCACTTTTAAAATTATATCAAACCCAGAGTCAGGATTTTGGGCTTCTTGAGAAATCCTGGGACATCTGGAAGTGTCGTGCACACAGGTCCCATCGGCCAGCACTGAGGAGCACCACCCGGTGGAAAGGTCTACCTCCAGACCTCCTCCACACCTGCTGCTGTCAGCCCAAGCGCTTGGAAGGCTTGAACACCCAAGCCGGGCTTCTTTACTAGAGTACTGGAGAAGTCTTCTGGATCACACGCACAGCCTCAGGCAAACTGCAGATCAATCCCCAGCCTAGGACGGAGGACAGCAGGCGCAGCAGGCTCAGGCTCTGAGCTGGGGTCCCATGTGTTCTGCATTGCAGAGCCACATGCAATTCATGGCTGAAATTTCCCAGCTACAGATCCCACGGTCTCTAGTCTACCTGGAAACACGCAGCAATGTGCTTCCCACAATTTGTTCACACAAGCCTTCCAGCTGCATTCAGTCTTAAACTGTAATAGGCACACTTGGAAGAATAATAGCCAATTAAAAATTCCAAGTATCTGGCTTGCAATCAGAGGACAGAATTATCCTCATTGCATTAGATTCAAAAGCATCATTAGACATATCTCTGCATGTGGAGTCAGAAGTCTGCAGGCGGTTAGTCAGGCGAGGCCACGCAGGAGTTAAAGCCTGTGAAACAGGTATTCTGCAGCCCTTTCAGTGGCAAAACAGACACCAGGGTCCTGCAGGCTGAGGACAGCAGGGCCCTCAGGGAAAGGTGAACACATAAGAAGCTGGGAACACACCTCTGTCAGAAGAAAGGGGCCTGCAATTTCATTTTAGTAAATCTTAGTTAAACACATCGAGAGGATTTACACTAAGGTTTGCAAGTAATCAGAGTTCTCTTGAAGCACCAGGCATGAGGCTTAAGAAGTCTTATATAAAGAGATTTATACTGCAAGCAAGAAAGAGAATGCGCTCAAGGCTTCCTTTATTTAAATAATATTTAAGGTAAAAATAGATGTTTCCTTCACTAAAGCTCTCCCCTGCCCTGTGAAGAGGCACACACCGGGAGCCATAGATCAGAGGAAGGAAGAATTTAGAAGCAAGCCTAATGTGATTAACAGATCACCACCGTGTTGCTATGCTAGTTCTCTGATATTAATGCCCACTACAGTTTTTTATGCTTTATTTATCAAGGAAAACTTCAAACACATATAAACACAGGCATAACCATCACCAGGCTACTGGAGTCACCAAACATGGTGAGAGTGCGGCATGATGCCCATCACCTCCTCCTTCCCTCCATGGTGGTGTGAAGCAAACCCACACACAGCACTTCATGGGCAAGTTCTGAAGAACACACCTGTAAAATATAGAGGCTCTTTTTCATTCACTCTTGGGGATCAATCTCAGGGCCCTTGCATGCTGGGCAAGCACACCCCCACTAAGTGTGACCCCAGCCCTTTTCATTTTTGATTTTAAGACAGGGTCTCACTAACTTGTCCAGGAGTCTTGAACTTGAGATCCCCCTGCCTCAGCCTCCTGAGTCACTGGGATTACATGCATGTGCCTCCATACCCAGTCTCTTTCTTTCTTAAATATAACCACACTACCCTTATCACACCTAAAAAATTTATTCAAAATTGTCAACTTTGAACTACAATTTAAACTTAAAATTTTCTACTGTAGGTTATAATTTGGTCAGCTTTTCTTTTTTTTGAAAAAAGTTCTCACATTGTTGTTTTTCTTTTATGTTGCTTTAATTTGATAGGTTTTGCCTCCATCTCTTTCTTTTTCTTAAAATTTATTTCTTAAAGCAAATTGGGTTTCTAAATTGAAAAGACTGTAGAAAATAAAATTCAGAATTGGTTTTTAGCTTTCAAAAAAGTCAGTATCTAACAAAAACAGGGGGAAAGGAATCAATGTATGATGACGTGTATATTGACGCATGCATGTGTGTGTGCGCACCCATGTGACAAAGCGCCATTTGCTAGAAATATTTATCAACAATGTAACCACTTCTTTACTTACGTATGCTTTCACGTATCCATCCATTCACCCATCTCTTTATTCATCCACCCACCATCATCCCTCCTTCCACCATCTATCCACCCATCCCTCCACCATCCATCCATTCACCATCTCTCCACCCATCCATTCACCACCCACCATCCATCTGCCATCCATCCCCCCAACTCCTCCAGTTCACCATCCACACACTCCTCCATCCACCTACCTGTCCACAATCACTCTGACCACTCTACATGCCAATGTTCCTCCACTCAGTGGGATCTTCCATGTAAAATAAGACACCACTCCCTGCTCTCATTCATTGCTCATTTAGGAGTCAGAACTTGACACAAATCTGATGTGAGAATTGCTCCTACCGTCCAATCAGTCAAGAAGGAAAGAACCACCTTGTCATGCTGCACTTCTGAATCTGTTTTATTGCTGAGTTCCTTCATCATCTGGGCCAGCACACCCAGATGTGGTCTATTCTATACCTTGGGGATCAATTCCAGTGGCTATTCAGCATCTCCTGATGCAAAGTTATCAACATGACCTCTGTTCTCCAAAGACACTGATCCCAGTCCCAGAGTGTCCCTGCATACACTGTCACTCATCAATTAATTCTGAAGCTTGTCCAGCATCCACTGGAATCCAGTTCACAGTGCATCATGCAGGAACACTCAGAGATTGGCTTCACAGTGTGGACTTCCTCATAAAAACTGGAAGGCCTTCTCTCCCTCCTGGGCCTATCCAAGAGCTGTGTGTAATCCTGTTAAGAATTCACACTTTAACATGTCCAAGTCGAAAAAGTTTTGCAACCCGATTCCTTCTGGCACTTGCTAAGACTGTATCTTGGCCAGATTCCTGTGTTGTTCCAATTCAGGGAGTCTCCAGGCAGCTACCATTCTTCCTGCAGACCCTGCTTAAACATCCAAAACTCACGGGTCCCAAAGCGGATGCACACCCCCTGGGTGACCCATAGGTGTCTGCCTTCCTCCAAGTGTCTGTCTTCTGCCTCTGGGAAAGCCTCTGAAATGGGATTTTAGGAGCTGTGTAAATAACAGAAGGCCAAGCCCAAGGCAGGAGCTGGGCCCTTATGGTGCCACTGGAGGTGGCAGATGTGGTGGTCAAGGTAGGCACAGGACAGGGAGGCTGGAGAGCCACGAGCCAGCTGGCTCCACAGAGCCCTGCTCTCTTTCCACACCATATGCAATTCGTCAGATTCTGGGACTCCTTCTGCAGAGTGGGTCTGGAACCCAACCACAGCCCCTCAGGTCACCGTGCACTCCACCCAGCCATGGCCTCTCTCAGATGAGGGCTGCAGCCTTCCTGCCTCTGTCGGGCACTGCCCTGACCTGACTGCCCGCTCAGCCCCTGCTGAAAAGCTCTTCCTGAGATGTCCTGGTGCTCTCACTCTACTCCCTGCAGACACCTGCTTGAAAGTCACCCCGTCGGCGACGCCTTCCTCTGCCTGAAATTATAGCACTCGTACCCCAACACCAGTGTGATTTCCCCAGTCCCTTTTCTCTGCTTCCTAATGTGCATATTCTCCTTGTTCATCTGTCTGTTGTAAGTCTTCCATCCTCTCAATGAAGTGCAAGTCCTATAGGAACAAGGATTTTGTCCTCTGGTTGCTGCTGTGTCCCTAATGTCTAAGACAGTCCCTGGTTCATCTAGGTGTTTAATTGACCTTTGCAGAAAAAATGAGTGGAGGGAGGACTCCTCCCAAAGAATGCAGAGCCTCTGTGTGACACGGTGAGACGTGACTCCTGACCTTGGGGAGCTGGGGACAGTAAAGACACATCTAACACAGTCATGGAACGAGATGGCTGCGTTGGTGTGGGAGGTGCCGGGGAGCTGGGGGAGCTGAATGCTGGACACAGGTCACAGTCACAGGACACCGGAGGGCGGGGTTCAGTCACATGCATTCACAGTTGTGCTCGGTTTAGAGTGAACACGGACAGCAGGGGTGTTCGGGCCACAAGGGTTGTAGGACGGCGCACTCTCTGATGGGTTTCCCAGGTGGCACTGGGACATTAGGTGAGCTGGCATCCCCTGAAATACTTATTTTTCACATTTGTTCAACAGTCATTTAATGAGTGTGTGGAAAAAAATATTTTCTATTAAGAAAAATTGCAAACTTGAAGTATTTGTTTTATTTCTCATTTTAACACCGTGATTCTAAATGTATTTGGAATTGCCTCATTTTGCAGTTTTTCCACCACCTGTCGATACATGTAGTCATCAAACCCACTGAAATTACACTTCCCTTAAATGGGCATGCTCAGAACATGTCTGAATGGTCTTTTTTGCTGGCCTTCAGGCTGACAAAGTATTTTCCAACATTCTTTGACTTTCCCATAGTTTTTCAAATGAGACATCTTCCTGAGAGATGTTATTAGAGAGATTAGTTGAAGGAGTGAAATAAATTGCTTTGTCCTGGGGTTTTGCTTAGTTTCCATTTCAGCAGTGCCAGCCTCTGTCTGGGACAGCAGGTGCTGGTGAGAGTTACAAAGGAGTCTGGCCTCCACCCGGCAGAGCAGCCTGCGTGAAGGGTCACATCCTCTTCTCTCCTTTGAAGAGAGGGAATCTCCATCTGTGCTGGACCCGGCTGCCTCTTGCCAGTGTTCAGCCCTGTGGCATGTGGAACTCACTTCATGGAGGAGAGTTGACATCTGAAGAGCATGATTCCTCTCCCCGCTGCTACTGCTGTGGACCCTGCGGTGCAGGATGCTGTCCCCATGTGTCACTTCTCAGGTAGCAGCAGGAGTGAAGTGGGCTCCTGGATCCCACCCAGTGCTAGGGAAATACCACCACACCCGAAGGTGTATTCCCCAGTGCTTGGCTCCTCGGTCTGCCTGGAGGAGGTGCCAGAGCCAGGCAGCTCTTTTGTTCAGATGCCCCCTACCTTAGGGAAAGCTGTTGTTAACATTTTTCTGTGTTCTCACAAAAATTGACCTCTATGGAGGGAGCTTCCAAGCAAGAGAAACACTGCACCTCCCAGCAGAAAGCGTCAGGATCTCAGTCTTCCCCAACAAGATCCCCTGCACATGACAGCCCCTTCTCTTCCCCAGCAACCCTGAATTGTCACAGCCAAGGAGCATGGGAAACAGGACCACGTGAGGCCAACTCACGTCAGCTACCCCCTTCCCAGGACAGTATCACTTTGACTGTTCTCATGCAGAACTTAGAAGACAGGAGGCTCCTCGAGCAGGGAAGACTTCTGTCCCATGACAACATTGATAAGCCAACAAGCAACCAAACTCTCAATCATGAGCCTGTGGATCTAGCACCAGAAATTCCCACTGATTATTTGTTGCCCATTTTAATTGGATCAGAAGATCTAGCATACTAATTTGCATTTGTCCTAGACAGATCTGTTAACAAATTGTTTGCAACCTAAGTGAATTTTAATCAGGGAGGGTGAGCAGCGTCCAGTGTGATCAATCTTATTAAGAGGATGAATCTCTTATGCATGAAGTTTTAATATTTCAACTATGAGATTAGCACTGTATGCTGCAAATCTCATTTAAATTGTTTGTCAAAGATTTGAATTAAAAACAATCCATGATAATACAAAGTCACTATGGTCATAAAGTGACAACAGATAACTTTTAGTGGGTTTCAGAATAATCTTTCATCCAAAGAGCTGGTTACAAGTCAAAGCTGATGTATCTGCTAAAGAAAATGTTTCTGATGTGCTAATTACCTCCAGCAGGTTCCTACTTTAAAAAGTGTTGCAATTATTCGTATCTATAGAGCTAACTCTTTCCTTTGTTGCAATGAATAATGCAAAGGTTTGTTTAGTTCCTGCAGTCCTATTTATAAAAAAGGAGCACCTGGATAGCTTTATTCTGAGCTTAGAACAAGACATGAAATTGTTGAGCATGCGATATTTAAATGAGCTCATTTGCATTCGTGGGCAGATCAGTGTAGTAAAAGAGCCTGGCTGAGACTGTGTGAATCTAGATCAGTGATGCTCTGACCACCAGGCACCTCCCACCCAGGAGAGAGGAGGACATGACCCAGGGACTGGTGCTGACCCCTGTTGCCTCCTGGAGAAAGGCCAGGTGCCACCTGCTGGTCAGTGATGACAGACAGGGATGCTGGCGGCTGGGGCTCTACTCACACTCCATTCTTTCTGTCTTTTCTGCCTCCTTCATTTCTCCCAGTCCTGATTTACACACATCACCTCCCCCACACCCACTTCCCCACCACACAAGCACATGCACACAGAGGCACACACATGCACACTGGCATGCACCCTCATAGGCACATGTGTGCATACACAGAGACACGTGCACGTGTACACACACATGCACATACACAGGCATATGCACACACACACACATAGGCACATGCACAACCAGACATGCACCAAACACATCTCTTGAAACCCCCCTCAAAGTGCAGTTCTTCCATGTTTTTGGGAACAGGTGACTTTGTGGGCCACACTGGCCTCTGGATGCCCCATGCTCCAGGCTGCAGTCAGGGTGGGAGAGCTGGGCCACTGCCTGGAGTGCCAGACATTATGGAAAGGGACAGGTCACCATGGGAACACACATGGCATGCTTTCACACAAGGCTCCCGGGCGCAAAATCTAACATGGCCCTGTCCGCAAAGAACTGACCCCTCAAAGGAGGGGTTGAAACTGAATAAAAACCCTCTTTGAGACACTCTCATTCTGTTAGATAATCTTCTGTGTGCACAGGACCATTTCTAAGCCCAGGGTGACCACCTGGAGACCAGTTACCTGGCAGCCTCAGGCCTCAGCCACCAAGCCCATTCAAATCCAGAAGCTGCCTACTCCTGTTTGCTGGAGCGAGCTCAGTAGCCACCATTATCGAGAGTGTGGATGTCAAACACACACCAGGCATGTGCACATGTGCGGGAAGGGCTGAGAAGCCAAGGGCATCCCGGGGGTAAAGGTGGTGGCCACAGTGGGCAGCAGTCCTTCATCACCTGACATGCTGGGTTGAGAGGAAGTCACTCCCTCTGCTCCTAGCTAGACAGACTTTGAACAAATATGGAATACACATGAGACTGAAGGAAGACCAGTCACTGGCCAGGAGGGTCAAGCATGAAATAGAAGGCTGGAAGTGAGGAAGTGGCATCTGCACCCTGTGGTCACCACCTGCCTGCAGCTCCCACGGGCAGTCCTGGGGAGGCGCCCGAGGAGCAGCAGCCTGGTGCCCGCTCTCCTGCCACCCCTGGGCCAGGCCTTTGGAAGAGCAGCTGAAGGTGTGCCCACTGGCCTGGCCCCATGGCCTCCCCACCCCGCCTCGCCCATTTGGTCTTCCCAAGTGTGTCCTCCGCAGGTTCACCCTGGATTTGGCTTTGGACGTCGCTCTACTGTGAAGTAAGAGTCATGCCTGGCAGCAGGTGTTAACAGAAGCCGGCTCGCTGCTCCCTCCATTATACCAGCTGGCGTCTCGTGCTGCCCTCTGTGTATGTACCCTGATGGGGGCCTCTCTGCCTCTCTCTGTCCCTTGCGGGCACTGCCCTGCCCCAAGTGTCATCAGACTTCACTTGCAGAAGACCAGAGAACAGGAGGCTGAAACCCACATGCTGAGCATCCTGCTGCCCCATCTCCTTCCCCAGGTGTGCTGGCTTTCAACACCACAGCAGCCACACCTCTGCCTGTAAAAATCCCCAGATGTAAAGCCCTCTTCTGACAGCTCCGGCCCCAACCCGGGCCTCCCCAGCATGGAACCTACAGATGGATTCCTGGCTTACAGCACTTGCCTTTACCCCCAAGAGACCCTGAAAGAGTTGAAACTCATAATGGAAGTTGGACATTTTTAATTAATCAAACTTGTATGGAATAAATTTTAACTAACACTCATGAGAATCAGACACTACTTATAATGATAAATTATCATTTAAAATGCAAAGCTCGAAGAATTACCAGGGAATAACCATGTTAATTACTGCAGCCATCAAGTGACTCCTAGAGAGTCTCACAAGGCCTCAACCACGTGGGATGCCCGCCTATTCCCTGCAATGTGGATTCATCATGCACCCCGCAAGGCCCCAGTCTCATGTTCCCAAGAATCCTCTTGTAGCCCCGCTACCACGCACACAGAGGCTACTTTGTAATTGCTTATGTTCTGTTGGGGGGAGCACTCTCTCTGGTCTCCTTTGTTTTCTTCTTTGAACTTAGTAAATAACTTGCATATGAAAGATCAAACAGCCTGCAAAACTCAAGATACCAGACCGACGCCAGAGCATATACGTCAAAAAAATCAACCCATCAATCAAGCCTCGCAAAAATGCATAGAATAGAATCTTGATCCAGAGAGTCATGCCTCAAGCTTGAGTTTGCTGAACATTATTATCTTTGCCTAAAAGTAAAGATTCAGACTTGGAGAAATGAGATGAAAGTTCAAGGCCTGGCTGTGTGACCAAATATTAGCAAGTTATTCTACATGTCTTCAAAATTGTTTTCCTTGGTTTTTAAGAAAGCATAATACCAAATCCAATGAGAGGATGAGTGAGCAAAAGCCTGGTACGTGCTGCACACATCAGTAATCCCAGCACTATTTCAGTGAAGAGGGGAAATCAGTGCAGGAGAATCTGCAGGAAGCTGGGTCAGCCTGAAGATTCTGAAATATGCACGTACAACAGAGTATTTGCAGCCAACACGAGTATGTTTCCTTAATAGTAAGCATGTCACCATTCTCTGTCTTGTTATTTGGTAATTGATAGCAGAGCCAGTAGGTTCTGGGGATGGTTGCATCTCTCACTTTATCGCCTTGCTGTGAAGCAGCATAACCAAGTGGAAATGGAGAGATTTTTTTGTTGAAGACTTCTTTCTGTAGGCAAGATGCTGCTTTTTTCTAAGACTCTTTTGGCTGTTCATTATTTTATAATCATTGGCATAAATAGAAAAATGGTAAACAATGTTTATTGTCTGCATACAAGTGAGTCTGAGCCAGGGCCTTTTACAGTCAACCATTCCCAGTGCATCTCAGGAATAAGCTAGGCAATCAGATGGTGATTTATCTGACCCATTGTGGAGAAAGAACCAAGAAAAATCTAAACATCATTCAGTCCACTCATGTGCACAGTGCAATTGCAAAATAGTGAGCTATCTGATCTCTGTCATCATATTCTAGGCTGTAAACATAGTATTTGAAAATTTGTTTTTATTGCTTCTCTTAATTTTCCTTTGTTCAATCATAGGGAGAAACACAGAAGCAAAGTATATGTAATGGAGTATGATAAAAGAAAGATAACTGAAACTCCAGGCAAGAGATGCACCAGAGAAATAATTCCTGAGGCTTTGAGGTGCAGTGTTCCAGCAACAAGATCAAACTCCAGCCAGGGTCATCATCTCTGGCCACACTGCCTCTGGGAATGCCCCCGGGGCTGAGAGGGTATCTGACTCTCCTTACCACACCAGTCAAGGCCTGCCAAGCTGCAGCCCTGGTTGCATTCCCAAAGAAAGGGAGCAGCATTGGTGCTGAGTGACCCTCGAGTCCCAATCACAGAGGCACTTAGTTATTTACAAGTGTGATCAACCAGGATGCTATAAAGTTAACTTGAAAAAACAATACCAAGCACTATATGGTATGAAAAAGTAAGACACAGGTTAACCACTTTGCTAGTTAGGTTAGTAGGCAATTGGTAATTACCCCCGAGGCCACCTCATGGAGGCATAATCTGGAAAATAAAATGCTTCTCCAAAAAGAACTTCCTCCAGAAGAAAGAGTCGCATTCAGTCATGCTAACAGATACAGGAAGCAAGCGGGTTCGGAGGGCCAGCCCCATGGTGTGTGGCCACATTCCCTCACCAAAGCAGTTGCGCAGCCACAGCTAAATCAGTGGAAGAGCAGATGTGTGGTCACAGGTCCGCTGGGTGTCGGTGCCTGAGGAGAGAGGAAGGCTGGGAATCCCGCAGTCCGTGTGCACAGAAGGTGCAGACCTTGTCTAAGACCTGCGTTGAGTCTGATAATTTGGAATAGGGAGAGAGCGTGAGCCAGGCCTTGACGTCTCTACGAAGCTTCTCTACTCACTTACCCGCTTGGCTCTGAGGAACATTCCAGCTTTCCCAGATCTCCTTTTCACGGAAAGAAGCCTTTTAACAGCATATGCCGTCAGACAGAGGCAAACAGGACTGCTCTCCACTGCTCTGAGCCCCAATTTCCTTGCTGTAAATAGGCATAACATTGAATTTAATATCACTCAGCATTTTACATCCCCGGATGCACAACTGTTCAGCACCACATCTTGGGAGGGACAGAGATGGCAGAGTATCCATGATAGAGGTAAACGAAAGGCACGATATTTTTGCAAATACTCGCTGTGGTGCTAAGCACACATTACAACAGACGCTAAATCTTTGTGACTTCCTGTTTTATTTTGATTCTCAACTCACTCAGCAGCCCCGTGTTCCTCTGAAGGCTGGGAGGAGGGCCCGTTACCTCGGAAGATTCTCAGGCCACTGCTCTAACCCCAGAAGTAGGCCAGGGTGCTCCTGTCTGTGGCTCAGCCTCACGGCCACCATGCCCAAAGTGACCTGGCAGTAGCCCTGGGGCACATCCTCACCTCCTCCTGCCCCTGCTCCTAGCTGCCTGGTGCCTGGTCAGTTGGGCTGTCTGGTATCTGCTTCCTCCTGCTCCGTTCCTGTCTTCTGGTACCAGGACTTCCCTATGGTAGCTTCGGCCTCCCTGGTGACCCAGGGGTAATGTAGAAAGTACAGAGACCGTCTGGACTGTGGGATCTTGGAACAACGTACTGACCCCTTCCTGACCATTGCATCATAGAAGCATTTAATTGACTATCTCAAGAAGGGTCAGCACTCATTGTCTCTAAAGGACCCCATGGCGACGAGTGAGGTTTGCAGGTCACATGCAGTATCTGTCTCATATTCTTTGTGTGTGGGTTTTCTTCAGCCACTTAAAAATGAAGAAAACATTCCAAGCCCATGGCTTACACAAAACTGGCTAGACCTGACCTGCAGCCTGGTTTTCTGACCCCTGACCCAGAGCTGCACCACCCCACGTGGAAGCCACTAGCCACGGAAAACTACTTAGGTTCAAAATTGAATTATTTGAAATT
Source organism: Glaucomys volans (assembly GCA_020662805.1). Lineage (NCBI taxonomy): Eukaryota > Metazoa > Chordata > Mammalia > Rodentia > Sciuridae > Glaucomys > Glaucomys volans. Next base: position 78,093 of record JAJEJO010046670.1, read on the forward strand.
GCATAAAATTCAGCTCCCAGCTGTACCAGCTCAGGGGCCATATTCCAGGTGCTCAATGGCCATGTGCGAGCCCAATTCACTGCCAAGTTGAACAGCAAGGACAGACCTTCCATTGTCAGTCACGGGAGATTCCGCTGGTCACCCCAGGCATAGAAACCAGGGCAACCCGGCAGCTTCCACAGCATTCTGCTCCTATTCTTTATTCTATTCTAATAAGTTCCCACACTGCAGTCCCTTTTCCACATCAGCTCCCTCCTCCTTCCAGGGACATCACCCACCCATCACCTGAACAACCCACATCATTTCCTCGCAAATCACGGCACCATGATCAGGAAAAATTAAGCAGGAAGCTTGCAAACTTGACTTTTGCCTGCAAATTATTTGTTTCCTGATAATCTGGGCTCTTGATAGAAATTAGCCAATCAGTCCTCAAGTCCCCCATGGATCAGGGCTGTGTCCTTCTCAGTTCTGTCCATGCTGCTCCTGTTCCAGCACCAATCTGTCCTCAAGCACTGAAACACCCTCAGTGCCCCACTGCTGCCAGGAGGAAGAGGGAAGTTCATTCTCAGATCTGACTGCATCCCAACCACAGAAGACACAGAGCTCTGGGAGCTGGGAAGCAGGGTATTGCCCTGCCAAGACTCCCCCTGGGAGCAAGGGGAGGTGGAAGCACAAACCAGCAGCTGTGGGTGAGCTGGCTGCTCCTGCTGGAAGGCCAGAGCTGGCTGCTATGCTTTCCAGAGTTCCATGAGCCTGCTGCTAACCAGACATTATTTTAACGTAGATCATATAAACTTGCAGTGAACTGCATAAGAACAAGGGCAACAAGCGCATTCTTCATCTCCTCCTGGTGCCTGGCTGCCTGTGGCTGTCACTCAGCTCCCGAGCTTGTGTGTGAGGTGCCGCATGCACCAGGGAGCACGTGTCATTTTTGTCCCTCTCCTCCCGAGTCCTCATTCAAGGATGTCCTCTTGGTAGTTTGAAATCAACCATGGTGGCATTTCCATTTTGTTCTGTTTTTACCCAGAAAGCCAGTTGCTCACACTTCACCAGAATACCACTGCTCCTGTGCAAGCCGGAAGAGAAGAAATGCAGTTTCAGGGAGCTGGCTGAAGTCACCCAGGAAAGGCAGGACGGAGGTCCTCAGACCTAGGGGTCAGAGGTCCTGCTGGCCCGGGCCTCCGACGCAGTGAGGGCTGAAGGAGCCTGAGGGCCCTGCCTCCGTGGCCTTTCAACCAGAAGGCCAGGGAGCTGCTGCCAGCCTCCTGAGTGCCACCTGTCCTTGGGGCTTCTGCTGCAGCCTGCCATCAGGACTTCCCTGGATTCCCAGCCCTCCACAGCTTCAATAGCACAGGTGATGGACTGGGCTGCAGTCCCAGCTCACATTCATCTCTAGCTTCTCCCTGGTTTGTTCTCCTTGCAGATTTTCCTCCTATGCATAAGTCTTTGCTGCTTCCCCACTTGCCTCCCCCTCCAGACAATCCTGCTGGTGGGCTTCTGCATCTCCTCCCTCAGATGGGGCTTTGCCCTTTGACAACATGCTCCCAGGGCTGCCCAGGAGTCCGCACCTGAGAGAAGTGGGGGCAGCGGGTCCTGAGGGCCAGCCCAGGTGGTGTGTGGCACGTTCACCCTCCAGAGCTCAGTGGCGCAGCCACAGCTGACCATCACACGGCTGCCAGGAAGGGCGCAGCAGGGGGCCGATGTGACCGTTCTGAATGGGGTTTTATCACAAGCGTACTTTTATGGCTCCATTTGCATTTGTCAAAAGTGTTTTTATAAAAATTGGATGGGATTTTTCAAGGGGCTTATGAGAAACTAACTGTTACAGGTATTAAACAACCTAATCTAAGGGTGGTCATAAACTGCAGAGATTAATGCACGCATCGTATTAAAGACATTTCACGAAAGAGTAGAGATGCCCCGTACCAGCCAGAGGGCACACCCACCTAACACTCGGTAGAAATTATTAGAGGGCATCTTCTCTGGGCAAACTTGGAGTGGAGGGAGACAGCCATGCAGCCAGGGGGAGAGCAGCTGCTCCCTGCTGGACGAGCCCAATGGCCCAGCTCCTCCCTCACATGTGTGACTTGGGGAACACAGGGAGCCCTGGGCCTGGAAGGGGACACCTGTGATGTAAGAAGTCACTTTCTCCATCAAGATCCTCCAGAGCTTGCAGAGATTGTTGAGGAAAGATGGGGACATCCTGGGACACAGTTGCAGGTGGCTCGAGGAGCAAAGTCCGTGGCGCAGTGTTTGATGGGAGGGGCTTACTGTTCTTCTCCAGGAGGGAGTTGGGGGTGGCTTAACCCTCTTGCTATTTTTCTCACTTACAAAAAGTTATTAAAATACTGATCAGCCAAAAAGGAAAGAAGGAAGGAAGGGAGGGAGAGAGAGAAAGAGGAAGGAAGGAAGGAAGGAAGGAAGGAAGGAAGGAAGGAAGGAAGGAAGGAAGGGAGGAAGGAAGGAAGGAAGGAAGGAAAAGAGGCATTTTTAAGCACAGAGCTGGGCCTGGGCTTTCTGAGGGAGGCTCTTGTCCCCAGGCATGCAGCACCTTCCGTGGCAGTCACAGTGCCCTGCTGTGTCAGTGTCCAGCAGCCCAGAGGCTGGGGTTCTTCAGAACCTCAGCATGATGTAGCACAACCAAGAGAAGATCGGGTCACTGCAGCAGCCACCACTCCACCCAGGGGACCGTGTTGGAGCCTGAACCTCCCAGGCAGCACTGTGTCCTCAAGAACAGTCTAGGCCAAAGCACTGGAAGTAACTCTTGGTGTAACTGCCAACAGTTTTTTTCACTGACCAGGATGTTCAATGAAAAGCCACATTATTTTTGCCCGGGTTAGGTTCCCTTTGCCTGATTTGGAACAGATACTTGATGCTCCATCAGACACGCCTCTGTATCCAGACAAGGTAACTAACCAGACAAGAACCTCTGCCTTCGATCTGGCTTGTTCAGTGGGCCTGTAGCAGTTTGCAGAAGTGGGTGTGTGCTCCCCACAGGTGTGACCACTAACCCCTGGGCTGAGCCAGGCCTGGGACTTGGCTTGGGAATAACTCCGTGCCTGCAGTGTGATGCTGCCACAAAATGGCTTATCAGAAAACACGGTGCCCACCGAAAATTCCTGTGAGTCGAGACACTATTAAAGAAAACCTTCCCCCTGACTTTTCTAGTAGCCAATCACACAGATCAATTTCCAAAGATCAGTGATTGCTTAGTGTTATGAAACTTACCTACAGCCATCCTCGTTCCCAATGGTGTTCAGAATGCACAGAGCACAGAGAGAACGTTGGAACAATGCAAATTAAAGAAAGTGGAAAACCAAAGAAAGCAGAGCAAACGCGTGTGTCACAATCCGGTCAGTGAGTCAGTTTCAGCTGCATGGAGCAGGCGTGGTTGGGACAGCAGGGTGGCAGGGGCCCTTGGGTGTTTGTGCAGCACTGTGGGCTCTGCCCCTCGCCCTTCCTAACCCTGTCAGCAGTGGCAGGTCCTCGAGGCTGGACGCATGGCCCTCGTGTGCTCCCTGACTTCAGAATGTCCGGGAGCATGTGCGAACCAGTCGATGACGATGTGACGGGGCTCAGCTCTCCATGCTGGTGCTATTTCGTGTCTCCTCGTGTTGCTTTCCCTGGGTCTGCTTAGTCACCACTATGTGCACTAGACAACAAAGGGGGCCCAGACAGGACTACCTACCCCGTACGCTGCACCAATGGGAAGCAAAAAGATGCGAGTGTTTCCTTAAATCTCACGTGGAGAACTGAGCACTCTAAGAGATGGAGATGGTTTCTCTCAGGAAACAGGTCTGCTACATGTTATTCTAAAGAGATTTGTTTTCTTCACGTTAGGAAAGACATGGGGGTCTCCAGGCCGGGCCCTGAGACTCAGGAGCCTGACTTGTCAATGTGTGGGCTCGTGTCCTTCCTGGGGTTTTCTCTTCTCTCCTGTCCCCAGCAGAATTTCTCAAGCACAGAAATCGAATGCTATTTCAGAGAAGAGCATTGTATTCAGCCTTTCCCAATGTCACCTCTAACTCCTATTTCTTGAATTTTAATGGTGTCTGTCTATAAAATAGGTGTTTTTCAAAAGAGCGCAGAATCACGCATTTCTCCTAGAGAATTGTCAGCGCCTTGGCCATTTTTCACGTTAGGAACGACTTTAGAAGTGAGTTTAGGAATTCATGAGAAGTCTTCCTTCCCACAGGGGTCTCCCTGCCAGAAATGAGGTAATTAAGGGTAGGCTCTCCCAGGAGCACGTTCGGGAATCTCGAAACTCTCAGAAAATTGAATTCACATGCACCCGCTTAGCGTCCCCTCCGCTTTGTGCCCAGGAGGCCACCTGAGTCCATTCAGCGAAGCTCCTGAGAGGCTGGCCACTCTCACAGCGGCACGCAGGGAAGGGGCCAGTGACCCCAGTTGAGAAACATTTGTCCTGGGTGTGGTGATCATCTGGGAGGTGCTGGGCTGTCTTTGAGGAGCCAGGCAGCAGAGTGTAGCAACTTTCAGCTTTCCCACCAGAGATAATGCTGAGCTCTACTAGAAGAGCCATTTTATTTGCTCTCTCTTCTTTCTTGAGACTTCTGCAGGCCTGCGGGTGATTCCAGCTGTGCCTACCTCTGCAAGCTGGTCTCATGGCTTTAATTCGCAGTTGGATGGAATTCTCTTTTAAAATTCAATCTTTTCAAAGATTTCCTGTTTGCTTTACTGATTGTGGTATGACCGGCAGCTGCTTGGTCCAGTTATAGAGCCCCTTAAAATGGTATTCTTGGATTAAAAAAAGACTTTGAGCAGATAATTGAAAGGTGAAAAAAAAAATGCACCCCATCAGGCTACCCCTGTGGACCAGAACTTAATATGTAGAAAACACTGAATATATGCAAACGACCACATCAGGCGTTTATGTCCATCTAACTGGCCCGGAGTGGAGACTCGTTCGTGTGTCAGGCATGAATTCCAAGGGCACAGGTTGCATTCAGAAGCTGCTGGAGCCTTTGTTAAGACACCCTAGTGTGTTCCCTTTGGGAAGACTGCTGAGAGGTGTCGCTCTCCCATTCCTCTTACTGGCTGGCGAGTTGTCACGACGACTTGATTCCCGTGTACATGTGCGGAGGTCCATTGGGATTTCCATCTCCTTCAACTCATTTCTTTGTGTTGGGAACCTCTAACACTCTCTCCTGGTTCTTTTAAAAACACCTAGTGCATTTTTGTGGCTGAGCCTCCCTGAGGTGCTCTGAGAGCCCAGGCCTCCTGCATAGCCTCCCTCTGCCTCCCCCGTCCCAACCTGTTCTAGCCTCCAGTAACCAGCATTCTGCTCTCCACACCTTGAAGCCAGCACTCTGGGCTTCCCCACGTAGGGAGACCTTGGGTGCTTGTCTTGCTGTGTCTGGCCTATTTCACTTCAGAAAATGACCTCCCGTTCCGTCCATGATGCTGCCAGTGACAGGATTCCGTTATTTCCTGGCTGAATGCTGTCCGTGTGTCTATGTCCCACATCGTCTTCATCATTCATCCATCAGTGGACACCTCGGGGATTCCACATCTTGGTCAATGTGAGTAGTGGGGTGATAAACATGAGCAGGCGCTGTTTCTTACGTACTGATCTCACTGCCTTTGGACACTCACCCAGAGGTGGGCTAACTGCATCAGGTGGTAGACGGCATGGTCCCCAATAGCCCACGTGTGAGACCATGCAGGAATGTCCAGAGGTGAAAGACGATGAGAGCTGTAACCTAATCAATGGATTGACCCACCGGCAGGGATTACCTGGGTGGAAACTGTAGGCAGGAGGCATGCGGCTGGAGAAGGCAGGTCCCTGGGGTGTGCTTTTGGAGTGCACATTTTGTCCCTGGAGAGTGAAGCTCTCTGCTTTCTGATTGACGTGTCCTAAGCTGCTCTCCCCCAGCGCCCTCCCATCATGCTGTTCTGCTCACCTTGGGCCCAGAGTTATGGAGTCAGCTGACCTTGGACAGAGACCTCTGACACCATTAACCAAGATGAACTTCTCTCCTTTAATTGTTTCTGTCCTTCTGTGGTCACAGCAGTGACGAAGCTGACTGAAACAGGAGATCTACTTTTGGTCTTCAAACGAACCTCTGTGTTGGTCTTCACAGCGGCCATGCTGATGTCCATCCCCTCCAGCCCTGTGTGGGAGCCCCCTTTCCCCACCTGCTCACTCTTTGCTCTTCCACTACAGACAGTCTGACTGGGGTACGGTGTGCATTTGATGGGCATTTCCTTGGTCACTAGCGATGTGGACCCTTTCTCATATATTCTTGGGCCTCCATAGATCTTCTTTCAGGAGATGTCTATTCAGAGCAGCTTTTAAGATCATTTTTGTCCCCACTCTTCCTTTTCTCCCCCCCCCCTTACCTCTGGGTTCCTCCTCCTTTTTCTCTGCTCCTTATACCTGCACACTCTCTCCTCCTCCCTCCTCTTTACAGCTCTCTGACCATTTGGTTGACTCACTGCATTTACATCTCATCCTTCCTCAGAGTGAGGAGGGGACCTTTGACAATGCCCGGGTAGGGTGTTTAGGAGAGTTATTCATCCCAGAGGGACCTAGTCGTTAGAGGGCCCACCACCATGCTGGTTCTGGACCTGTGAATTCTCACTGGAGGGAGGAAGGGATATTCAGTGCCCTCTTCCAATAATGGAGCTAAAGGACACCACATTTCAACATTTAACCATGAGCAAAACTGGAGCCTCAAACTGGTGATATGATAAAAATATTTTCTACATTTTGCAGTACACCTACTCCACCTGGGTCCTTTGTACCAAGGGGAAACGGGTTTTCTGAATGGTCTAGCTTATCTTTGGAAAACACAGTGCCCACGTGATTTAGCAAGACCACCGTGGTGCCATTGGCCTGTGCCGTAGACCTATCCAGAACAGGAATAGAAAACCTCTCTGTGTTTCTGGCCATGTGACCCAAAGAGGGGAGGGGAGCATTTTTGCACTAACCCTTTCTTTTGCTTACATATAAGGTGCAGGTGTAGTTGACTAAATGAAAAGAAAGGGAAACTAGAGTTTGGGTAAACATTTACATTTTGATTTTCTGTGCATTTCTTGAGGCCCATTACGTGTTTATCAAGGCATGTAACAGCTTTAAGTTAATGTGCAACAATGCATCCTTAAATGTACACCAGATGTCTCTGTTCTGCACCTATTACTGAAAGCTCTTGCCTTGCCTGTCAAGAGGAGGGAAAAAAATGTGGTTCCTCTTTAATAACTAACACTAACCCATCAAAACCAGAAGCAATAACACAAAGACTGACACATGGCTTTGATAAAATACTGCCTGGAAACTCACTAGTGTAACAGGCTACAGAGGAGCCAGCACACCCACTCCTCCGCCACGCTCCTGAGGAGCTGAGCAGGGAAGACCCTGGACGGAAGGGTGAGCCTCAGGATTGGTTGCTGGGGCACTTCTGAATGACCGGCACATCAGCTGCCCTCATGCATCTCCAATACAGAGGGCCAGGGGGTTCGGTGAGACCCACAGCTGAGTGTCAGCAGACCCACTCAGAAATGGGTAACGTGTGCTTTGGAGGACCATAAACCAAGATGCCACCAAAACGTCCAAGCAGATGGCTGAGGGGCATATACACTCTCAAACGCTGTCTTAAGGAAGCTGTTTATGGGAGCTGCACATTCAGGTCTTGGAATGGATTAAAAGTGGTGGAGTTATAACTCGTTTTGCTTTCTCTTCTGTCTGGTTAATTTACCTCCCAGAGAGCAGTTACTTAAGTGGGCTTTCATTGGTCCACTGTAGCAAATCCAGTGAAGAGATAGCACGTCCCCCACAGCACAGACTCCTGGGTATCTCTCCAGATCAAATCTCAGTCTGGAAAAGAGGCGGAGGGGGAAGCAGAGCAGGGGGTGGCTGGGAATAAATGCACATGTAAAACTCACATCATTCCTTAATTTAATTAAATGAATTGAGGCACATCTTTGCTCTCGTTTGGCAGGCAATTTTAGTGAATTCTGGATTGCAAATGTTTTAGAAATAAAGCAGAATCAAACCTCTCTGAATGTTGAAAGATTCCGTGGGGTCCAAGTTCTATGTGGGAAAATGTACTCTTTTACCTAAGCCAATAAATTCAAAGTTTTTTTCAAGGAGAAAAAAAATCAGAAATAATAAAGTTTAAAGCAGCTGTAATATTGCTTTGAAATATACAGAGCACAGATTTTGAAGGCTTTTGCTTTGCCCAGTTACAGTTTGTGGATGAAGTTTGGATATCTATGAAAGAGCAGCATGCAATGGTTTCCAGGAAGCTTTGGGGCAAGTCAGTGAGGCTTCATCCCTCTTCTTCCCTTTTAATTGCCATAAATGGAAACCAAGTGTGCCAGCGTTCTGTCAGTGTCAGGCAGGGGAGCCAAAGTGCCGAGCTCAGTGGTGGAGGCAGAGCCTGTGTTAGGCGATGCCCAGAGTCACTGGCTGGCCTTGCGCCTGTGTGCTTTGCTCCAGGTGACTGCGCCTCCATGGACAGGGGCTGGGGATGGAGCTGGTAGCAGCAGGAATCGTGCCACCTGCGGATGCTGGGTACAAGGTGTGAGTGGTGCTCAGTGGTGACATGCTCCCACAGGGGAATCGAACCCGCCACTTGCTGCAGTGCCACTGAGCAGTGGGTCCTGCAACTGAGGGGGTAGATTTCTGCCTCCCTCGAGTGGTCCGTTGCATAGCACAGATTACAACAGAGTTGACAAAGTCAACTGGCCCAAGCGTTTTGGAACCTATCGCGAATCCCTGCCGCAGTGAGACGCGCGACATGTAGGCTGGTCAGAAGCTTTATTCACACGATGGCCATCTCGTTACAGAGTCTTTCTTCTTCCTCCCCCCAGGGAAGTAGCGGGGTATATATGTGCAGGAGCAACCAATCAGGGAGCTGTCCACGAGGTTAGCTCGTGGACTGCAAGCTGCACGGAGCCCAGGCACTCAGTGATCACGCACTGAGCATGCAGAAGTCCTGGCCAATGGCGAAGACTTCCGCATTAGGCTGGGGCCCCGGGCACCCTGACAGGCCAGCATGGTGGGATGTGAGGAGGGGGTCTGGGCCGCCTGCCTCCTCACGTGGCCTCAGGGCCTGGCCGGACACGGACATCCTGTCTGTGGGCAAACCCACCCACCCTCCGGAAGGTCGGGGGGCGGGAGCTGTCCACGTCAGCATGGCTCCAGCGGCCCCGCTGTGGCTGTGCAGCAGCTGCCTTCTCCAGCCGCTATGCCGCCGCCTCTTCGGGCCGGAGGCACCTCTATGGAAGGGGCTGGATGCGCGCCTTCGCTTCGGGGCGCCAGGATCTGGCCCGGAGGCACCTCCAGGGCGTGGGGGTCGCCAGCCTCCGGGAGCGCGCTGCCCGCCCCAGCCAGTGAGCACCCCGACAGGAACCTTTTGCAAATTCCGTTGATTTGAATATACTTGGAGGATTTATTCTGAGCATTTGGAATTAAGATGCTAAAAGAATGGCTTGGAATAAAATGAGTTCAGATGTAAATATCAACCACCAATTAGACCTGGAAATAGAACATGACTGGCCAGCATTCCAGAGCCCTCTGGGTCACCTGCCTTCGTCCACAGGTAACCACTGGCTGGACTTGTACCCAACAGATTGGTTTTGATGCCATCAGGCATTGTTTTCTCTGTGTTGATGTGCACTCTTTGAGTCTACATCCTATCCATGAGACTATTCTATGCAATGACTGCGTTTTCATTGCTGTATGAGGTTCCCTTGAACGTGTGTAATGCAATTTACTCATCCATGCTAATATTAAAGTGTCTGAGCTATTACTAGTGCCAAGGCATTGTGGATAGTGATCAGGAGCATTCTTGCAGATGTTGGACACATGCCTGGGTGGGGAAGACTGAGGGATGGGCATGCACAGGCTCAACTTGAGTAGGTGAATCCGGAGGTCTTCCAGCATGGGTCACACCAGCCTACAGGTCACCCATCAGCACATGAACTCCTTCCTGCATGTGAATCTTGGTGAGGTCGGGCTGCCGAGGCCTCAGGCTTTCAGGTGGACATGCAGTGATACTGCTTATCTTCTCTGATGATTGATGAAGCTGGAAATGATGAGCATGATTTCCAGCTTACTAGGTGCAATGGTTAATTTGAATTGTCAACTTGATTGAATTAGGAGATGCCAATGATTAAGAGGCTTCTGGGTTTGTCAATGAGGGTGAGTGTGAATGATTGGCATGTGGGATAGTGAACTGGAGACCCTCCCTCAGCATGGGCAGCACCACCCAATAGAATAGTGCTTGGATGTAATAAAAGCTGGAAGAACAAGGAAGCAGATTCAGATGCAAGCTCGGCTCTTCTTGAACGGGTTCTTGATTGCTGCATTGATCATCTGAGGATATCAGACTCTCACTTCTTCACTCTTCCAAGGCAAACTCTGCCAGTGACTCTCCAGGAAGTTTCCAGAGGTCTTGGTCTTGGACTAGGGTAACACTGTTGATCCTTCTTGTTCTGGGGCTTCTGCCTCTTGGACTGCTCAGCGGCTGGTTCTTCCAGCTGTCCAACTGCAGACAGCCATTTTGGACTATCCAGCTTCTGGCCGTGTAAGCCAATCTAATAAATCCCCTTTTTATAATCAGCCTTCCTGTTGATTCTGTTTCTCTAGAGAACCCTGACTCACACACTTGGAGTACTCTCTTTTACACAGCTCATATGTAAGTTTCCTGTCACTATTACTTAATTACATTTCTTTCTCACTGGCGTGGGGGTCAATTGCATGTTCTGTCCATGTGCCCATTATTAGTTCTGTGTCCCCATTCAAGAGACTCCCTCTTCCCTTGGCAAGCGTGTCTGTTGAAGAAGCTCTCAACTTCCATGTCGTCTGTCAGCTCCGTACAGACTTAGCACCTTGAGGACTCTCTCCCCTCTTTGCTCCTAGAAGTTTTAGCAGCTCACTTTAACCCAGCCATCAGCCTGGAATGGATACTACGGTGGCCCAGTGGCCTGTCCTCACACGAGTATCCATCATCCAGCACCATGGGTTAAGTTGGCCTTGCACACACAGCAAGAAGGTGCCCCCCGGTCACAAGTATCCACATGTGTGTGCACCTGTGAAGTGTGGCCACATTGGTTTGGAACAAGGGACATCTTTATAATGATGACATTTCCTATCCATGGACTGAGCCTAGACCAGATTTAAGTCTTTCTCATTTTTTTCAAAGGTATTTGATAATATCTTGTGACATTTTCTCTAAAAAGTTCCTTCTATTCCTAGTTTGCTAAGATTTTTCATTATGAATGGAGGTGGACTTAAACACACGCCCTCGTCTGTCTATGGACAGAATCATTGTTTTCTGGTGGCTTTGTTACAGCCATGAGTCGTAGTCATTGTCAGGTATTAAGCCAACCTGGGTGTGTTCTTGAACGAACTTGTCATTGCTATGGTGCCCTAAGCCCATGTGTATATCGCTCTGTGATTTCCTAATGCTTGATTTGAGGTTTTTCAGTGTAAGTCTATGAAAAGATTGGCCCCAAATACCTGTTTTGATGTGGTTATGATATTTTCATAAGGTATTTCAAATATTAAAGTTAAGGTAGCTTTTAAAACCAAATTCGAGCCAGGTGTGGTGGCGTACGCCTGTAATCCAAGCAACTTGGGAGGCTGAGTCAGGAGGATCGCGAGTCAGCCTCAGCAACTTAGCGAGGCCCTAAGCAACTCAGTGAGACCCTGTCTCTAAATAAAATACAAAACAGGGCTGGGGATGTGGCTCAGTGACCGAGTGTCCCTGAGTTCAATCCCTGGTTCAAAAAAAAAAAAAACAAATTCAGATATATTCCTGTTTTTCTGCACCTTAAAAGTTTTTGTGAAAAATTGCTTTTGTTTCTCCCTGAAACTTTTGAAAGAATGTTAGAGAATCTGATAGCCTGAAGTTTTCTAAAGCTCTTTTTTTTTTTTACATGTTTCACACATTTGACTTCTCTAGTAGTAACACATTATAGATACTCACTGTTTCTTCTGGGGTTGTTCTGGTAACCTTTTAAAGGGAATTTGCCTTTTTCATTTAATTTTTTTCAAATCACAGACATGATGCTGCTTGCCACATCTACTAATCTGCTCTCAAGGGCTGTAGATCTGTGAGCTCCCACACGCCTGCCCTGGGTCCTCCTTGCACCCCCTACCTCATGCCACTCTGGTGACATGCACCTGAGACCTTTATTGTCTCACCAGTTTCTGAAGCTCTGTTGGTATTTCTTTCAAGTTTTTTCAAGTTCTTGACATTGGATTATTTGTCAACTCCTTTTTAAGCTCATTTATCTGCTGTTTCCCTTCCACTGTTAAGTATATCCATCTGTTAAATTTTAGGTGTTGTATTTTTTTGTTCTGGAATTCCTTCTGATTATTTGCAGTTTTCATTTCTTTGCAGAGATTTTTTTTTATCTTTTCATTCACTGTGAGCATGAGTCCTCCTCATCCTTGAGCACAGATAGCAGCTGCTTCAGCATTACATGTTGCCAGTTTCAGTACCTGAGTGCTTCAGGCTTCTCTTGAGAAAGGTCACGTTGTCCCATTTCTTCACATGTTAAAGGGTATTGAGTTGTACCCTGGACACTGGGTTTGCTATGAGACCCAGAGTCTGTTTGCTCCTTAGGAGAGCTGATGTCTTAGGCACTCGGTTGGACTGAAGCATGAATTCCTTTAGGATGGCAGCTCACAGCTCAGGTGGACTCCCTTCCTCCTGGCTGGAGACTATCCCAGGCCAGCATGGTCCAACACTCAGCTGGAAACTTGGACAAAAGTCCTACAGAGAATTGGAGGCTTCCCCACTCAGACATTTCTGGGAAGCCCACTCATTGTCTAATAAGGGCGGGTGTCCTGAACTCTGTTCTAATTTTACAAGCAAAAAGCTGTGTTTTCTATTAAAATGATAGCTACTCCATTGATATGGACTGAATGCTTGTGTTCCCCCCAAATTCATTTGCCTGAGCCCTAACCCTGGAATGGATTTGGAAATGGGGCCTCCAAAGAAGTCAGTAGGGTTAAATGAGACTGTGAGTGCGAGGCCCTTGTCCAGCAGGATTAGTGTCCTTGGAAGAAGAGACCAGTTCCCAAGTGTTTTCCTGGTGCACGGCCATGGCAGTCTTGTGAGCTTGGTGGCAGGGAGCCTCTACAGTGCTGGCCAGAAGTCTAATGGACTGATCAGCCTTCTTTAAATGTGTCAATCATGTTAATTGTGCTTTTCTAATCATTTGTATTGTTTATTAATTATTTGACAGCTTGTTCTATTATTTTCTGAAGGAAGTTTATAAAGTCTCAAATTATGTTTAGGAATGCTGGTTTCTTCTTTTAGTTCTGTTTTGTTTTTGTTTATGGTTTTAGTTTCATCTCCTTTCTTTATGCATCTCTGAATTTAATTGTTCTAGATTTTAATCACTCCATTCTCTGGCGAACAGTCCTTGGGATAGTATGAGATGCACCTCTCTATCACTGATGCTTCTGGCTTTAAAGAATGTGTTGTTCGGTGCTCCGGGAGCTGGCCCACCTTCCCTGGACCTAGATCTGCATGGTATTTTTACATTTCCTTTCCACAGGAAAGTAAAAGCCTTCTGTTCTATTATATTTAAGTCATTTTAAAACAAGCAAGATAAAGTTGGGTTTTGTATTTGTATCCAAATTTGTATCTAACCTGACTATCTTCAGCTCAGAACTGGAATGCTAAGGCAAAATCAGTAAGATCAACGGAACCTGATTCTGTATTTAGGATGGACTATAAATAATCTCCCTCTGGAGGCAGGCTTCAGCATGTCATTGGGAACGGCACCCAATGTACACTGTTGTGTGGCATGACCAGCTCATGGCACCTTCAAGGTCAGGCCAAACCTTAGCAATTAACCAGAGAGCTGAGCCAGATCAGTCAATCCTCAGAAATCAATATCACCCCACGGTACAATATATTCACATATATAACATGTGCAATATTTGCTCCTTATAAATAATTATTAAGCATTGGCAGTAACTTTATATTTAGTCTATAAAGTATATTTATTGATTCTCAATGAAAATATTTATTGTGTTCATAATACAACAAAAGTCCCAAGCTTAAGAGCCATGAAGTGGTCAGACCCCTTCAGTAGCTGGGGGCCAGGTGATATTTTATGCCAAATTTTGTGTGGCTGGGTGGCTGGACGGATTTCAGAGGTGGAGATCTAAAGCTTTCACCTGTTTCCTGAAACAGTCGATGGCCCCCAGATAGGGACCACTGACATCCCGTCAGCACTGATGCAGAGTGCACGCTCAGGGCACGTCACACAACTGTCTTGACGAGGGGCACCTGGGTCATGCTGGCGTACAGCACACTCAGTCCCCTCCAAACTCAGCCAGCCAAGCCCCCGCACCCAGCCCCCGTGCAGCAGCATGTTGTAGATGTGGCCCTCTCCCTCCCTTACATCAAAACTGCACCGCACTGGGAAACCGCCACAGGGATTGTGGAGGAAAAACAGATTTCCTCCAGGAGAATTAAAACCTATAGAAAGTATGCTTATACTGCTAGGTCTTAAAGTAATGATGAACTTAGAACACTTCCATTTTACATCCCACAGGCTGCTTCACAGAAAATTTAGGGTTTCCATGTTTTTCAAGTATGGCATTTGCTAAGTTTTACCACCCTGGAGATTTTATCTTTGTATTCTTATTAAAATTTTCTTCGAGGGCTGGGTTGTGGCTCAGTGGTAGAGTGCTTGCCTAGCATGTGTGAGGCCCTGGGTTCGATCCTCAGCACCACATAAAGTAAATAAATAAAATAAAGGTATTGTGTCCCTCTACAACTAAAAAAAAATGCTATTTGTGGTTGTCTATTCTTTTCCATTGAAAAATAAGACTTGACAAATGTGCATAAAATGGCTGAAAGTGATCATGAGTTCAAATTGTTGCAATCTATTGGTACAAGAAGCTCCACTGGTGATGCGACATTCAGACTGGGGCAGAGTTTCCCCACTTTCTGTGACCTCAGCCTGGAGCTAAAGTTGTTTACAAAACTAGCTGTTGGCTGGAGGTTTTGTGCTGCGTACGAGAGGAGAAAGGGGAGACAGCCTGATGGGCACTTGCTTTCGACTGAGTCACTCCACGGGAACCGGTGATGTTCAGGCTGCTGCACTGCCATTTAGTTAGAAGTCTTCATTTCTGGGTGACGACTGAGGGTACCTCTGCTGACCTTGAGTGTCTTCACCCTCACTCCCTGGTGGTGGATGAGTCCACAAAAGGGGAATGAAGGTTTCAGAGCCAGATGAAATTGACATCACTTCCATGAGCAGCCGTTGCCCATTCAGGCTGAGAAGACTTTTCTGGAAAATAGCAAGGGGTTTGAACATAGCAACTGTGCACAGACTACACAGCATGTCCCTGGAACCAGCCCAAGGGCATAGGATCATATGCTCAGAATTTGGAAAGCGCTGAGTCCATCCCTCCTGCCTTTCAGTTGCTTTCTAAGGGAAAATGATTTTCCTAAATATAAGTAGACACAGGTCTAGACATACTTGAGCTGAAATTATTAGACAGCATTAAGATGGTCCCTATAATCAACCCCAGCCCCGTGAACCTCGCCATTGATCTGAAGAACTTCCTTTATGGCCTGACAAGCTTGCTCACTCTGGACATTTATTTCGATTTGGTGAGGCTCTCAGCCATGCCTCTGATGTTGCTGAGGAGTGAAATATCTTTCATAACCAGAACCATCAATCTTTCTTACAACCACGAGACTGTATCTTTATGGCCATAGATCATTTTCATTACTGTCAAAAAGTGCCATCATATCACATTACAAACTAGAAAGCTGAAAGGCACGTGGGGCTGGCAGCACCCATTAACTGCAGATGAGGGAAACAGTGTTCCTTCCTGATGAACCAACATTCCCAATTGCAGACACTTTTTAGACAAATAGGAATTATTTGGCTATGTGCTGTAGCCAAATTTTAAAAGTGTCACTTGATTAATGTCAGGAAACACAGTGGAAATATTGATGAGAAAGAACTCCTTCAAACGGAGGAGGAAAGGAGAAGGAGGGATGGAGACTGCTGTTGAGGAGGGACCAGAGAAAGGGTTCTGTTCTCTGCTCCAATCTCCCTGCAGAGTTTGTGGATTCCCTGTGAGATGACTTGAGTTTCTTCAGAGTGAGAGCTGATGACTCTAGATGTTCCCTGCAGGCGCTGAAGGGCACTTCCAATGCGTGGGATTACTAAGCTGCTCTTCCTAGGAAAGACAGCGGGAATCGGGATGCCCACAGCTGCCTTTACTCTGATCCATGGAGTTTTACTGTGTGTTGTTTAGATGCTCCTCTTCCTCTCCACTGTGCGTGACTGTGCTCCTGTTCTAAAGCACCTTGCTCCTCAGAATTCATCCCATCTGCTGGGTCCTGATGGTGCTTTCTGGAATGCAAACTGCGTGCCACAGAACTACAGGCGATGCTAGGGAGGCATGACCTGTCCACCACCCTGAGGTGCCTGTTGGAAGAGTTTTGTATTAACTGGGGCTCTGAGTGGGGGTAGTGGAAAGAGAAGAGGGAGCCAGCACTGTTGGGCTGCTTGTCCTCCTGCCCTTGGTGCTTTTCTGCCTTTCCCTGCACAGGCCTATGGTGCTTGAGCCTGGGAAGTCCACCCACACAGCTTGCGGCCCTGAAAGGTGCAAGTTGAGCTTGGAAAGTCACCCACGAGGCTCACCACCATAGTACCAGCTTGAGCCTGGGAGGTCTTCCCACAATGCTCTCTTTCCACCTGGCTTCCAGCTAGGTTTAGCCTTGGGGGACCCTGGCAGTAGAAAGGAGCAGGGGAAAGCAAGAGGCAAGCGTGGTGGTTCACCTCCTCTCAGTGTGCCTGAAGTCTGCCCCAGGCTCCCTGCCTTCCCTGCCGGCTCAGGGGCTCCAGATGCTCTGGAGCTCTGTTATTAGCATGTATCGACTGTATGTATTAAGGGGATTCAGAGTGCTGCTTAACCACCTGCAGAATGTGCACCGATCAAGTCCAGCTCCCCTCCACCACCCCTACCCTCCCAACCTCTAGTAACCACGGTTCTGCATCCGGTTGGCTCTTACAGCCAGGGCCTTTCCTGTTACTTGCCAAGTTACTGAGACAAATGCCAGCCCACTCTCAACGCACTGCTTTATTGAACCAAAGGGTTTGCAATCCCAGGATGGGGGAGGGAAGGGAAGGATCCAAACTATCATGGATACGTAGAATTTTTTAGAAAAATAAAAATAAAAGGAAAGTCAATACTTACCAGCCCAATGCACGTGCTCTCTCTCTCTCTCTTTCTCTCTCTCTCTCACACACACACACACACACACACACACACACACACTAATTAAAAAGAACTGGCATTTAACCTTCTCTGCCTCACTGGTCTTTGCTGACACCAGCTATAGTTTAGGTTAAAAACCCAGGTGGACGATTCAGAACAGCACCGTCCCACTGCTTTCCCATCGAGGCCCTAGACAGGGCCGACTCCTCCTTCCAAATGCTGGAAGACAGGAGGAAGGATCCCTCAGAATCCCTGGTGCGTCTGGCCCTGGGCGTAGTGAAGACTCGGGAAGTGGCAGGGTGTGTCAATAGCCTGAGCCCCACTCACATGGGATCTTGTCTGCCCACTTCCCGAAGATCTTTCCCAGTGGTCACAAGACTTGCTGCTGCTTAGCACGTGGTGTATTTTCTTTTTGCTCTCGTTGTACAGGACCCACTCCCCAACACCACTGAGTGGTTTTCTAACAGTACAGGATGCAGACACTGAACACCCTGAAAGCTAAATGTCATTTGGACCAAGTTACACTGGGTGACACAACCAGTCCCACTGCTTTCTCTCGAACAAATCACATGTGCGTGCACATGTACATGTGTGTCAGAGTGTGAGTGTGCATGTGTGTGGTGTGCGTATGTGTGTGAGTGTGCATGCATGTTGACACATCAGTATGTAAGTATGCATGTGAGTGTGAGTTGCACATGTGTGTACATGTCAGTGTGCCTATGTGTGAGTGTGTGTCAGTCTGTGAGTGTGCATGAGTGCGAATGTGTGTGCATACACGTGTACATGTATGTGTATGTGGTATGTGAGTGTAGGTGTGCATCCATGTGTGCTTGTGTGTGTGTGCACATGTATGTACGGTGCTTGGAATGGGAGCCACGTCTGGCTTTTCAAATCTAATGGCCACTCCCAACTGAGGGACCCGAATCGACCTGGAACTCACAACCTTCCTTATGGTAAGAAAAGTGCCCTAAGCCTTCACTGTGACTCCAACTGGAAAGCCACAGACCTGCTGCTGTCAGCCAGGCCACACGTTCCTACCCCCAGGGCCACCTAGTTTTCCAACCAAGATCTGAGACATGTCATGGCAAACAGCTCCCTTCAGTATCCTTAGGTCGAGGCTTATGCAATGTCCTTAAGAGGACAGAAACCTCAGTCACACCCAATGCACACTTCATGAATGCGTCTGTCGGAAACATTTTTGTAAATACAAGTTATTTCCCGAATAGCCATGGCACTGGCTCACAGGATATCCTCTCCTTCTCCTTCCAAGAACGGGTCCCATTTGCTATTCTCATTTATTAGTCTGTGGATACTGAGCCAGAACGGAATGTTCACGGGCTTTCCAGAAATCAGTACAATCCCTCGGCTGCAACTCTGGATTAGAGGGTGTTGACAAACCCGAGTCCACATGTAGATTAAGGATTGGGTCCCTGATGCTACCCTCTTGTTCTGAGCTGCATGGACCTGCTCCCAGAGTAGAGAGGAAAAGAAATCACAGCCCAGGGCCTTTTCCCAGGGAACAAGCTCCTCCCCCTCAAACCAAGCTAAGGTCAGCATAGAGAGATGAGGCAAGTCCAACACAGGCCTTTTGTGCAGGCGATTTCCCAAGTGAGAAGGTGAAGGAGGCGACTGAAGAGAAGGTAATGACTGATTAGGGTATTCAGACTAACCTCCTGCATGAGACCCTTGCAGGGAGGTGCCCTGGGGCCAGGTATCCTGGTCAGAGGAGAAGCACCAGGAGCCATGAGGAGGTTAGAAATAGTTCAAGAATGACTTTGGAGGCAACATGGCTCCCGAATCCAGCCAGAAAGTGAGACAGAAAACACCCAGCGGTGATGCGAATTGATGAGCAGTGTGATCATAAATCACAGTGACTTCTCAGTGCCTGTTACTCACACACATATCAGCTTTGCTAAAATAGAAAAGAGCAAACCCTTCTAAAGTAAATCCTGATTCGTTTTGTCTCCAGTGTCCCAGCTTGCAGGAGAGGAGCTCTGGGATGGACAGGCATGGGCAGAGAGGCATGCTGAGCAGGGGGGAAGCAGCACAGGGGCAGTGGGCACCCTTTCTCAGACAGGGGTCTTACCAACAGCCTCTGGGAGGTCACCGTCCAAACTTAAGATGCAAGCACAACAGTCACCGCACATGGGTGACCAAGAGTCTCCACAGTGAGCTGGTGATTAGATCATCCTATCCCACTACTTACTCCTCTTCCCCAGGCTGTTCTAGTCCTCTCAAGAGCAGACACCATCCCACCCCTCTTATTCCCTCAGCCTCCACTGTCTATGACCATGACCCCACACTCTCCACGACACCATCACTTCTGAGGCCAACCAATCACATCGGAGCCTTTCGCAGGAGGACTGGAGTGTGACAAACTTTAAGCAACAGATCTTGGAAAGGGCATGACATATTGGGCTTACTCTCAGGTTGAAGTATTCTCCTAGGAGCAGGAGGCTCAGTTCTTAATGGAGAGCTTCTGTGTGAATCCCTACCTCACACCAAGGCCCAGGACTTAGCTCAAATTCCTTTCCAAGTAGTTCAGAGGTGCCTTCGGTTCATCATTGTTTTTGAATTTAAGTGTTAATTTTTTTCATCCCAACATCTTACTGAGATTTTCAAACATAACACACCTAGAAGGATTTCAGAGAGAATGCCCACTTAACCTGCCATCTGGATTATGTCATTAATTTGTTACCGTGCTTGCTTCCACAAATCTATCCATCTGTGCCTTCTTCTTCTATCAGTCAACTGCTGTTTGATTCATTTAAAACCTAAACATCAAACACCTCCCCTGAACATTTCAGCAGGTGTCTCACGCCTAGAACTGGGTAACTGTTTACAGGTTAGTGCAGACTTTACATAGGAGGCTGTGCACAGATCCTAAGTGTGAACCCACCGAGAGTCTTTCATCTGCTGAGTCTGGCAAAGGCATGCCCTGGTGTGACCCCGACACCTTCTCAGACAGTCTCCACATTGCCACTTTCCCCAAACCCCCTCCCTCTTCCCCTCACTCCCCACCAGTCTCACCAGCATCATCAACTCCTGTGATTTTTTTCTCTTAAATGAGAGTGTTTCCATGTCTTCCCAAGACTCCTGAAATAATGGTTTTAGATTGAACATTAATGGTCCAAAACTTTGGGAACACTGGCTTCAACCCAAGAAAAAAAATTAGCATTTTACAAATGGCTGAGCTGACCATTGCGGATAAGCGAGAGGAAGGAGCAGCAGGTTACTGTATTCGTCCTCTTCGCCTCTTGTCTACACTTGGCTAACTGGCAGAGAAGAAACAATGTCCACCATGTCCTGCTCAGTTAATCTGCATGTTCATGTGTCTCAGGGTGGTGGGTCCAGAAGGACCTTCAGCTCCTGAATAGCGCCCCACTGGCTGCTGGTCTTAAAACATAGCATCACAAGCTCCGTAAGGTCCAGTCTGTCATGCTTTCTTCAAAAGCACTGTGGTGTCCCAGGAAGAATGCAAGCCTGGATTCTGTCTTGTCATTAATAAGCCATTGCAGCTATGTGTCACCCCGGCAGGTGTGCTTGCCTTCCTGCTGGGGTTGGGTGGGGGTCACCATTGCTCTGTGCTCAGTAGGGGCACTGAAGGCTCAGGGAGTGATGTCCACTGCTAAAGGACAGCTGTCCGGGAAAGTAGCCTTCTGACCACTGCTCTCCAGCCACAGCGATGGGTGCTGACTCCCGTGGTATCTCTACAGCCAACTCAGACTTGCTTTTCATTTGCACTTGCTTTCTGATGGCAGACGCTCTCCTGTTTAACTTGGAATCACTTCTCCCTCTCTTCCCTGAGTTCCCTGTGCCCCTCCCAGTGTTTCCTATCCCTTTGCCCACGATGCTTCATTCCCGAGGCGGGTCTTGCTGTGCAGGTAGCCCACCCTCCCTCTCCCCACTGCTCTCGTGTGACCCTCCCCTTGCTGTCCTGTCTGTTTCTCTCTCCGGTGGCTTGATGCTCTTCTGCTGATGACCTGTGTTTCCGGTACCGGGAGGCTGCAGCCTGAGCAGGTCCTGCATGGGGCCATCGCATGGCGAGCACCCTGGCAGCCGGGAGCAGAACCCAGCTGTGCCCCTCACGGGGCTGCTCTGCCATGAGCCATGAGTGTGATTCCCGACTAATGGTCCTGCATGCTTCCCATCTTTTCTTCCTTTTCAAAAAAAAAAAAAAAAAAAATGGCAGTTGATACTTTGGGAAAAACTTTTCTGTTGAAGACTTATTTTTGGTGCCACCTTTTGGAATCGGAAGCAAACTTGACATTTGCTCACTAACACGTCGGGGCCAAGCGTTCTTTGCTATGATTCACAGTGGGAGGCGGAGCAAGGGTTCCCCATATTTGTATATCACTGTTCTCTGGAAAGGAGGTTCTTGCATGTGGTCCAGTGTGCAGCTAATGGAAACCCTGTCATTATTTGTCACTTAAGTCAAAGGAGTCTGCAAGCATGACAGTGAGCAAGTGACTCAGAGCAGCTCTTCTCACAAAGACAGCTCAGCCCTTGTCTTCCTGGTGGGTCTCCCCCAAGGGGCAGCAGTGGAGCACAGAGCTTTCTGGGTCTTTCTCGAACACCACGTATTGGTCAGGGAGGGCCACACCCAGTCAGTCCTCCAACTCTAGTCATCACATGCTGGGACATTAGCACAGTGACCTCCCCAGGCGGCAAACATCCCACTCCTGACCTCAAGCTGGACGCCTAGGAAACCTGCACACAGGTCCCACTCTTGTACCTGAAACTGTGTTGCAAACACTCCAGGGATATGGGTTATCCCATAGTTCATCTCTGTGCAAAGAATTCTTTTGTCATGAAAACAATCCATATTTCATAAATTCAGGGCTCTAGGCATGAATTTGCAAACCATAAAGGACATCCGTTTAAATGGATTTAGGTGGTCTGAAGTACCCAGGGGACCCCAGGAAGTGTTCAGTGAAACACAGGGACAAATGAGGCCTCTGGAAAGACACCTCTCTGCTTCTATTCTTAATATGAGACGGCCCGAGAGAGGAGGTCCTCTCCCCCTCTCACTGTGGTCTCGCCTTTCCTGGTAATTGCTTCCTTGGAGTAAACTTGAGTTTCCATCTGTGCAAATTTTCCTTTCTTAACAAACCCGGGGAGCATCAATACTCTTGAACTGAGCCTGCAGGTTCTTCCCTGCACTTGCTGGGAGGGTGCCAACTGGCGCCTCTGCCCTCAGTGCTCCTGATGCATGTCCTTGGATTGAACTCAAATTCTGCAGTGCTTTGCTTCAGTTTCAGTTCTGCAGCCAACAGGCACTGCGCCTGGAGTTCATGTACCCTCTCTTCTCCCTGTTGTCGCCAGGCTCAGCTGCATTATGCAATGAGCTGCCGCCATCCTTGAGGAGAGGGCAAATCCAAACTGCTCCCTGCTCAGGGAAGCATTGGGTACAGCAGACAATGTCAAGAGAGTCACAAGGTGTCCACTGCAGGTGAATGTCCTCCCCAAGGGGTCAACCCGAGAACTTCAGAGTTGGTGTTCTTGGGGATGGGAGGGGCCACAGCCACCACCACCATGTGCAGAAGCAACTGAGAATGGTGTGAGCCTGTCTCAGCCTCCAGGACCCTCTGGAGCCACAGTCTCTGGTTTTTGCAAAAAATAGACCAAGATAGAGAAGCTGAGGGTCCAGGTACTCAGGTTCTGTTGGCTGCCAGGAGTTCTACTGCAAGGCCTGAGAGTGGACCCAGGAGGGACTTGGACCAGGGCTGAGCAGCTTCCTAATTTCGTGTATAAATAATTATACATGTAATTATACATGTATATACATATAATTATACATGTATTTATATACACATATACATATAATTATACATGTATTTACATACAGATATAGTAGAAAATACCCATGTCTGCCTATATCCATATGCAGATGCTCACATTACCGTACTTAAATTTCTATGTAAATGCATGTGGCACCTGAGACCTGTACGATTGTTTTTTTAAAACTCAAAGTGTCTTGAGGAAGATGGGCGGCTCCTTCCCTCGGGCAACTAGGCCGAACCATGCGCATGCGTCTCCCATGCATCATCACCACCCGCTTTCTGCCCCCACAACACACTTCCTGCGCCGTATTTTCCCATCCGAATGCGTAACCCATTTATTCCTGTCCCCTTAAGCCGCTCACACTCCCCACACATGTCCTTGCTACTTGGGATGCTCAAAGACTGGCCTTCTTCAGCAGTGTTGGCTGCCAGCCCGAGCCAGGCTCCCGCCGCCAGCTTGCCCTCTGCGCCCACTGGCAGTGTCCATAAGCTGCGGAGGCCTCTGGGTATGCCAGGGGACCCGCACAGCGAGACAAGAGGAAGCAGCTCAGCGTCCCCAGGCGGGAGTCCAGTTAGCTCCTCCCTCCAGCAGGGAGTCCAGTTAGCTCCTCCCTCCAGCAGGAGCAGCTCTGCTCTGCTCTGCGTCCCCACAGGTGGCGCAGGCAGCGCCCTGCTCTGCGCCCAGCTTCTTCCACTCAGCATCACGGCTTTAGGAGTAATCCGAGCTGCTCCACGGGCAGCAATTTGCTGTCCAGGATCCCACCATTCCCGTCCCCCTGGGTTTTGATGGACGTTTGGTTTACATCCAGTTGGGCTCTTGCGAGGAGGCCCGACACCAAGCTTCTCCACAGTCTTTCATGGAACATAGGACCCTTCCTGGGTATGGATGTAGGGTGGGATTGCGGGATCCTGTGTGCGTGTGCGCTCCGTGTCAACAGATTACGCACACATTCCCCCAAGGCGCTGTGTCGCTCTCTGCGGTTACATCCGGCCGGAGCTCTTACCCGGGGTCAGTGGTGGTGGGCGGCGAACTTGCTGCAGAGCCTGGTGACCGAGGTGCACCTGACTCCGGGCTTAGCCTCACATCTGGGAACTGGTTAGCACAGCGCATTGCACTCCCTACCCCGCTATGAAGACGCAGGGTGGGTTTATTTGTCCACACGATGTACTGCCTCCAGTCTCTGCACCCTCAAGAGCAAGAAGGGGCTCCACTCAAGTCTTCAGACTCCCCATGCCCACGGGGAGCACATCCCTAGACACTGCGACCACTGACGGTGGCCTCACCTGGCGCTAGTGACCCTCTGCTTTCGGGCAGCCCACACTCCCATTTCCTGTCCTGGCAGCTGCTCGCCCAGCCTTTCCCTCCCTTGTGGAGAAGGAGAGACAAGAATTGAGGATACAGATGGATTGTGATTAAACTTTATGCTTTAGGCCTTTTCCATCTTTTCCTCTTTACATGGGCCTAGAATTTCCACTGACACTAACAGCCATGGATGTGAGTATGGTGCATGTGTCTTCTCTATTTTGTAAAGAAAAGCTAAATTGTGACCTCCTTAGAATGAATTTTTTCCTTCCTTCGTTTTTGATTTTACACACTGTGGAATACAAAGTCCCGTTTGAGAAAATGGTGCTATATAATACAATCTCCGTAAATGCTTGTCCTGTACAAAATTTATATTCCTAGCCTTCTCCACGTGCCTCACATAATGAGTATCTCACTGCTCAAATCCTCACTAGCAAAATTCACAGCAGAGTAACTGCTTCCCCTACACACATCAGCACAAGCATGACGGAGAGGCTTTTGCATTCCATTTTGCTTAGAATAACTCTTATTTATGAAATAAATAGAAAATTCTTTTCAAAGTAATATGCTTCATAGGAGATTATATGACATTTAAGAGAGTAAACAGACTGTCAGTCTAACACTTTTTTTTACTAGAATATATTGAAATGTGGAATTACTTCAAGTCTGAGAGGGTGTCCTCATGTGCTTAAGGATCTGTGGACACTGACGCTGTGACTTCCTGCTTGTTCCTTTCCACCTGTGTCTCAGATCTCTGTGTGCACATAGGAAAGTTATTTGTCCCATTACATTTCACAAAGTGATGGAAGGATTCCAAACAATGCTGCAATAAACATTTATGCACATTTATCTATGTAACAAACATTTAATAAGCATCTACTATGCACCAGGCCCCCTCTAGATCCTAGAGACACTGAATTGAATGAGAACAAACACCCTGCATTTATAAATTTTTCCATTCTTAAATAAACAAGTGGTATATTATGGTTATAATAGTGTAATATAAAAAATTTAGTTGGGAAGGAAATAGAGAATAGTGAAGCCAGGAAAATCTCAATAGCCAGTTGAGATTCCAGTATAAAACAAAAGGCAATAAGAAGGAGCCATTGGGGGACTTTGAGGAAAAGCATTCCAGGCAGAGAGAGCAGCAAAGGTCAAGGCCCTGGGGCAGAGATGAGTTGATGCAGCGGAGGCAGGCCAGTGAGTTGAAGAAGGGCTAGTAGAAACCTAAGAGCGGAGGTGGGACGGGGCAGGGGCTGCATCTCTTGGGGCACGCGCACCTTCTTCAGGGCCCAACACAGTAGTGGTGCTGCTGGGTGCAAGACAGCCGCAGCTACAGCTTCGCTAGACTCTGCCAAACTGTTCGTGAGTTCTCGTTTTTGCACTTTCATGAGCTTTTATTTGAGTTCCGATTATTCCACGCCTTCACAATTCCTGATGTTTGCAGACTTTCAAATCTTTGATCATCTGACAGTATGAAATGCTATCTCCTGCAGTTTGGGGCTGCCGGGGGTGCTCCCCGGTACTGTCTGTTGAGCATTTTTGGTGTTCCCTGCTCCAGTGCAAGTGAATTTGAAGACCTTTCATCTGCTTGTTAGCCATTCCAGATTTCTCCTTTTGTAAATCTGTCCCACATTCTAATTCTCCAGTACATTCTTCGCGGTTCTCTTTGTGGTGTTCTTTGAAAGTTCTGGCTGGTAATTCGCGGTGGCTTCATTTCTCAGACTGGTGGCGTGTCTGCTTTGTTCTGATGGCACATGTTGGTGCAGAGAAGTGTTGACCTTCAGCGGATTCAATCCTTGGGGTTCACCTTACTCTCCTTTAAGCTCCTTTCCTGTACACAGACTATTCACAATCTCTGCTGGATTTATCCTAATGGGCTGAATTTTAGTTTTCATGAATTCCATCTCTTTGGAATGATGTGAAGTGGGAATTGTTTTTCCTGTTTCTTATTCTTTGAGGGGAGCAGGGGTGGCAAGAGGATTGAACCCAGGGTGTTCTACATCCCCAGCCCTTTTTACACTGAGACAGGGTCTCACTGAATTTCCCAGGTTGGCCTCAAATTTTCAATCCTCCTGCCTCAGCCTCCCAATTAGCTGCAATTAGAGGCATGTGCCACTGTGCCCAGCTCAGCATAATCGCAAAGTAGAGGTAGGGACATTTTGTTTTTTTCCTCACTTTAAGAAGAGTATAACATTTCAACATCATGCAGGACAACGGAGGGTTTTTATTTTATTTTATCTTATTTATTTAATTTTGATTCATTGAACACAAATGGAGTACAGCTATTGTTTCTCTGGTTGCACACAAAGTAGAGTCACACCATCTGTGCATTGACACATGTACACAGGGCAATGATGTCTGTCTCATTCTGTTATTATTCTTACCCCCCCACCCCGACCCCCCCTCTCCCTTCCCTCTATGCTATCTATCCTTCCTCCATTCTTGCCACCCTTCCACTCCGCATTATGCATCATCATTCACTTATCAGAGAGACCATTCAGCCTTTGGATTTTTGGGATTGGCTAATCTCACTTAGCATAACAGTCTCCAACATCATCCATTTACCTGAAAATGCCATAATTTTATTCTTCTTTATGGCTGAGTAATATTCCATTGTGTATATATTCCACAGTTTCTTTATCCATTCATCTATTGAACGGCATCTAGGTTGATTCCATAATCTAGCTATTGTGAATTGAGCAGCTATGAACATTGATGTGGTTGCATCACTGAGGCAATCTGATTTTAAGTCCTTTGGGTATAGGCCAAGGAGTGGGATAGCTGGGTCAAATGGTGGATCCATTCCAAGTTTTCTAAGGAATCTCCACACTGCTTTCCAGAGTGGCTGCACCAACTTGCACTCCCACCAGCAATGTATGAGTGTACCCTTTTCCCCACATCCTCACCAACACCTGCTGTTGCCTGTATTCTTAATAAAAGACATTCTAATTGGGGTAAGATGAAATCTTAAGGTGGTTTTGATTTGCATTTCTCTTATAACTAGGGATGTTTAACATTTTTTCATAAATCTGTTGCTTGTAGATCTTCCTCTGTAAAGTGTCTGTTCATTTCCTTGGCCCATTTATTGATTGGGTTATTAGTGTTCTTGGTGTAAAGACTTTTGAGCACTTTGTAGATTCTGGAGATTAGTGCTCTATCTGAAGTGTGTGTGGCAAAGATTTTCTCCCACTCTGAAGGCTCTCTCTTCACATTGATGATTGTTTCCTTTGCTGAGAAAAAGTTTTTTAGTTTGACTCTATCCCAATCATGGATTCCTGCTTTTATTTCTTGGGCTTTGGGAGTCATGTTAAGGAAATCTGGTCCTAGGCCAATATGATGAAGATTTGGACCTATTTTCTCTTCTATTAGGTGCAGGGTCTCTGGTCTAATTCCTAGGAGCTTGATCCATTTTGAGTTGAGTTTTGTACAGGGTGAGAGATATGGGTTTAGTTTCATTTTGTTGCATATGGATTTCCAGTTTTCCCAGCACCATTTGTTGATGAGGCAATCTTTTCTCAATGGAGGGTTTTAAAAAAAAATTCATAACCTAATGAATTAAATTCATAACCTGGTTCACCAAGAATGACCATCATTGAAGGTGTACAGTGTTCCCCAACGCCTGTTCTGCCTTGACTGCGGCCCTCTTGAAAGCGTTAAGGTAGATTCCACTAACAGGTCTGCCCCTCCTCACGACGCACTTTTCAGATGACTGGCTAGAACTGGTACTGTCACATTGTTTGAAGAATAGAGGTATGTGTTTTATATTTGGTGAGCACACACACACAGAGCAACGCTGGCTAGGTTGTTGAAATATTCTGTATCATTGCCAGATATTTGTGTTCTTCATCTTCCAATTACAGAGTGTAATACATTCAGTCTCCCTTCACAACTGAAAAATTGTCAATCTTCCTTATCAGTATGCAAATTTTACCTCTGAATATTTTGTTATTAGGCATGTAGTAGTTAGAATATATAAGGGTTGGGTGTAACTCAGTGGTAGAGCTCTTGCCTAGCATGTATGAGGCCTTGGGTTCCATCCCCAGCAGCCAGAGAAGAGAAGGAAGGAAGGAAGGAAGGAAGGAAGGAAGGAAGGAAGGAAGGAAGGGAGGAGGGGAGAGGGGAGAAGGAGAGGGGTGGAGGGAGGGAGGGAGGAGAAGGGGAAGTGGGAGAGGGAGGGAGAGGGATGGAGTGAGCGAGTGTATCTTTCTAGTGTGAGTGTCTCTCTCTCCATGCTGTGGTTCTCCTTTACTGTGCTAATGCCTTTTGCCCTAATAGCTAATATTAATGCAACGGGGCTCCCTGAGGTTAGAATTTACCAGTGCGCGCTTGCACATCCATCCCTCTTAGCCTTCCTAAGTCCTGTGTTTGCATGTGAGGCTCACAAGCAGACCAGGGTGGACCTCTTACCATCCGATGACAGCTTCCCACCTGCAGGAGGCACTGTGCAGATTCCCTGCATTTGTCATTACTCCTGAGCCCTGCCAACTGTTCTATGGTCATTTTCCTGTACCTTTCTGTTTTCCCCCTCTTTCTGAGCTATTTTTATTCTGTTTTTCCTTCTTTCCCTCTAGTTGCCTAGAAACTATACACTGCTTCTATTTTTAAAGTACCTTTAAAATGTCTTGATGGAGCAACAGTCTAAATGGAGCAACAATTCCACACTCCTAACAATTACCAACTCTGATCATCCTCCCCATTTGCATATCTTAATTGGTTTTCATTATTTACAACTACTTTTCCTGCCCCAGATTAGCCACCGATGTCTTTGTTGCTGTTGATGATGCATTCCGCGCCTGCCTGTACCCAGCCTCCAGTCCAATTACCGGTTCACTGGCCCTTCTGCAGTCACGTGACCCTCCTGGGTTCAAGTCAAGTTTTGCAGGGTAGAGCCTTTGGGAGTGTATTTAGTGATTGCTGGCGGTGGTAAACTTGTAGGTTTTTGTTTTCTCTTGCCATAAAAATGACTGTCACGCCATTTTTTGAATGCTAAGTTGATAGACATGCTCTCTCGGCACTCAGCACAGTCCACAGGTCCTGTGTTTACTGCAAGGAACGCAGTACCAATCTCATTGCTATGTCTTTTCTATCTTATTTCAAATTCAGTTTAATTCCATTGTTTCATTTCATTTTCTGTGGTTGCGCATGCTCGGCAAGCATTCCACCCCTATTCCTTTTAAACAGTCCATCTCTTCTCCAGGATTTGGCCTTTGCTTTCGGCGTTATTTTCTGCAGGTCCTTTGCTGTGTCTGCGAGTGGCCTGGTCATTGTTTATCTGCCGGGGCTTGTGCTTGCTAACGCTGAAGGTCCAGTTCACTCAGTGCAGAACTGTCAGTCAGTATCTTTGTGAGCGCTAGTTCCCCGTGCTCTGCATTCTCCCCACCCAGTACTCCAACGGCCCACTGGGCTGCCTCCTTTTCCCCATTGACAGAGGTGTTAATCTGCCCTTTCCCGAAGCATGAACTTCCTGTGGTCCTGCGTTTGTGAGGGAGACTCAGTTTCAACCCTTCTTTAGAGTGGGCCCAGGCTTGGTCCTCTTTGCGCTGCACTGGCCCTGTCTCTCGCGAAGTGGGTGGACGCATGTGCTCTCCTCCACCAGGATGGGTGGCCCCAGGATGGGTGGGCTCTGTGGAGTCTGCCCGGCCCACCTGCACTCTCCTCCACCAATGGGCGGACTCCCCGCCCACCGCCCACTCGCCCCCCATGAGTCCTTCTCCACCAATGGGCAGACTCCCTGCCCACTGCCCCGCCCAACCAAGCTCCCGCCTCCACCAATGGGCAGGCTCCCTGCCCACCGTCCCGCCCACCCCACGCGCCCTTCTCCACCAGTGGGCGGGCTCCCCGGAGCCGCCCCGCCCACTCCGCGCCGGCTTGCCTTTGGTCTCTGGTTTTGCACTGGGGTTCCCCTTAGGTTCCTGTGGTCGCAGGTACTCACTTGAGAAGCAACTTCTCAAATTTTATTCAGCGCATGTAAGTGCTTCGTAGCTAAAAGGAACTCATACGGGATCTGGAGTGCAATGTTGCCAAACGCAGAATTACGTTACCCTCCTGATTTTAGAATGCCTCAGGCTCCCGCCGTCGTGCTCACATCCTTAACCGACACGATCTTCATTCTTCTGATGCGCTTTCCACGCACTAAAAATACTACAGAACTTGCTTTTCTCTCCTGTCAGTTGATTCATTTCCCAACTTCTCCCCTCAACCAAAGATGGAAACGAACAGGCCAACTACCAGGCCCAGGATGAAACTTGCGCCTCGTGAGTCTGCACGCTGCTCTCCTTACCTTGCCAGGTGGCTCAGGTTCACCTGCGGCTTTAAATGGCATTGATTTTGTCAAATAACCCACTAACATTCTTGAGCCCCCAAATGTACTGTGTTCAATTTGCTCGTGAGCCACATGTCTCATAAAATTCCAGTGAGAAGAGGCTGCTCGAGGGGCCTAAAGTTACAACTACAACCGTCTTCACATCATTGACGAGTCTTTTACCCGCAGGAATGAGCAACAGATGGGGTGATGTGGCCCGGGTTCCCATGGACTATCTGCCCCAGCATGGGAAGGGTGATTTGCTGGGGCTGTGGGTCCACCCAGCAAGTGGCAGCACCTTATGAACAGACTTTGAGGCAGTTGGAAAGGAAGAGGCCCAAATTATCACATTAGAGGGCTTCCCGTTGAAGGACCCCATGTACTGAAGGCTTCTCCACAGAAAACCCTGGGTTTTTCTCAGTGATGCTTAAAGGTTTGCAAATAAATCACCAGAAAGTACAGAGCATTTGGGACCGAGGTGACTGAAACAAAATATTTAAATAATTTTTATATGATTTGTGCAAGTCAAAGGATATTTTCTTCAATATCTAGAGCGGTGCTTTTCAAGATTTAAGGACATGTGTGTCACTTGGTATTTTTGTTAAAATGAAAGACCTGCTTCCACAACAGGGCTGAGATTTCATCTGACCAGCGCACAGGGTGGCCAATGCAGTGGGTGAGCCTCACAGAAAATGGCAAAGAGTGCGAGACTACACTGGAGGTGGTACTTGGTCATCTATGCCTGGCAATCCAATATGGTAGCCACCAGCCACACATGGCTGGTCCAGTGGAAGTGTGTTGACTACATGCTGACTTTTGAAGGCTTGTAGGGGGAAAGGTAAAAAATAAGGCACTAACTTTTAAAATTTGATTATATGTTGAAAGAATATTTTGAACATATTGGATTAAATAGAATGCATTGTTAAAATAAATCCCATCCTCGATTTTTTACTGTTCAATGTGACACAAATTTTAAATTTCCTATGTGCTTAATATTCACGGCTCACACTGTTTCCACAGTAGTTTCCTACTGCTGCTGTAACAAGCTACCATAAACAGAGATTGAAACAACTCAAATTTACCACCTTACCACCAAATTTACCACCAAGAGATCTGGGGGAGACCTCACCTCCCTCCTTGCCCAGCTTCTGGAGGCACCTGCATGCTTTGACTCATGGCCTTGCTCACCTCGGCATCAGCTGCAGAGCATCCTCAAGGTCCTGCCTCTCTCTCTTTCTCTCTCTCTCTCACACACACACACTCACACCTCTACCTCTATCATGTCATCTTCTCCTCTCTATCTCCACCTCCCTCCTTATGGGGATGCTTGTGATTATTTTTGACCACGCAAATAATCAATTCCCCACCTCAAAATCATTAACTTCATCACATCTACAAAGAGTCACATGTTCTCAGGTTTCAGAGATTAGGACATGGACATCTCCTGAGCACTCTGTCTAGCACAGTTGCCCCTGGAGGGCACTGATCTAGACAATTCCTTTGTTTTTCATCACCAAGGCCAGCTGTGCTCTTCGGTCACTACACAAATAGACTCAGGAATAAGAAACAAATGATTTCATTATTTTAGTATCACAATGCAAACCTTAGGTCAACAAACCTAACTTATTTTTGAGTGAAATGTTTATTTCTGCATACATTCAATGTAGTATTGAGAGGTTTCAAAGTTATAAATATTGCAAATAACCAGGAGTCTTGGGTTCTCCTGTTAATTCAAGAGGCTTCTTGTGGTCTCAGTGACGAGGCATGGTGTGTATGAAGCTTTACTGAATAGAGAGTATACAGCTTAGAAAGATGAGTTGAAGTCTAGTTCTGGCATCACATCTCTAAAAGGCTTTGGGGGCTGGTTTGCCTTTTAAAACTTACACATTTATTCAACAAATTATTTGGGAGGACTCCTAGGTACAAGGCATTGCAGTAGGACTGGGTGAGTCTGCACCCTTGGAGCTCACAACCCTGCAGACAAGTAGGATGCAAACACAGCTGCACGTGGCGAGAGGTGCAAGATGCCTCCCATGCAGCTGGGCACGAGGAGCTGGGGTTAGGAAGGGCTGCAGCCCACCAAGTCCTCCGTGATCCATGATGGAGGGAATTGCCTCGGTCCTTATGACCTGGGTCCTTAAGAATGGAAATAAATCTGAACCTTGAGCATCCAGGCCATCCAGGCCAGCAATCCTGTGACTCTTTTATTCTGTTTAAGAGGCACATTTTTAGATACTGGGGAATGCTACATTGAGTTTTCCTTGTTTTTTCCCCCCATATCTTAAACATTAACCTTGGCAGTCCTTAACTTCAATGGAAGGAGTGAAGGACACAGAAATGAGGGCAAGGGAAAGAAGTGATAGAAGTTATTGCAGTTTCCCCCTCGTACTTCCTGTCCACAATACACAATGACGTGTGCTTAGATTTGAGAAATCCAAACATAAACCAGCTTGTCAAAATAACAGAAACTGGCTGGCTTTTAGGAATATTGGTGGCACATGGTCTAATTTACTACACATTTCAAATGCTGTGGTCTAAATATACAATCCTTGCTGCAAATTTCAATGTTCGTAAATTGAATATCAACCAGGGCACGCCCCTATCCGTGTCCTCTTCCATCCATTCCACAGCAAAGGCATCCTGAGGGCAGCATTAGGATTCTAGCCTGAGCCGTCTGTGGGCGCGACCTGGGAATGCAGGGCTCTGTTTGTCAAGGTAATTAAGTGTCACTAAGTACAGGTGTTTCAGAGCCAGAAGTCGTGGCCTACAAGACCACCCAGCAGACAACGGCCATCATCCTGCAGTGGCACCCAGAAGTCATGGTGACCCCAGTCTCTCTGAGTCAGCAAAAGCTGAGTGAGCAGTCCAGACCCACATCCCGCAGCCTGGCACCTCCTGGTGCCCGAGTGAGCCCAGGAAGTTGTGGGACTCTCTTCCCTGCCCACGTGGCGAGTGCCCCCTCCCTGAGCTACCAGAGGCTCCGCGGAGGCCTGGATGCCCCACTGCAGGATGACTCCAAAGTTCAAATGCAGAGGGAAAGGAGCCCAAATATCTAGGTGCTTTTTTAAAAAAAGGAAGTCTTCTTGACTTCAAGATAGCTACAGCTCCAGTGATCCAGACCATGCAGCATCGAAGGGAGAGAGAACCTCCAATTATCTCAGAATAAAAGGTCTAAGTTTTAAAAATGGTATGTGTAACAACCATTTTATTCATAGACAGTTCATTTATTTTCTTTTATGAACCTGTACTTATATAGAAAATATGGCAAGAGTTGAGTTTTCTTCTTATAAATTCTTCAAAGCTGGATAAATCATTATTCTACTATATAAACTAAAATTAAATTGTGGGTCACATTTACATGATAATTAACTACATGTTTTAAAACATTTTGAATGTGATTTGTAAATCCAGATGCAAAACCATAAATCAGTCTGTGATCTAGATATTTTTAACTATATTAGATAATCTGGATGATTTTGCAGCATGATCATATAAGAAATTATAAAATTGAGAATTAATGGTTCTAGGTATAGTTGTCCTCTGAAACTTAATCACGTGTTAATTTAAGTAGACCTTAAGTCTGACGTACTTGTGTCAACAAGTAATGGGATTGAGATGGCCAGCACATATCTTATATGTGGTAAAATATGCATTTTATATACATAATATATATTATAAACATATTACATGTATATATACATAAAACAGATATATATATACATAGTACAAGGCTCACACTTTTTAAATAAAACACCCTCTCAAAATTCAGCCATTATTATTTTTTGAAAATTTATTTGTCCTTTTTCGTTATACATGAGAGGAGAATGTATTTTGACATATTATACATGCATGGAGTATAACTTCCCATTCTTGTGGTTGAACATGATGTGGAGTTTCACTGGTCATATGTAAACATAGGAGGGTTATGTCCAATTCATTCTACTACCTCACAGTAATTATTCTTAACTCATGGAAACTAATTCTAATTCAGGCCAGCTCACTAAGTGCAAATCAGTGTTCGTTAATACAGTTGGTAATTATTCTTTTCTGATCCAGGGACCCATATTCAATTTTAACTACTAAGCATCTGGTTAACTGAACTTTTACTCTTAATGCAATGTTTTGTTGATATGTAATCCATCTATTTAAAAGTTATTGCATCATCCAGCAACATTTCTGAAAATAAATGTAAACTTTAATTCTCAAATACAGATCATACTATCAAACTTTTGTGCAACACTTTCATGTCTAAAAACCATTTATCTGAGCCAGCTCAACTGATCTTTGAATGCTTCAGTTAGAATCCTTGTGCACATTTGCAGGGATTTATTAAGACACTTGTCCAAGGCGGTCAGGCAACAAACCCATCAGAGTCTTGAACCCGTGGTCACTGCCCAGGCTCAGCTGCACTTCCCAGTCACCCATAGGACTTCTGGTGCATGAATGCTTTAGAGCCCTGGGTGGGCTGGGGTGCTGAGTGATTTTTATAATATCAGTAACACTAGCTGGGGGCTGAGATTCCCATGGCAACACCTTTGGGAGATCAAGCAGCATGAAAGTCATGTCCACTGTTTCGCTAGCATGGCGTTGGCTGATAGTGCATTCAGGCTCCAGACACAGGCTCAGCTAAGAAGGCCGAGTGGAGCCACCTGCTTCACCTGAGAGGGGACTGTCCCCAGGTAGAGAGCACAGCGAGGCAGAGAAAACAGGGTGCACACATGCCAGGTCAATTTGGAGAGCCTGAGGCTTGGCCCTGCAGATCCCCTTCATCAGCCTTGCGCAGCCAACAGCCTCCACCAGAGAGGCCGGCCCCTGCACAGCTGCCCAGTGCAGGAGGGTGCGTGCCCACCGAGTGCTGGTGGC
This sequence comes from Glaucomys volans, assembly GCA_020662805.1. Classification (NCBI taxonomy): domain Eukaryota; kingdom Metazoa; phylum Chordata; class Mammalia; order Rodentia; family Sciuridae; genus Glaucomys; species Glaucomys volans. Next base: position 113,579 of record JAJEJO010046670.1, read on the forward strand.
TAGGCAGTGCCCAGCTGCATCTCCCACTGCGCTGTCTGCATCCCCATGGTTCGAATTCTTCACACACTCTGCCCGAGACGTCCCAGGAATGCATGATTGCCCACGTCCAGCCTGCAGATCAAACTCCAATTTAATTTGCAGAAGCAAGTAAATACAAAGTGGGTGTCGCACGGGGTCAGACTTCCTGCTTGGGTGATTGGGCCTTCCGATCCTGGTTGCCCCGTTACGTTTTCCACTTAATATTCTCCTCACCTGCCTAGCCAACACCTGAAGTGGGCTCGGTGTCCAGGGCTGCTTCAAGTCTTCCCATGCCTGCATTCCATACAGGTCCAGGGGTGCGTGGCCTCCAGTGAGACATCTGCGTGCCATCCGGGTGAGGGTGTGGCTCTTGGCCCTCCCCCTTCCCCCACACATGCAGTTGAGAAGCCAGCCCATCCCCTGCGGGGGAAGGGCTGGAAGTGCTTCCAGCATGTTCTTTCAGGAGGCCCGAATCTGAACTTGGACTCTACAAATTCTTAGTGAATGGAATAAAACGTTTGTAGGGGGGCTGGAGAACTACCTGTGGCCCAGAGTTAAGTTAGTTAAGTTCTTGTTGGAAACTGTTCCAGCCTAACCTGGGTGCCCGGTCAAGAGCAAGAGGGAGGATCCAATCGCCCTGCCCCAGAACCAGGGCTCCCACACTGGGGTCTGGGACTGAGGAGCCTGGAACACCAAGAAAATACACATGAAACAGTGAAACTGTGCCCTGAGAGGCCTCAGAGTGGGCCGACCAGGTACAGAAAGGTCACCTGAACAGATTAGAGAGTTAGAAGCTCTGGGCAGGGCTCGGGAGCTGGCCTTCTATAATCCCTGATGCAGGCTCAGGTTTGGGAATCCCAGCCCCCAGGAAAGGAGGCCAGTCCTGCTCAGGCAGGCACCCGGCCCCCAACACTGTCCCTGCCTGGCTCCAGCCACACCCTGGCATGCCCTCCCCTGGCTGGGGCTCTTGTGCTGGGCCTGCCCTGCATGCAGCTCCCTGTTTACCTCACACTTGACCAGATGCTGCCCTCGAAGAGCTCTACCCCAGCCCCCAATCTCAGCTGGACCCTGTCCTATCCACCCCGAAGCTCTGCCGACCCCTTCCTCTGGCTCCTTTCATTTTTCTGAAGCACACGCCGTCTCACCCTCTAGGTAATTCACCCGTGTGTGCATCACTGCCGTCTGCTTCTTCTGGGCTTCATCCTGCAGGCGCTAGAGGGGTGCTCACACATAGCAGGTGCTCACACAGGAGCCTGTGGCCTCCAGGGAGGGAGGCCCTGTCCAGAGGCCACTCCCCGCCTCCCTTCACAGGATCCCCTTACTCCTAACCAGCTCACCAGTGTCCATGCTACCACCTGAAGCAGGTGCCTGCTGCTTGGGAAGGCTGGATGTGGACAGGATGGAAGAGGCTCGGGAGTGACGCTGGGCAGAGTGGCACCTGGGCCGTCTGGGTTGGATTACACGGCTGCCTTTCAGGTTGTGATGTCTGAGCTCTTGGAATCAGTATATAGTAACTTATTCAACCCTCTTAAGAATCTTGAGAGGCAGAGGCCACACTTGCCCTCCTTTGTGAGACACGGGGTCCATATTGCACACATTTGCACAGAAGGTATACAGAAGAGAGAGGGTCTGCACCTCCCAGTCCAGCTGTCCCGGCACCTCTTGGCAGCTCCACCATATCACGCTGGCCATGTCGAAGTGAACGAGCCAGGCCTGTGCCGGAGCATTTAGGGTGCTTCAGTATAACTTTTGTAGTCCCCTCCAGGCTGAAAAACAGTAAAAGGGACACCATTTCTTATTCATTGTCTGTACCTACCCAGGGCCCAGCATAACATTCCTAGATGGACAGATGGATGGAAGGATGGATGGATGGATGAACGGATGGATTGTTGGATGGATGGAAGGATGGATGGATGGATGGATGGATGGATGGATGGATGGATAGATGGATGGATGGATAGATGGATGGACAGATAAATGGAAGGATGGCTGGATGGACCATGCTGTAAGTTGCATGCTGGCTGCTCCATCAGCTCTAAATAACTAAACTTGAAACTCCAGAAATGAATTAAGTGCTTTGAGTTTTTCCCCCAAGTCAAATCTGTCAAACAGACCTGAGGTTTTGTAATTGAAAAAGCGTACAAGGGATCAGATAAAGGAAACTGAATGATAAGGACATTCGTCTCCAGTCCTTCTGGCCAGAGGACTGGCTCTTTCCCCATCATCCCTCTTCTGTCCTGGAAAGATAAAGAGCAGCCGAAGCCGGGGAAGGAGAAGGCTGCCACCCTGGGCCCTTCTCCTCCAAGGGGAAGTAGAAGTGTGGACTGCCTCAGCCTCAAGCACTGGACTCGAGTTTCCAAATGCAGTCAGGACCCGGCGATAAAATTAAGAAAGAAGGTTCTGACCCAGTGAAAGGATGCTAGGGGAACGCACCCTGCTTTAGCTCTCCTGGGAGTCCTGCCCCGCTCCTCCCTCCTGCTCTGTCCAGACCTGTTCAGTGCTGTACGGAGAAGACACTGCTGACATGAGGGAGGAGTCTTCTCAATGGATGGCAGCTCAGCAGATCCCCTGAGGACGCTGTGAGGCTCAGCCTTCTTCTCAACAGAATGGTTTCACCTCCTGTCTCACCTCCTGCCTGTGCTCCAGCCGGGGCTGGAACAGGAGTGTTCCCATTTCATCCTGAGCCTAAGGAGGTCCAAGACCTTCCTGTGGCCCCATGGCCACTGTCCTCAGCTGGGGGCTGAGGCTTCCAGCCCCTCCATCCCGTTTCCTAACTGCACTTGAAAAGATGTCAGCTACTCTGGTCAAGGAAAGCCCGGCAGCCGACTCAGGCTTCCAAAGGCATTTGGAGATTTCTTGGCAGTGGTAACTTCAGAAAGTGGTCATTTATCCTCCTTGGGGCTGTCGCAGCCTTGTCAGGACGGGGCTCATCTCCACCCAGAGAGGATCCAGCAGGGGCTTCTAGGCCCTGGCTCCTCAAGGACAGTCCAAGGACAGACACTGCGGGTCTCCATCAGAGTCACTCCAGAGGTTATTTAGAAATGCACATTTCTAGGCCCAGCGCTAGAGGTTCCGATTCATCAGGGCAGAAATGAAACCCAGGAAACAGTCTGTAATGCTAAGCAGTCTTCTGGCAAGTGCCAGGTATTGCCAAGTCCAGGAGCTAAGAGCGAGACTTGGAATCAGGTTTTATCTTAAAACAAACAGGCTTTTTAAAAACAAAAGCATCTTCATTATTTATGACAAAATGCTACGTGTTAACACATCAAAAATCTAGAAAAACATAATAAAGAAACTCCCACCTGAGAGTCATTACTTGGAGGTAATCACTGTTGACATTTTACAGAACTTTTTTCAAACAACTGGACATACAAATGTATGTAATTTTAAATAGGTGTCGGCTTCCTTAGATAAACTTTATACATATGTAATAATCATTCTACTCACAAGAATATGTATTCTAATAATATTTTAAAATACTTTTTAGTTGTCCATGGATCTTTTATTTTATTTATTTATTTATATGCAGTGCTGAGGATCGAACCCAGGGCCTCACACATGCCAGGCAAGTGCTCTACCACTGAGCCACAACTCCAGCCCACAAAATTGCACAGCAAAGTTAGAAATAATATCAGGGCCTGCCCAGGACCTCAGACAAAAGGGGCCATGCTGCAAAACCTGCTGGGCATCAATGTCTGAGTGATCTTCTGCCTCATTCCATGTTAGAATTGTTCAGCTTAGTGCTAGAAAAAAATACCAGCAAGTGAGCTCGAAGGCTTCGAATATCAACTTGGGCCTTTTAGGGCAGAAGGAAGCAACCCAGGGAAGGGTTGGGGAATAGAGGAAGCAGGTGGAAAGACACGGGATTCCCAGATAAAATGGAGAATGTAAATCCCAACCTCAGATAAATGATATTTTAGTCTGAGTAACTCCCGACTGGTTTATCTGAAATTCAGGTTCCACTAGGAAGCCAGCCTTGTTTCTATTTGCTGAATTTAGCGACCCTGGAGGAGCTGGCCACGCGGAAGTCGAAAGTGGCAGGTGCGCAGACTCAAGGTAGAAGACAGGGTCAGGAGGAAGGCTCCCACCTCTGACCTGTCTTAGGACTAGTCACAGCCAGGTCACGTTAGAACGCCCCTCCCAAGGCCCTACCCACGCCTGCACAGGCTCAGCCAGAGCCTCGCAGTCACTGGAAGCAGCCATCACACCTGCCCTTACGCCAGGTCTTCTAACTGGACCAAGCCTCCACTCCTGGGGACCCTACCCAGCCGCACACCTCATCTCTGTGCAGCTCAGCAAAGGTCAATGCCCCTTATTATTCCTCCATTTCTTGTTCCTATGATTTCATTCTCAAGAAATTGAACTTCAGGCGCAGCCCCTACTTCTTCTCTACATCCTGAGGGGACACCCAGGGTGCCCCACCCAGACCTTATCATTCCCACGCAGACCCCGTGTCCCAGTACGCAGCCTCCCTCTGCCCTCTCGTCGTCCTGTCCTTGGGACCCTGACCTGTACCTATTGCCCTTTCATCTCACCCTGTTGGCTTTTTCTTTTTTTATAGAAAATCGGTACTTTTATTGATTCTTTTTAGTTACACATAACTTCAGATTCATTTTGACATAATTTTAAAAGCATGGATTATGATTTGCTGAGGTTCTATCCCCAGTACTTCCCCTTCCCTCCCCCTCCCTCCCCCGCCTCCCCTGTTCCCTTCTCTCTACTGATCTTCCTGCTATTGACTCGGTTTGTTTTGCTGCTTTAGTTAGCACTGTGGATGTTCGTGATGGGGAGATTCACTGTGGTATATTCATATATGTACACAGGAAGGTAGGTCAGGATCATTCTGCTCTTCTTCCCTTACCCCATCCCTCCTCCCTCCCCAGTAGTTCCCCTTGTCTAGGAATGAAACCACCATACCACCCAGCTATCCTACTCCTCCGTATATATCCAAAGGATTTAAAATCAGAATACCTCAGTGATGTAGCCAAGTCAATGTTTATAGCAGCACGATTCACAATAGCCAAGCTAAGAAGCCATCTTAGGTGCCCTTCAACAGGTCAATGGATAAAGAAAATGTGGTACATGTACACAGTGGTGTATTACTCAGCCATGAAGAAGAATGACCTTATGGCTTTTTCCAGTAAATGGATGGAACTGGAGATCATCACGCTGAGTGAAAGACGCAAGACTCAGAAAGTCAAAGCTCAAATGTTTTCTTTGATTTGCAGGAGCTAGTCCAAAATAAGGGTGGGGGGGAGAGAAAGGGAAAAGGGGGATTCTATCGCTCTGTTTTCTTTTTAACAAAGCCTCTCCTCCTGGTCTTTGCTCTAGTTTCTTAGAGACTGTACCTTTTTGTACCTTACTAATTACCCCAGACAGTATTCTAGAACTTTCTTCTGGTTCCTAGATTCTGATTCAGTGTCTAGAAATGTGTGTGTGGATTGCTCTTGTGCAGCTTGCTCTCTGCTTATGGTGGATCAGACCTCTTCTCACCTCTGCAGCAGGAGCAGGTGGGTGGGGCCAGGGCAGACCTCCTCCCGCAGGTGACCTGCTGTGCTGAGATGAGACCTCTTGTCCCTACTTCCCGCTTCTTTGGCTTTCTGAGTGGAAGGTCTCCATGATGTTCCATAACCCCCACTGAGCTCCCAGCAGACCCTCGCCCTCTCTGCTTCACTCGTGGGAGGGCATCTCCCAGGGCGCACTGGCCGCCTCCTTTCCCACCCCCAGGAGTCTGCCTGCTGCCCTTGGAGAGTCTGCTTAGCTGCCTCTAAGAGGTAGGAAGGCCGCTGCCTGCTCGTGGATTGGTATTGACCATTCCTGTCCGAGCAGAAGCCCAGTGTGTCTGAATCCAGCTCTCTCGGGAGTGCACGGGGCTCCCAGGAGCTCAAGCGCATGAGGCTGAGACCCCCTGAGCGTTCTCTGGGCCCTGTGGCCATATTGGGGCTAGGTAAGCAATGCTAGCGTTGGGCCGAGGATGCGTGTCCATCTCTGATGCGTTCCCGACTTGGTGGCATTTAACCGGAAGTCTGGTGAGGGGGCAGGAAGGATGCTCCAGGAGAGCAGAACTCTGAGATCGCTTTTGATTGGTTCATTTTAATGCAGCCAACGTCGCAGGCAGGAATTTCGCTCCTCGGTGTGGCATTAATTTGGCCATTGCCAGGAACCACAGAGCGTTTCTGACCTTGGAAGTGGATGTAGATGAGAGAAGGCAGCAAGGCGAGGCCCGGCGGTGTTCTGCTGAAGTAAGATCTCTAACCTGGTGGCCCTGACACCAAAGCCCCAGGCTGGAACAGGGAAGGCCAGTGGGACCCCTGGGTCCAGAGCCCTGGGCCGCCATTCAGAAACGCTGCTTCTGTGGTTTTCCCCTGGATCCAAATGCCCGCAAGCTGCCAGGTTTTATGAAACCCCTTGAATAATTAAGAATTCTTAATTCAGTATAAATTATAGATCGGCGAGCCTCCCAGACTTCTCGAGGGGTCCTGCCCACCCTCCTTCCTTGTCCCCAGGGCTTTCCACACACCCCATCCTGCGGCTCCAAGTCTCCCCCCCATGAACACAGCAGTCCCTTCCTGCCACTGTGCTGTGCCCAGGCTGCCCCTCTGCCTGCCCAGGCCCGGGCCCTGGAGGGCACTCTCCTCCCGCAGGGCCCAGGGCCAAGGTTCTCTTCTCTGAGATCTGTCCTTGCTCCCCAGTCAGCGCGGGGCTCCCTGTCCTTCGTCTATTTAACACTGTACAAAACCTGCCTTGTCAGACCCCTCAGTCCTGCTGTCCCATGTCTGTCATGTGATGCTCAGTGCACGCTGGATAAGCAGACAGAGGAGCCCCAGGATGGGCTGGGGCCTGAGCCCTGGCTGGGCTCCTGCAAGGGGCAAACGGTCTCCGCTGGAGCCCCTGTCTTCAGAGGGACGACCTTGCCTGACCTTGGAAAAGCAGTGATGGATGAAGCAAGCTTACAGTTCCCGGGTCTCCACTGTGCTGAAGGCCCTGCCCTGGAACGTGGGGAGAGGGCCAAGCTCCGCCACTGCTCAGTCGCGTGCCCTCAGGTCAGATTCCTCCTCCCGAGCTCATTTCCTTGCCCACAGGATGAGGACAGTAGTCTGTCCTGATGACTAAAGGGACAGTACTCTCGAGTACTTAGAAGAGATCCTGGCTTATAGTAAACGGGCAGTACCAGGTAGGGTCAACCTTAGTCAGACGGAAGCAGAATAATGGACACTCCACGAGAGGTGCCCAACCGGAGTCCAGAGGGGTGCTCAGCCTGACTTGGAGTTGGGAGAGGGTACAAGCAGGGCCTCGGCAGGGAAGAGCCCCCAGATGAGCAGCCACCTCCTGCAGGCTGCCTTCCCTCGCCCAGACTTCAGGAGGACTGGTCTGAGGTAGGTCCCACTCCCTGGGGGCCCCTCCTCCATCCCAGAATATCCCTGGACAAGAGGGGGACTGTACAGGAGTCACCATAGCTGTGTGAGCCTGGGAACGCAGCTGACCTCTCTGGGCCCCAGGGCCTCACCTGCGAGGCTCCTTCCTGTGAGAGGTAGTGGAGCCATGAGGTCCCTCCATCCCAGACCCAGTGACCCGGAGCAAAGCACAAGTACAGGGAGGATCCCCCACCTCCCCCACTTCTCCTCAATGAGATCTGAGGAGAGAGCTCGGGGAGGGAAATGCCCCGACCCCTGGGGGAGTCAGAGCAGGAAGGCAGGTGCCGCCTGCTGGTGTTTCTGAGGTCATGTGGGGTGTCCCAGAGGCTGCTGCAGGGCTGCCAGGTCCCCTCCTGCCTGCCGCCATGGCACCCCTCCTGCTGCCCCAAACCCCTACCAGAAAGGCCACTCTGCAGCCCCCTGGGCGCTGCCCTCTGCTGTCCCGCTTTCCCCGGGGGACGGAGCCCACAGGTTTCCAGAGGCTGTGAGCCCAGCAGCCTCTCTCTCAGTTTTTGGGTTCATCAGGTCCCCTGGCTTCCTGGGCTTCCAGGACTGGACACAGGGCCAGGTGGTGGGAAGGGAGTGTGCAGCCCAGTCAGGGAAGGCCACCATGACCGAAGTTCATGACAAGAGAAAATCACCAACATCACCAACCAGTGCTCCAGCCAGGTGCTCACTCGGGGCTCAAATGCTATCCCTCTCGTTGTGTCACTGGGTGAATTGCTTTCTGACATAGAGCAGCAAGGGACACGCTGGGCTGCTCAGATGAAGCAGGTTAATTGGAAGAGGTTGGCATGGCAGCCCTGGGCTCAGCCCTCTCCAGGTAATACAGACACGGAAAGAGGAGCAAGGACAGCCCTGGATGAGCCACTTACCTAGGACAAGTGGCTCCCAGGTAGTCGCTGGCTGGGACTGCTTTCCATGCAGCAAGTGCAGCCGCACAGCTGGGCCCGGAGGGCGGACCCTGTGCTGCTGACCGCAGCTGACCGTGTGTGCTCTGCAGCCGGCCGGTGTGAGCAGGTCTCACACCTACTGAGTCCCACCAGGCAGCTGTCCCCAGAGTGGTGGGGCAGAAGTCCAGGGCCATCAATTTGAGGGCTGGAGGGGTCTGTGACCTGTCCAGGGAGCAGCCATTCCATGCGGGTAACTCCTGCTGGGTGACAGAGCCCACATGAGCAGCTGCAGAGCCTCACCTGAGGCTGCTCGGCTCCAGAGGGACCATCAACTCCCTCCAATACTAGGCAGCCAGGAAAGATGGTCAGAGGCAAGGCTTGGAAGCAGAGGGCTCAAGCAGGAGGGTGAGGGAGGGAGAGGATTCAGATCTCGGACATTCAAGGCGTGCCCAGGTGTCCCCTGCCGCCTCTCACAAATACATCTTGGGCCCTCGTGATACAGCTGCCCTTCCCAGGGAAAAACAGATGACAGACTTAAATAGGATGGGGGAGATTTTGGTAAAGACCTTACTACAGTATGTGGATCTGCTCTGGGAAGACCAAGAAGATTAGTGTCCTGAGCCTGGCCAGGGCAGGGGCCCTCAGTCCTGGGCCTGCAGGGCAGGAGCTCAGGGTGGCCAGCAGAACCCAGGTAGAGGTAGAGGCAGCAGTGCCCAATGGGACACATCCTGATGCGGAGGCCTGCAGCCCCCCTCTGCCGGACTGTCTCAGAATGGAAAAATGCCCCCCTCTCTCCTCCCATCCTCCAGTCTCGCTGGCGCTCCCTGTTGGCCAATCCCAACCAGAATCCCAGGGCAAGCAAGATGCATCCTACAGCCCCAGAGGGGTGGTTGTCCCCATTTCACAGAAGAAGAATCTGAGGCTCAGAGAGGACAAGGCCCAGGATCCAGACTCATGGTTGCAGGGCTCCAAGGTCCTCTCTGCCCACTGGGTGAAATGAGCAAGTGCTAGTTGAGTGAGTGACCCGTATCAGTGCCCACCAAGGCCCTGGACACCTGAAGGTGGGTGGGAAGGCAGGGTAGCAGGTCTTGGGAGATGGCTGGAGAGAGGGGGGATCACAGAGGTGGGGAAGAACAGAGGGGACAAGGGCACAGGCTGTAGACAGGCCTGGCACTGGAGAGGGCTTCGTGGCACATCTGGCTGCATGTCGGTGACGATCCAGGTGTCCGTCATCCTCAGAACATTTGGCATGGCTGGTCCAGGTCCAGAGAATGAGAGCTTTTTTCACTTGACAGTTTCCCAAGAGGCTATTCAGACACGGTGTAGACACAACCCAAAAAAGTTCATTCCCCAGGGATCTCAGCAATGATCACAAACTGTTAAAACAGTAGGTTTTAAAAGGAGAATAATGCTCTCCTTGAGCTAGGACGTTTTCAGTGACAGTGACAGAGCCTTTTTAATTAAAAAAGAAATTCCTGCCAGGAGAAAATAGGCAAGGGACATGGGTTGCACGAACATGCACCTGATAGGGCCACTCCCAGTGCTCCAACAGCAGGGCTTGGTGGCCTCCCCTGTGATCCCAGCATCTGGGAGGCTGAGGCAGGAGGATCACAGCTCAAGGCCAGCCCGGGCAGCTTTGTGAGACCCTGCCTCAAAAAGTAAACAGCAATAACCAAAGAAAGGTCTTGGGTGTGGCTCCAGTAGAACACCCCTGGGTTCAATCCCCAGCTGCACCAGACCAGCAGAGACGGGGAGACGGGGCAGGGTTAGGAGGCGGGAACAACGGATGTGGGACTATAGGACAGCAGCCTTTGACAATGATCTCATCAGATCTGTCCCTGATCTGCCAAATTAAATCTCACAGTAATGCGTGAATAGGCGTGAAAATGCTGGCAAAGAGGAATGAAAATCCCAGTACTAATATACAGGTTTGGAACTGGTTTGAACACCTGAATGAACTCAGAGCCAGGAAGATCAGAGACTTGGAATTGGAAGGAAATTTAGAGACCTTTAGGTCTCTAAATACCTGTGTCCCCTCCCTAAATAAAAGAACAGCATGTTTTACCTGAGCCAAAGATCACATTCCGCGTGGGCCTTTCTGGCAGCCCCGTGTGGCCCGAGACTGAGTTCCAGCCCTGAGACTGTGAATGACGAGACCACTTGCATCATTTGCCTGAGACAGCCTGGTGTGCGTTCTTATCCCTGCCCCTTCCCACTGGCCAGAGGATGGAAAGACCTGGAGCAGTTGCTAAACCTGGGGACCCTGGAGTTGCCTGCGAGCCTGGACCTCTGGGTATCACTGGGCCATCCCATCCAGACCTCTGCAAGTCAAGTCTTTCTCTTCACGGCCCTGGCTGAGAAGGAACGCCACCACTTCATCCAGTTTTTCCCTTCTAACATGGAGCAGGCGAGGCAGGAGTGACCTCCCAGGCCTGTGTGGGTGAAAGAAAGGCTCAGAAAGAGGGCAGGATGGGGATGGGATGGTGACACTCCACAACAGGTACTCTCTGCCTAACCACAGTCTAGTCCTCACAAGGGCTGTTGGTGATGGTGATGTTCCTCACCGTGTGGGCGAGGCACCCAGCACGGGTCCCAGGTCCCCTGATGGGGCAGGGCCATCACCAACCTGCCCTGGCTTCTTCTGAGTTGGGCTCAGGTTACTCTTCTTTGCTCCTTCCCAGCCCATCCGTTTGCTTGCACACTCTGAATCCCAAGTGCAGTCCCCAGACACCTGCATGGTTGTCTCCAAGGGCCCTCCCCTGCTCGGCTTCCATCAGGCTGCCCCTGTTTCCTTTCCACATCTGACACATCCTAGTTGAAAGCTTGGAACCAAATCCGCTGGCAGATGTTCTGTGGAGCTGGAGGCTGTCTGTATGGCTCTCACCCTCAGTAACTGGCTTGGACCAGCGCCAGCACTGGGTGGCGTTTACGACTCTCTCTCGCCACTCATTGCGTGCGTGGAGGATGGTGTAGCTGCAGTCTTGTTCCGGGCAGTGCCGTCACATTGAGGTACAAAGTGTCGTCATCACTCTGCATGAGCACAGGGTGACGGGCGGGGTGTGGAATCCACCCGGCCTCTCGTGGCCGGTGTGTGCGTGTGGGGCACTGGATCTCCATGCACCATGGCATCTTGCTTTCATCCAGCTCCTCACGATCTCCTGGAAATCCGTGTTTACCTCGGTACTTTATGCTCTGCAGAACTCCAGGAAGCGGGCCAGGTAAACAGTGTCTCTCTTCCCAGGAGAAGAGGGCTCAAGCTGTCAGCGGCTTGTCCAAGATCCCAAGGCTGGTGGCATCTGAGAGCTCAGAGAAGGCCCTGATCCCCCAGGTGAGGACTTCCCTTTACAATGACCCCACGAGAGCACAGTGAAAGGCAGCAACGTCAGAAGGCAAAGAGGCAGAATCCCGTGCTTTCTGATGGTCTCCACTTCCACGCATCTGTCCTCTTCACATACCTCCCACAGTTCTAAAAAAAGAGCCATTTTTCCTAAAGAAGTAAAAGCACCTGTGATGCCGGCAGGGCGCTCCGTGGAGTCTGAAAGCACGTTCCAGATGAAAAGGAGGCGGTTCAGCGCTCCCAGAGCGGGTTGGCAAGGAAGCAGCTCAGCGGCTGGCGCGGGCTACCTGGGGCCAAGCGGGGCAGGCAGAGGCGAACTCAGAAGCACATCGGGCTGTCCCGTCAGCCTGAGTCAATCATCTCATGACCTTCTGAAAGGTAACTCAGCTGGGCGTGCAGGTAGAGCCTTGCCTGGCGAGTGTGAGGCCCCAGGCTCCCAGCTCCTTGAGCACATGGGGCCCTGGGACCTGCACAGGTCACAGATGGTCAGCAATGGCAGCTGAGAAGCTGCCGCACACCCATGCCCGGCTCTGTCACAGCTGACCCTTGGATTTCCACTGCCCAGGGCACCAGGTGCTCCACCAGGGCCAGTGGGACCACCAGGGCCGCAGATAGAAACAGGACCAGCGCCTTGCCTCCACAGGAGCGTAGGTGAACCCCCAGTCCAGGTTCCCAGGTGTGAACGTTGGGAGCCCAGCCACTCCCTGAAGAGGCTGCTTAATCACACAGCAGAAGGGCCTCCACTTCTGCCTCAGCTTCTGCCTCCGCCCGCCTGGCTCTGGGCACCTCCGCGCCTTTCTGCCTCCTCCCTGCCCCTGTGTGTTTCTGACTGTTCCTCCCTCCTCCTCTGCTCTTTTTACCTTCTCTCCTTCCCTCATAAAATCCCTTACTGTCTTCCTCATGGTTAGCTAAGAAGTGAGCACCAATCACCAGCCATGTAGAAAGTTCCTTGTGATCATGGAAAGCTGCAGTGGGCATAAGTCACGACAAGGTGGAGGGTGGGGTGCCGATGACTCTAGGTAAGAACAGACCCCGTACGTCCAAAGTGCTCTGAGTGAGGGCGATCAAGGTTCCCACCGTCTGATGATAAATCTTCAGGACATAGATACACCTAGCCTGATTAGACTGTGACACAACACAGACAGGTGTCAACACCCCATGGTGTCCCGTAAGTATGCACAATGGTCATGTGTTATTTTTAAAATGTTTGAAAAATTCATCATGAATTATTTCTGATAGAAATGATGAACACCACTTTTAGAATCAAAACTCTGAAAGCATTAAGATTGCAACCAATGAAATTTATCAATTAAAAATTAGAGAAAATATAAAATATTCTTTTTTAAAATTTATTTATTTTGATTCACTGTACACAAATGGAGTACAGCTGTTGTTTCTCTGGTTGTACAAACAGTAGAGTCACACCATCTGTGCATTCATACATGTACACAGGGCAATGACGTCTGTCTCATTCTGTTATTATTCTTACCCCCCTAAAAAATATTCTTGAGAAAATCCAGTTAGGAAAACGTTGACCCAAGAAAATTGCCCTTGGTAGAAATAGTGGCCGTCAGAAAAAACTTAAGGCCAAAGCTATCGTCCGGCTTTGACAATGACCTATGAAGACAAAAGTGAATGCTCACATGAACCTTAAATGAAAAGAATGGATTCTGGTGCAAGTAACTTCAGTAAAATAAAAATGGAAATGGAAAAATATCGCAAACCATCAAGTGCGCTTTGTTGAGAGTTAATCTGGAGCTAAGCTGGCGCGGTGGTCAGCTCCAGGAGGACGCCCCTGAGTCAAGTGATGGCTGGTGCCCTGCTGACTTGGTGCTTGCAGTGACAGTGCCCTCAGAGTCCACAGACAGATCAGCACAGCTGACACTAACTCTCCGCCTCGTGGACGGGCAGAGCCAAGCTCACGTGGTTTTCTCAGCCAGGAAAAGCTTTTCTCTGGACTATGAAGTTTTCATCTCTTTCAGATGAACACATTGGAATGAATTTTGTATGATTATCCAGGTGAGTACTCTTCCAAGGCAGCATGAATGGAAAGAGATCAGAAATAAACTCCAGGAGAATCCCTTTTGGTCACACGATACGAAGACTGAGATAATTCATCATATAAATGACATAGTTGAAGCTGTGGAAACACTTTGTCCCTTAGACAAAGAACAAAAAAACTGTTTACCTTATAAAGTAAGGCAAAAATCTCCCATTTTTCATTTCTGAGATTCTGCAGGATAGAATATGAGACACTGTGGAATCTATCAAATAGCAAGATTGAGGGTAAAATCCTCAAATTTTTATTTTTCTATTTTTTATACTGTTGGCCAGAGAGAATATTTAAATTCTCTTAATTCACTTCAATTCACTTAATGTTGAACCACACACTTCATTCCCAGAAACCACAGGATAAAAGGCTCTTGGATACAATTACTAATGAGATGATCAGCATAAAAGGGGGCTAATTAATCAGTAGGTGTGTGAATTTCCTTTGTTTTGAGTCTGTTCCCCTCTCATTTCAGCACACGTAGGTCATTTCACTTACCACATTAAATACTGTAAGGATTCTCCTGTTGGAAGTCATTTTCACTAATTACCACTTCATCTTCTGAGATTGTCGCGAGCCATGGGCTGACCCCGGGAGCATCTTGACAGCCCTGCAGGGAGCGTCCAGGCTGGCCCAAGTCACTGCCCCGCAACAGTCCATCCAGAGCAGCCCACAGACCTGCCACAGGAGACCCTGTTCTTGGTTTAAACAACTACTGGTCGGGCCTACCACGCCCAGACTGAGCGAGTTTTAAATCACCAGAAAGGGAGGTTGGATCGCTCATTACACACATCGTAATCAAAATCATAGCATCACTTCCTAAACCACAAGCACAGTTTGTTTTTTAACCTAATTTAGAAACGAAGTTAACAAGCAAATGTGGCCATTTGGATCACTTTTGTGTAGATCCATCAAATAAAACAAAGCATTCAAACGAAAACTCAGATTCCTTGTGGAATTATGACAGGAAAAAGGTTCAGAGGTCACTGAGATTCTGCTCTTCTGTGGGGTTGGCTGTGGTACCTTTGGCAAGTGACGGCGAGGACAGTGCGGCTGAGGCAAGGCATTAGGTATATTGTACCTGCGGCTCTCACCAGGCCCTGAGGGGTCAGCCCAGCAGGCCACATGCACAGGTGAGGGGCCTGAGCCTCAAGGTCGCGTGGCCTGCCTGCGGTCACACCCAGCAGTGCTCAGACCTCTCTGAATGTGGCGTCCAGCTTCAGTCCACGCAGCGCAGGGCAGATGGCAGGGGTTTGTGGAGGAGGGCGGAGTGTGGGAGTCTATGTCCCTCTTCTGCAGCACAGAGACCCAGGCACGCGTGTTCTGGGAGGTGGAAGGTTCCCTCCAGGTTGCAGATCTGAAGGCCAAGATTCTCTGGCCTGGTGACAGTGCGTCCTTTCCCACGATGGACTTCATCCTCACATTAGTTTCCCTTTCTATTTGACAATTCAATGGCTGCTGGGAGGTCGTTGTCCCTTAGGAGTTCCTGGGGAGCGTCCTTTTCACGCTTTCCTCATCTCTTTAAACTTCACCTCATGCTGCTTCCCCCATCCTGGGAGGACGGGGCCAGAGGAGCTGGAGGATGCAGCAGACCCCGCTCTGCTGTCCTCACCCGCTCCTGGTTCAACCCCTCGCAGGTCCACAGAGGCAGCGTGCAGTTAACCACTTGTTCAAGTGAACAGGTGAGGAGAGAGCTTACCATTGAGACAGAAGCTATGCATTTAACCCCTAAAAATCAAATGGAACTGCTTTTATCATCTGTTCATTTCTCAGATATTTAAAGAGAGCCAGACACTGTGCCAGGCACAGGGGACCTGGTACAACACAGCAGGACAGACCCTCCAGGGGTTCACAGGTCCTGGAGGCTCCGCAGAAAGACGGATGTGAGAACTAAGCTTGAGCAGGAGCCGTGGGGGTGTTCCATCAAGGGTGAAAGAGCAAGTGTCAGCTCCCCTTGTCATGGTCAGGAAGAGCGTCATCAAGGTGCAGTGATTCCCCAAGTCTCAAAGGAAGAGTTTCCAGGGCATCGCCAGAGGGTGCAGGTGGGGCGTTGCAGACAGGAGGACCAGAGGCACCAAGACCCCAGGCTTAAAGCCACAGGGCCTGTGCGGGGTTTCACAGGGTCCACGTAGTGTTTGGCAACGTGGGGAAGTGTGTTCGGATAGGGGAAGAGTCTGAGGTGACTCAGCCCCAGCACACAGGCTGTGGGCCACCCGGGGCAGAGCAAAGCCAGCAGGATAACAAGCAGGCTGCAGGGGCATTGGCTGCAGCTTGGACGGACGGGACAGGAGGAAAGCGGCCTGTGCACTAGCTGAAGGACACTGAGGGTAGGCTGAGGCCAACAGGGACGCAGTTGGCCAACACCCTCGTGGGACACAGGCTGTGAAGTCCCAGTTGGATGCAGGTGACCTCACCACCTCCAGCCCAGAGTTTCTTGCAGTGCACACACAGCAGGCAGAGGCCGAGGGGGTGTTGTGGGGTGAAGAGGAAGGGGTAAAGGTGACAGACTAAGGGGATGCAGGCCTGGGACTAATTTGGTGGCAATGCCAGTGATGTACCATTCACCAAGAAAGAAGATAAAGTAATAAAAAAAAACTGAAGGACAGAGAACCAGGTCAAAATGGGCACTTTCAATGAGCACCTAATAGTGTGTCCAGAGGGTCCCCCGATGGTCAACAGAGCCCACCTCTGCCAGCACGTACTTGCTCTGCACCCTGATCCTTGCCCCCACAGTGCCAGCATCTCCAAGGTCCATGTCCCAGCCCCACCTGGACAAACAGGGGTTGTGTCTCTGTTCCCAGCCTCAGTGGTGGGAATGTGGTTGCGGGAGAACAAGACCCCTCAAAGAGCAGGCTGCATGACCACTGCTTCCCAAGAGCTAACCTGGAAGAGGACAAGTGGCACCTGGGGCTCCCCAGGCAGGGGCGAGGCAGCGTCTCCAACACTGTCCCTGGCATCCAATGGGGACAGAGGCCAGCCTTATTTGTCTTCTGACAGAGCAACAAAACCACACCAGAAGCCACCCAGGCACAGCCACGTGAGGACAGGGGCCGGGAGGCTTGCCCTCAGGAGCTCCAGGACCAGAGACCGTGTCGTGCGCAGGGTGAAGGCTCGGGAGTCGTTTGTCATGGGTCAACAGGACTGCGGTGAGGGCAGCCTGCCCTCCAGTAGGCAGCTCAGCAGTGGGACAGGCCGGCCCTGCTGCAGCAGCAAGAGACCCAGACCTCAGGCTTCGCACTCCTGCTCTAAGTCCTGGCAGGCTGGCTGGGACTCTGTGCTGCCTGTCACTAACCTCCTGAACGTGGGCTGATGGAGAAGCCACCAGCTAGGGCTATGCTGTCTAATAGCGCGGTCCCCAGACACTTGCATTTTCATTAAAATCCATTAAAATTCAACACAACTGACAGTTAAAGTTCTCGGTTGTGCTGGACACATTGCAAGTGCCCCATGTCACGCGTACCCAGTGGCTGCTTTGCCTACAGATGAGCAACCCCCATGCCACAGGAGGTTCCACCGGACGCGCTGAGCCGGAGCGCTGGGCTTGGGGTAGCTGCACAATTAAACGTCACAGGGGCCCCACAGTGCAGTCCTTCCCTGTGCCAGAAAACAGACCCGGCAGCCTTGGTGAGCATCCACTCGTGCCTCAAGGAGCTCTCCACTCCCCGTTTCCATTATCATCGCCCAGGATGTGAGCAGGGAAAGAAGAACTCATGATTTAGAGGTATAAAAAGTGAATGGCAGGCTGGGGTGTGGCTCAGTGGTAGAGCGCTTGCCTAGCACGTGTGAGGCACTGGGTTCAGTCCCCAGCACCACAAAAAATGTGAATAAATAATAAAATAAAAAGCTATTATGTCCATCTACAACTGACATTATATTTTAAAAAGTGAATGGAAACAAGTAATTCAAGAAATTTAGTGTCTTTTCTCTAGGATGTCACAGGAAATCTGTGAGCTCAGAATTAAATTTTTAAAAATAGCAATTAATCACCCAAATTCTAGCTTCTAATTCCTCAGGGCTGACTTCACCTGCCCCTCTGAATCTCGTGAGCAAACTGAATCCCTCGGGTGCAAGCTACCAGGAGGTGCAGGCGGGACCAGGGAGGAGACCAGGGTGCTGCCGGTTTCACGGGCTGTTCCAGAGCTGGCCGGCTGTAGAGCCCGTCTGGCCAGGCTCTTGCACTGCCTTGTGACTCTGCCAAAAAGAAGCCATCACCAGATGTGGCCCTCGACCTTGGACCAGGACCACGAGCCAAAATAAACCTCTGTCTTTATAACTTGGCCAGCCTGAGCTGCTGCGTAACTAGCAACAGGAGATGGACCAAGACAGGCCTTAGGCTGGTAGGTGTTTTGGCTGCCGTGAGCCCACGGGTAGGAAGTGGCATCTGGGAAAATATGTGCACACGTGTGCCCTGGAAATCCACATTCGTGTGGCTGAGCCCCTCAGAAGCCCTGGAAATCTCAGGGCGTGGACCTGTGTGAGGAGCTCGGCTGTGGTGGGAGGGGCTTGCTGTGCAGACCCCTCTTGGTCCACCTGACTCTTAGTGGACCCTGTGCCCGCCACCTTCTCAGATGTAGAGGTGGCAGTCCCTGGTCCACGTGGACGTGGGGGTCGTGGCCTCCCTGCGGTCCCAAGGCTGGCCAGGAGCCTGCTCCTGTGCCCCTTGCCTCCTGGGCACTGTGTAGGTGAGCTGTCTTCTGGGGTCTGCGGTGGCATGGCCCTGTGGCAGGCCGGCCGGGGCTGTCTCTCCTCTCCTCACTCTTCAGCGGGTAAACAGCGCCATTACAGCAATTTTGAAGGCAATTTCTGATAAAATATGCATGCAGATTCACTTCAGGGCTGGTGGGCTGGGCTGTGAACTCATGCCAGGTCAACCATGGAAAGCGCTTCAGTTAAAAAGGAAGAAACAAAATCCAGTAACTAGAGTTTCCATCAGAATTTATCTTTTAATGAAAAAAAAATGTGAATGTATTTTGTTCTTCTTTTCTTTTAATGGAAAAGGAAAAAAAAAAAATGAAGAGCAACTGCTGGAGCATCTCAGTACACTGGCTCACAAGTCTCTCCTGTGACTCCTGGACAAACGGAGTCCTTCATGTCACCAGCCATTCCCCCGGGACCAGGAGCCTTGGCTGCAGACCGGAAGCCTGGCCCCACGCATTTCCTGGGCATTTGGGGGCTGGGTGGGTCTCCTGCTGCTGGGGGCAGTGCAGCATGAGCAGACCCCCAGACAGAAGTGCTGAGAGCCCGTGGCCGTGGACAGCAGAGTCCTGGACCCCCAGCTCCCTATCTTTCCAGGAACTCTTCCATCCCCTGAGTGGGTGCCCTCTGGCCTCAGCCAAACGGAGGCTGCAGACTGCTGCAGACTTTTTATTTGCCAAGAATTTATTGGAGCCTATAAAACAAATTTCTATAGCTGGGGACACTGGACCCTTTCTGTTTGTTGTTATTGTTTTAATCTAGGCCGCTGTCCAAAAGTTTGCAGTGTGAGTGAACTGCGTCCCTCTGCTTTCTAGCTTTATCTGGCGTGGAAAAAGCAAACACAGCGGGGCTTTGTGCAGCACTGGGGACGCTGCGGTGTCTGGTGGTGGCTTCGTCACCCGCCAAGTGGAATTTTAAAGAAGGGCAGAACACAACACCGGGTCCAAGATGAGGACTCGGTCCTTGTCAGGGGGTCAGAGCTCTAAGAACTCACACTTACCGTCCTCGCCATGCGCGTCTGGGCAAATGTAGGACAGTGCCTCATGTTACTGATGGCCACTCACAGTGGGTCACAGAACGCCGGAGGTGGGTGAGCCCATGCCCTGTCTCCGCTCCAGCCCTCGCCCTGGTAGTAGTGGAGGTAATTCTGCAGCCTAGCGCTTGCCAGGAAGCCTGCTGTGGGATGCGTGGCAAAGCCTGGTTGATCTCACAGCTATTCAAGTTCACCCAGATGCCACCAAGTGGTCTGGATCTACCAGGGCTTCTGTTTTAGTTCAAAATAGAAAACAGGAAACAGAGAAGGCAAGAAAATGGCACAGACAGGCTACCCTTCTCCCATGGCCTGGCAGGTGGCTTCGAAGGCTTAATTCTTAAGGAAACCTTGACATGCATACAGCCCAGCCTCAGCTGGGGACAGGGGAGTGGTGGTGTTCCTCTGAGTGCTGTGGTAGCTGAGAAGATGCACAGAAAGAGTGACAGCAACTAAGTCCCTTCCTCCTCCACACCCAGACTCTGCAGGGGAATACCCTGTGTCCTGGGAAATTGTGCACCTTGCAGGACTCTAAGCAGGGACCATGGAGGCAGTGACATTGTGCTGCTCGGATCTGTCCTCACCTGGCCCAGTGTTGGCAGCTGGCCTGTGGCCATGGGTGTGGTGCCCTTGCAGCTGGGTGTGCGGATGACAGGAAGGAGCAGAGGCAAAGCCTCCCTTCCTTGATGAGCCTCAGGCTTTAACGCACT
This sequence comes from Glaucomys volans, assembly GCA_020662805.1. Taxonomy (NCBI): domain Eukaryota; kingdom Metazoa; phylum Chordata; class Mammalia; order Rodentia; family Sciuridae; genus Glaucomys; species Glaucomys volans. The sequence continues at coordinate 133,727 of JAJEJO010046670.1, forward strand.
TTTCAAAAGAAGAGATGCGAGTAGCCAACAAGTGAAAAAAATGTTCAACATCATTAGCATTAGGGCAATGCAAGTCCAAACTACACTGAGATGTCATCTCCCATCAGTCAGAATGGCAGCCATCAAGAGTACAAACAGTAATAAATGCTGGAGGGAATGTAGGGAAGAAGGAACACTTTCACCCTGTTGGCAGGACTGTAAATTAGTACCACCACTATGGAGATCAGTATGGAGGCTCCTCTAAAGGCTAGGCATGGAGCCACCATGTGACCCAGCTGTACCAGTCCTCAATCTTTATCTTAAAGAATGGAAGTCATTATGCTGCAGTGAGACCGCACACCCATGTTCATAGCAGCACAATTCACAATAGCTGAGTTATGGAAGCAGCCTAGGTATTCATCAGTGGATGAATGGATAAAGGAAATGTGGTGTGTCTACACAAAGGAGCTTTATTTGGCCATAAGGAAGAATGAAATTATGTCATTTTCAGGAAAACGGATGGAACTAGAGACCATTATGTTAAGTGAAAGAAGCCAGATTCAGAAGGTCAAAGTTCATATGTTTTCTCTTATATGTGGAAGCTAGAGAGGAAAATGGAAAAGAAAGGTGGGGGAGGCTTATGAAAATCACAGGGAGATCAGTAGCAGAAAGGGACCACAGGAGAGAGGGGGAGGGGAAAGGGAAATACCGGGAGTGACATTGGCTGAATTACATTGTTACACTGTGTGCAAGTGCAAACATGTGACAACAAATCCCACCATTGTGTACGATTGTAATGCACAGTATGGAGATTCCTCAGAAAACCTGGAATGGAACCACCATTTGACCCAGCTATCCCGCTCCTCATTTTATACCCAAAGGACTTAAAATCAGCATACTACAGTGACGCAGCCACATCAATGTTTATAGCAGCTCAATTCACAATAGCTAAACTAGAAACCAACCTAGGGGTCCTTCAACAGATGAGTGGATAAAGAAAAAATATAGATATGTAATGGAATATTACTCAGCTTTAAAGAAGAATGAAATTATGGCATTTGCCAGTAAATGGATAGAATTGGAGAATACCATGCTAAGCAAAATAAACCAAACCCCAAAATCCAAAGACCAAATGTTTTCTCTGATATGCGGATGCTAATTCACAATGTGGGGGACTAGAGAAGAATAGAGTTACTTTAGGTAGAGAGGAGTGAAGAGAGAGGAAGGGGTATGGGAGTAGGAAGGATAGCAGGGTGAAACAGACATTATTACCTCATGTACATATATGACTGCATGAACAATGTGATCTTACAATATGTACTATAGGAAAAGAAAGAAATCCATTTAGGAATAATTAATCAAAATGCATAAATGTATTATACTGTCATGTATAATTAGAACAATTAAAAAAATTTTTAAAATTATATGCATAAAGAGAATACTTGCAATATTTAACATTTCATTGATTTTGCTTTGTTAATAAAAAAAAACTACATATCCTATAAAAAATCTGAAGGAAACAAAGTAAAAGTAAAAAAAATTATTCTTTTCCTAGCAAAACTTACACTACCTAATCAAAGAATTGGCCTGGCAATCAGATTACACCTGGAGCTTGGATCTTCAGGCACAGTGACCTTGACTGTGAACCAGGTCACATGGAGGAAACTGTGTAGATATGTGCACTCATGTACACATGTATGTGTTCATGTGTGCACACGCGTGTAACCAACTGTGTTGTGCTAGTGCACTCGCAAGTGTGTTCGGCTGCACCTGTGGTGGCGTGTCTTTTGAGGCTGGCGCAGCCTGCCGCCTCCGCTAGAAAGGCACTAAGTCACAGCAGACCACCCTCCACTGACCCTCGAATGATCTTCAGGCGTTGGGAGTAACACTCGTGAGGCTACGTGGACTTTTAAACACTCATGGCACTTTCAAAGTAAAATTTGAAACTGGATTTACACCGTGGACATAATTGTGAAAAAATAAGTGTCTAGGGAAGACCGGAGAGGATGCATGAAGAGAGTAAGGCTCCCTCGGGGGACGAAGGCCAGGGTCCACATTTATTTAGAGTGTCACGTTGGAGGAACACGAAGGGGAAGGCACAGCGGCACTCCTCCCTGCTGGCAGCTATTCCTGCCTGTCTCCAGGAAACCCAAGTGGCCAGGTGCCATCTGCAGGGATCTTGGTCAGTTTGGAAGTCTGGGGTCAAAGTTTCCTGCGAGGGAATACAGTGCACCCCAGGAACCCCCCCGACACACAGTCAGCTCTGCCCTCACCCCCTTCCACACGGGGCAGGACAGCTCTGGAGTGCTTGGTGGGAACCGAGCCTTGCCCACGTCCAGCCCTCTGGGTGTAGCAGGGCAGGCTGCTGCTGTCTAATGCTCCAGAGTACCAAGCCAATAGCAGCACCTGCCACCTCTGACACCCTCCTCAAAGGCATCTGGCCAGGCAGTGCGTGGCCATGGAATGAAAGTTATCAGTGCTCTTGAACCAATTCTTCATTTTTGGCTTTGGAATAAAAGGAGGCACTGCAGGAGAGGAGGCAGCAGGTGGGGAAGCAGACTGTGGGAAAGTGTCCTCCTAGAGAAGTCATGAGCCACAAGCTCTGACACTGCCACCGAGCCCTGAGGCTGGTCCTGGGGAAGCAGGCTGCAGGCTGGAAAGACCAGGTCTCCATTCTTAACCCCACACTTCCCAGCTCTGCAACTCAGGCCTTAAACTTGCATTTCCTTACCTGTAAAAGGAGGCCTCACTTCTGCCTCCTGGGCTGTTGAGAGGCTTGCCTGCCATGCAGTGTGTGCAGTGCCTGGGGCAGAAGAAGCACTTGCCCGGGGCAGGTCTCCTTCCTCTTCCCTTCTCAGAATCACCCTTCGCTACCAGGAGACCTGTTTGAACCAGCCAGAGTACCAAAGGCCAAGTTCAGGAGCCCAACTTAACACCCAGAACAACACTAGTAGGCTGCGTTTGAGAAGGAAGGCAACCAGAGGAAGTACTCAGGACATCTCCTGCCAGCCTCAAGTGACTGGATTGTGGAGACTCGCTCCTGTCCACAGAGTAGAGGGACTGAAAGAAGGAACAGCACCAGAGCTTCTCAAGTACCTCGTACCACAATGTCCAGCATCCAGTCAAAGATTACCATGCACATCAGCAACAAGGAGCAAGAGAACAGGCAGTGGAGCTGAATCCAGGGGTGCAAGCGCCAGAGTCTCCAGACACAGACCTAGCAGGATGCTTAGATTCAGAAAATTAATAAGCAGAAGGTAGCCAAGCAGCAGCAGCTGGGGTGAGCTCCTCCCACGCTCCACAGGGTCCTGGGGGCCTCTGGGAATCAGGACCATTTATTGGACTTGATCGCAGAGCCCTGTGAGGATTTCTTTACTGATGATGTCAAGGATAGGCTACCTTCCCAACCAAGGAGCATTCGGCAGAGAACAGTTGCTGTTCCCCCCACTGGGTCCACACGCCTTTCCCAGCACCCTCCACCAGCAGGAGTTGGGTCCCCAACTCAGCAGCTCCAGCAGTAGGAGCAGCAGCTTGGAAGACATCCTTCCTCTCCTTCAGAATTTCACCCTGACTCTGACACTTGAGAAAGGAGAACGAGGTGTGAACAGTTTGACCCAGGCTGGCCCCAGTGGAACTTGATTCACGGGAATCCAAGTGGACCGCATCTGGAACAGGTTGGAAAATGGCTGATTCCCATTTGGGGTGTGTCCATGTGACAGTTTCACCTTTAGTGTTCACGCTGCCGGGAGGACTGAGGTCTTTTGCAGATGCCAAGAAGGATCCAGCATTTGGGGCAAAGGTGAAGCTCCATCCTTCACCATCTCCGGGCAACCATGTGGAGATGATCACAATGCTTCACGTTCAAAGCTTTCAAAAGAAGAGTTAACACCAAGGCTGTGTGGTGTAGCTCGAGAAAATGCAAAAGCACAACAGCAAATCCTCAAACAGAAAGAGAAACAACAGCTTAAAGAAGCAGCAGCTAGCCGGGCGCGGTGGCGCACGCCTGTATTCCAAGCAACTTGGGAGGCTGAGGCAGGAGGATCTCGAGTTCAAAGCCAGCCTCAGCAACTTAGCGAGGCCCTAAGCAACTCAGTGAGACCCTGTCTCTAAATAAAATGCAAAATAGGGCTGGAGATGTGGCTCAGTGGTGGAGTGTCCCTGAGTTCAATCCCTGGTTCCAAAAAAAAAAAAAAAAAAAAAGCAGCAGCTAATCCTCTGGAGCCCAAGAGGCCTGGCCCTCTCCTCCTGGGGCGCAGAAGCACCACAGAACTGTCCAAATTATTTGTGATGAGAATCAGAAAAAAGCTGAAGCAACTCATAAAATTTTTGAAGGTCTTGGCCCAAAAGTTGAGCTTCCACTCTATAACCACCATCAGATGCAAAGCTGTGCCATGAGAAGACCAAGACAAACCCGGTAATGAGGGAAAACTCACTTTTTAAAAGAAGAAATCACCCAAGAAACAAAGGTAACAAACAAACAAAAAACCTGCCAGCATTATGATGAGCTCAGGGAGGCCTGGGAGAAAGAAATGAACGGAAGAGAGAACAGGGCTCAGAGGAAGGCTAGAGAGCAGAACAAGGGGGCGCTGGGGGACGCAGGCTGCAGAAAAGCTAACACAAAGAGAACAGCGAGAAAACTTTCAGCGTGCTGGGCAGAGTGGGGCAGGCCTTGCTGCCCCAGTGCTGGAAGCAAGCCTGAGGTTTCTGAAAGCATGGATGGTCTTCTAAGCAGAAAAGGAGAAACTAATATGGCAGTCCTGGGATCCCCTCTGTGGTGTTTGATGGGTCAAGTTCATTAACATGAATGGCTTATTGAGGACCCGGCAGAAGTTCACCAAGACAGGCAGTTGATGAAGATTTGGACTGACCACGAGAAGGAGGTCCTTAAGGACACGTTTATCCAGGATCTGAACAACTTTGGACTAATTGCATCCTACCTGGGAAGGAAGATTGTGTTTTGTATTACTATTTAGCCAAGAAAAAGAATCACAGAGCCCTAGTAATTATGGGAATCAGTGGCAGAAGTCAGCAAATTGCCTGACCCTCACAAGAAGAAAAAATGGAAGAAAAGGAAGAGGATATATAGAAGAAGAAGAAAAATGGAAAAAATAAAGAAGAAAAGAAAGATGAAGACAAAAAAGATGAGAAGGGGACTTTTAAGAAAATACCAAGGAAAAGGACAGGGACTCTACAAGAGAAGAAGCAGAAGAGAGAGCAGGTCACGCCCTGGGGCTAAGGCCTGCCAATAGTCAAGGCCACCAGGTCCAAGGCAGACGAAGCTGCAGCTACCACCAAAGAGCCCCACAACTCTGCCACCTCCACCAGGGCCCAGGTCCACAGAGCAGAGGAGACCTTTCCCTGGACAGAAAGAGAAATGGAAGCTAACAAATTTGCACTTGGGTTAAGTTTTCTAGTTATTAACCACTAAGAGCCAGGCGTGTGATGAGCACCTGTAGTCCCAGATACTCAGGAAGCTGAGGCAGGAGGGTGGCAAGTTCAAAGCCAGCCTGGGCAAGTTGGGGAGATACTGACTCAAAATAAATAAAAATAAAACAGGACATGGTTGTAGCTCAATGTAGAACACCCCTGAACTCAATCCCTAGTACTTCAAAAATCAAATGAAATAAATCAACCACTAAAGAAATCGCACCGTGATTTGGAGGAGGGGCTTGAAGTTCAAGTTCACAGCGAGGCAGACTGAAGTCTGGAGTCCTGTCTAGGTTACTTTGGTGGCTGTGTTCTCTTCATCTTAGTGTGGAACGTTGTGACCATACATTTTTCTGTCATTGCTTATCAATGTGGTATAATTTGAAATTGAACTAAAATTTCTATTAGGATAAATGCTGGTAGTTTATTTTAAGAAAGAGTCATGCCTTTGCTGTTTAAATATTCACCTTCTGGTTCTAAAGAGAAATCGTTGCATGCACTCTGACCTTTCAGTGACACATCTCAGATTTATTTACTATTCACCAGATAATGAATGATACATCTCAGGTTAGTTAACTTGACCTAAACCAAATAGTTTAGAGTGAAAAAATAAAAGATGCAAAAGAAGATATCGAATCTCATCAGAGAACTGGAATCTATAAAAAAAATATGAAAATTCTAGAAATGGAAAAATACAGGAACAGAAAGTAAGAGTCATGGGAACTCGAAGGTGCAGCTGCTCATTCAAACCCAGAATCCAGAGAACCCCACAGCACGTGGGAACATGTGGTGACTAGCAGCTGTTTTCTCTGTATAAAAGGAGGGCAGAAAAACAGCATCAAGAACAGCCAATCACAGCACGACCCTGCAGTGCAGCCATGAATTCTGAAGCATCAGACGGCAAAGCAGCCCTGGGCTATGGAGGTTTGCAGACTGTCATTGACGACACCAAATTTCCCTTTTCCAGGTGAACCTTATCTATTTGCTCATTTAGGATTTGCTTTTCCAGATACTAGTTCACTCCACCCATTTGGCACAACCCTCTAAGCTTACTTACAACTTTGGATTTGGGGCCAGGCTATTGGCTTGAAGTATGTCCACTCATGGTCAGCCACAGATCTCGCTATCCATAGGGACAACTCTTGCTGCAGGACTCCCCTGCAAGCTGGGGGGCCTCAGTCAGTCACTAGTCACATCCCGGAGCCTCGAGCGCCCAGTGGGGCCAGTTTGCCTCCTCCACAAGGCTGTTGTAGAAACCAGCCAAACTGGAGCAGGGAGAGACCTATGGAAACACAGAGCCCAAAAGGATGGTTACGGATTTGTGGCTGTTTTTGTTCCTGTATGTAAGGGGAAATCGGGCCTTATTTATGTGTCCAAATAATTCCTATATTTTTAAAACACTTTTTCACATTTAATTCTTTCATTTAACATATTCATTGAATGTCTGCTGTGGCCCGGCGTGGTGGTGCACACCTGAAATCCCAGCAGCTCAGGAGGCTGAGGCAGGAGGATCTTGAGTTCAAAGCCAGCCTCACCAATGTCGAAGCACTAAACAACTCAGTGAGGCCCTGTCTCTAAATAAAATACAACATAGGACTGGGATGTGACTCAGTGGTCAAGTGCCCCTGAGTTCAATCCCTGGTACCTGCCACGAAAAAACTGTCTGCTGTGCTCCTGGCAGGTGTCTGAAAGGCGTGCTCTCTGCCCTCCAGCCCCACACAGCCCAGCGGGGAGACAGATAATAGGGAAGCACTGAACTACAGTGTGATAAGCAGTGGACAGGCAGGGCACTGCCGGATCCGCTTCAAAGCTCAGGGAAGAGAAGCAGGAATCCGGCGAGGAAGGCTTAGGAGGCCATGGCCAAAGGTCCAGAGGTACGAAGAAGCCAGCATGGTACCTGCGTGAACCGGCAAAGCTTCCACTCCCTTCACTAAAGTATGAGCTGGGCTTGGAGAGTATTTAAGCAGGAGGCTCGCGTGCTCACACAATCTCTTGGGTTCCATCTGTTGGAAGAGAAAAACACGCATGTAAGTAATCTCAAAGATGACCTGGGGAATTAAGAGGCAGAATTACACACTGTATTATCTCAAGCACGGACTTTCTAAAAAGTCAAAACTGAAAACACAAGAAAAGTCATCCAACTGAAAACAGCCAAAGGGCCTAAATTGATTTCTCCAAAGAAGAAGCACAAATAGTCAATAAGCATGTGAAAAGTTGCTGAACCTCACTTGTCATTAGGGAAAGCAAATAAAAACCACAGTGAAATACCTTTTCATACCCCCTGGGATGGCTGTTACTTAAACAACAACAACAACAACAACAACAAAACAGGCGTTAGCAGGGATACAGGGATACGGGGAAATGGATCCCACAGGCTCTGCTGGTGGGAATATAGTTTGGAGGTTTCTCAAAAAGTTAAATGTACAATTGCAATATGACCCAATCATTTCATCCCTAAGTATATACCTACATGAATTTAAGGAACTAGGACAGACACTTGGAGACCACTGTTAAAATCAGCATGATTCCCAGTAGGTGAATGGACAAACAAATGTGGAAAACGCACTCAGTGGAATACTACTCAACTGTAAAAAGGACTCAGTTCTGATACACGCTTCAGTGTTGGTAAACTCTGAATATATTATACTAAGTGAAAGAAGCCAGCTGCAAAGACACAGATGTTGTCTGAGGCCACTCAGTGAGCTATGAAGATTAGGCAGAGTCAGAGAAGTTGGAAGTAGAATAGAGGCCTCCAGGGCCAGTGGGAGCAGGCAGGGGATCATTGCTTAGTGGCTGCTGAATTCCTATCTGGGATGTTGAAACAAAATTCTAGTGGATGGTTATACAACATTGTATAATGTACTTAATGCCACTGAATCTTATGCTTCAACATTGGTAAAATGGCAAATTTCATTTTTATGTATAAAACAAAAATTTTTAAAGAAAAAAGTGAGTAGAATAATATTTCTAAATGTTAATGTTTGTTTGTTTGTTTGTTTGTTTTTCCTGAGTGGTATTTCTCTCCCTCTCTCAGTATAGATTGTGTTTTCCTTAGCACATATGTATTTTACACTTTTTTAAACTGTAAATTTTCTCTCTCACGGGAAGATGAGGGTCCATGCTCCACGCATGCACAGTGCCTGGGAACACAAGGACACCATCTGCATGCTACCAGCCCGCCACAACCTCGAGAATGGCTGGTTTGCAGGGTTCAAAAACCCGGTCTAGGAGCCCCCTCGAGGAAGTCACCACCAATCCTGATGACTCCCATCCTCCCCAAGCCTCAGGGCAATGCCCAAGGCCCATGCAGGACAAGACAACCACGGTCTCCAACTTCAAAGAGACACAGGCCCGTGGAACAGAGGGCTCCACAGAGGAGGAAGAGCCAGAGCGGAGCCCCCCGTCCCGGGGCGGGATGCACACAGCTGCCAGCTTTTCCTGGAATTCCCTCTGCCCAGTGCACAGGTGTCTCTGTGGAGCACTGAGGCTCCCCTTCACCTTAGGGAGAGGTGAAGCTGATTGTGTCCCATGAACTGGCCTCTGGCCCCCTGCTGCCCTGCCCTCTGTCAGAGAGAAAGCACAGTGTTGGAGGCATGCCTCCAACGTGGAGCAAATGGTTTTGGAACCAGCCCTGCCTGGAGGAGGGTCCTCTGGGATGCTGCTAGTCTGCTCTGGGTCCAGCCCTGCCCCCTGGGGACACCTGAACTGCCAGGGAGTGGGGAGTTGTCATGCAGGCCTGCATGTCTTTCCCTTACGTGATGATGATCAGGATATCTCAAAGCCCACAAGTCAGGGAGACGTGGGCCCTTCACTGAAGGCCCCTCCAGTGCTATGGGTGACAGAGACTGCCTCACAGGTGCTGAGGATGAAAGCTGCCCTTTTTTCTGGGATTGACTTTGCATTTAGTTCTGCCATCCAGAATGGTCCAGAGAATAAGCACCAACAACAGGCACCTCCTAGGTCCAAGGAAAGTCGTGGCTTCTTCCTGGGAATCTCATTTTTGCTTTAGAACTCTGAGCACTAAGAAGTCAGAACTGAACTGAGAGTTACCTCCTCCCCATGGGTCACTCTGCATTAAGATACCCGGCTCTTGCCCACAATGTGGTCAGAAGTCTGCTCTCGAGGGAGAGGCCGATGGAGACTCTTCAGACTCCGTACCAAGTGTGCCAGCCATAGCTCAGAGTGTTCACAAGATCCAGCTGCACACCTCTCTTCCCAGTCCTCTTCACACATCCAGGTCACACTGGAATCAGCCCCAGAGAGCATTCACACTGTGGAAATCAGCAAGTACTGCGGGACAGGCTTGTTGCTTGCTTGTGTGTTTGGAGACTGGGAGGAGCTCAGAATTTAAAATCAGGCCTGACAGCAGGCCCTCAAGCCCACCTCTTCCCTCCCTGATCCTTGGAGGCAGAACCAGGTGTTCACCACCAGAGGGAGTGAACGACCGTCTCTGGAAACCAGGAGGCCCCAGGGAAGAGCTAGTCCTCATTATAACATGGAGGCCCCTGAAAGCAAAAGCTAAGTAAACCCCATGCTCTCACACTCAGTAAACCCCAAGGTGCTTTAAACAGACTTTCTGTCCCTTCCCTCAGTTGCAAACTTGCACCCATATTCTGTGACTTGAAGCTGGCGTGCCAAGAGGCCACTATAGAAGAGCCCCTCCCGGGTCCCCAGAGGCCTGTCTGCTGTACTTCCTTTGCAAAAGTTCCCACTCAGAGAGACACTGTAACAGCTGTAGGGACAGATCACAGGGCACAGGAGGGAGTTATTGGCTCCTGGGGGATCTGTCACCTTAGAACACTGCTTAGTTCACAAAATGCATGGACTAACTGTAGATTTGACCGACCATCCTAACAGGAAGAGGCTGGGCATGGGGAAGTTTGAGGACAGTGGTTTATCAAGGGTCGTGTAGGCTGGAGAGCCCCACAGGAACCAAGGTGTGAAGTGCTCAAGGAGCAGTAGCAACACTGACAGGCGTGTCTGTTTGGCAGAGAGTCTGCTCTGGCAGAGCGTCAGTGCCGGGCAGGGTCTGGGTTGCCCCAGGGCAGTGCAAACGTGTGGCGTTTTGTAATGCTTAGTACAGAGCAAACAGAAACAAGATGTGTCAATGCATCCGTTTGCTTAAAGGACACCTATTTTTAAACCAGTATACCAGATTTCCTCAAAATTCTCAAGAATCAGTTTTTCCAGCCAGAGAAAGCAAACAGGAAATAGTGAGCAGCCAGAGACCCTCCACTCCAAGTTTAGTAGTTGGTTTAACAAAGACAAACAAACCAAATTTGTCTTCCTGCCGAGGTGACCTCCAGACAGAGCTCCACTGCAGACTGCTGATCTCTGGGTGGCTTTGCCTGGACGGCTTGGAATCAGGTGGCCTGGGGCCTGGGGGTCCAGCGCTTCCTCCATCCTGAGCTGCCTTGCTGTGATGAGCTCCTCACCGCCCTGCATAATCACCACATTTGGAGGCTTTCTTTTCAGAGGGCTTTTTCTTGGGATTTCTTAATTATGCAGCAACTATCATGGTTATTTTGATGCTGCGGTTTGATAGCGCCTTCAAATGCAAATTTGACAACAAAGCTGAAAATTAAGCGTGGCAAACAAAGCAGCTGAATGGGCACTCGGCACCCCTGCATCGAGAGCCCCACCTGATCTGAAGGCACGTGTGTTGACAGTGAGTTCTGCCTCCGACCAGGACGTTTGCATTTTACAACAAGAACCAGAAGCTTCTGAACTCACTCTGCAAACCAGAGCTTCCAAATGGAGCCTCAGTGATTTCCTCTTACTCGGAGTTTCACATCCTAACTTCTCATGTGGTGGAGATCCAGTCGGAGACTGAGTTCCCTGGGAATCTGTTCTCTTTGGGTCATTGGCTCAAATGTGATACACCAAATATTTCCCAACCAGAACTGCCCCAGCAATGGCCAAGAGAAGGGCCTGTGTGTGTCCAGCAAGAGCTTGCCCAGTCCTAGTTGCTGGATGCAGGAGAGATGGAAGGAAGGGGATCTCTGGCCAGGGACTGGGCCTGTGGTATGTGGGGGAGGCCTGGCCGCCCCTAGCTGGATTTAAGTACTTTCATGTTTGAGCACCAGGCCCTCAAAACCCCTGGTTACAAGTCCTCTTCCCTCCTGCCCCACATATTCCTTGAGGGAAGATTGGGACTCAGATTCCATGTGACAGTATGCACCTCTGGATGGGCATATTAAGCAGCCTCTGAGAGACAAATTGCTTCTGCTCCTAGATCTGGCTTCTCATCTCACTTGAAAACAACCCAATGGTTCAATGACCCTCCTTCCATATTCCAACTGAGTCTCATTTGAAAATGTACCAAAGTTTAGGGAGGGAAGTAATTTTCATCATTACAAATAAAGTCCTTTCTGAGGCCAAATACTCAGAGACAAGCAGGCTGGGATCCAACTGTCCCTTTTCCAAAGAGAAGTCCTTGGTGAAATGGGTATTAGGGGAAAGGACAAAGGATATTCCTGGTGGCTTGTGTTCTGCAGGTGGACACCAAGTGTGGTGGAAGAGAGCTCATGTAGAAGCTTCTTCTGAAGAAGAAAAATGAAGACTTCACCTTTGGTGTTTAATTTTGCAATGTTTTAGGTTTAAATTAATACAAGAGAATCAAGCCATAAGCACCTCCCTGGCTGCTCTGCTTTCCCTGCTGATGTTAATTGAAGAACAGAAAGGGAGGGAAATCCATAAATAGCAAGGAGGAAATTAGATTGTTTCTTTAAATCAATTCCTTAGAAGTTAGCAAGCTGTAAGGATAACCGATTGTAAAGGAAGATGATTTTTATCTAGGTCATAAAATTTCCAGTTGTTTTCCTCTCCTAATTTAAATGTAGAAACAAGAGACATCTGTGAGGTGCCAACCCCGCAGGACCCGAAACACGGATTGTGGGTTAGGACATTTATTTTCCATCCAGAGTGAATTGGCCTGAAATAAATTTATCAAGGGACAATGCTTTTAAAGCCTGCGTCACATGGCTGCATAGACAAAAAGAGAATTCCAGGATATTAAAGTCATGATTCCTTTTGAACTATGGCTATTAATGTAAGATGATAGAAACAGACCCCAACAAACAATTTTCTAAGAAGAGCAAGGTTAAGGCGTCATCATGCCTCACCGATACTTTATGAGCTGCAGTTTTAGCTATGTGTGTTCTCAGAAGATGATGACCCGGGATTCCCTTGGCTCTGCCTGAAGCTCCGAGCGAGTGGGCTTATTGATACCACGCTATCGACAGGAATCAATGCAGAGTGCTTTGTTCCAAGCAGCGGGTTTATTTGATGCAAGAGCCATTGGTCGTTTGAAATAAACCGTAAATGACCCTAACCAGTCTACATTAGACTTTAGGATTATTTTTTAGTGGTTCTTTAATAAGATTTTGAAAATAATTTCTGTTTCTCTAATAACATGCTGAAGAGCTCCCTTGTGTTAGACTATTGCCAGAGGCTGAAAATGTAGAAATAAAAAGACGTAATGTCTGTCATTCTAGAACTCAAAACCTAGTTTGGCGAACAGACAATTCCATAAATAATTTCAGTAAAGCCTGAGAAATTTGATGATAGAAGTGCTTTGTCCCTCCCAGACAGAAAAAAAGAAAAAAACTCTCTGCTAAGGGTAGGAGCAGGAGGAGCCTTAGCCAGAAGCTCTCTTCTGAGCCACACATAGGAAACAGAGACCTCAGCCAGGTGGGACAGACATCCTGGTGGGAAGTGGGAGCTCAGGAAATGCGTGTGGGACCGCTGACGCCTAACAGGGACCAGAAGTCCCTGGAGGAAATCCAGGGTTTAAATTACTGGGGAACAGAGGCAAAAAAAAAAAAAAAAAAATCTAGAAAAGAGTCACAGAGAATAAAAATAATTAACTTTTTCCTTTTGAGAGTTTTTATTACATTATGTTCTCAGTTTCTTTCAATAAAAAATAGATGGAAAACTTCCCAAGGATTAGCTATAAAAATACTTTTAAAAACTCCAGCATTGACCATTCCTATTTCTATAATATTTAAAATTTCTGTCCCCAGATGATAAGTAAAATATTAAATGTTTATGCCTATAGAATTAAGCACAAGAGTGATTGCTCAATATCAAGGTACTTTAGAAGAGTTCCATGTAAGGCATCCACATACCTCAATGCCTCCCCGTAGCCCAGTTCCCATGTGGATGGGGAAGAGGAGGCCCACGTGAGCTGTGGAATCTGCATTCCCCATAAAGCAGGGTGCTCCAGGCTCTCAATGACAAGTCCTCCTTCCCAGTCCAGCTAAGCCTTGGGCCCACCCAGAGGACCCTGGGCTGACCTGGCCTCCTGCACTGGGGACTCTGCTCCCTCTAACTCCATGGACCTCTGTTTGCTTACTGAAGCTGACAGGGAGGCCAGAGGTTTTCTTTCTTGCTTGGATTCTGATAACTTTCCCATGGATGAGAGCACCATGGATGAGAGTACTTACTCAGCAGAGTCCCAGCTGGAGAGAGCTGGGGGTTGGCTGGCTGAGCCTGCCATGTGGCGCTTCGGTCATAATCCTATTTCTCTGCCCCCAGTTGAGTGTGTTAGACTAAGACCTGAGACTTCCCTAAGGCTTCCCCCAGCGATGGCAGCTGGTTCAGTCACATGGCCGAAGTCCAGGTCATGCACAGAGAGCCTGAAGACTGACAATTGCTACCTGCAAGGAGCACCGGTCTCCTCTCACCTCGTTCAGGCCTGGGGAGTCCTCGCATGGGGGATTAGGAAAGATCCAGGTGGCGAACACCCAGATACTGGAAAGCTTTCTCCAATCTCTTTGGACCTTCGATGGGACAAAATTATCACCTTACCTCTGCTCTCTGATAGCACTAAGTTGTTCCTCTTGAGCAGGTGTCTCCGGGCTTCTCCTGCATAGGTCTAGAGCAGTGGTCCCCAGAGGTTTGTGATCACAGCCACTTCTTTGATTAACATATAGACATAAGTATTTATACATACTTGCATTCTTCCATTGCTATACTGCATGTGCATGTTCATGACCAAAATCCAGTTTATAGGTCGTGTGGTTATGAAACATAAAATCAGAACTTCCAAGAGCACGAGGTTAGGTAGGAAGAGGAATGGAGTGTGATGTTTTCTGAACCCCTGGGACCACCTTGCATGCCCTTCCTGGAGGTCACTGATTTCAAAGCTGACTCTTCTGAGTGACCTGGACATTTACATCATTGACCCATCCTTTCCAACTAACCTTTCGTAATTCTTCACTACTGTTTTTTTACATTCTTAAAATCTGGATTTTTAGGAAAGTACTTGAATTTTTATGTTTTTGTGAGGGGAAGTCAGTTTCGCCTTTTCAGTGAATCAGAGGGTCAAGTTTACCAGGCGTGTTATGTTAGTTCAAATCATTGCTGTGAAGATCCTTTGGCCCTCCCAGGCCTCCAACTCCACCCTCAGTGCTCATTTCTCCCTCCCGTTCTTTGGATATCAACTGTAGTTTCCTTCTCACTGGAAACTCCTCTTTTCTACATGCAAATGAGGTGGCAAAAAGGTAGTGACCCTGGGTCAGTAAGGAACACCCAGAAAGTACATTCTCACATCCTCATGATTCTGTGATCACACTTTCTTTTCCTTTTCATTTTTTAAAATTCTATTACCCAATCACAATTCATTCACTACATTGAGCCACTAATAATTTTTGTCACTTCCAAAATATTTTTTCTATACAAAAAGTGCTTTATGTTTAAAGATAAACAAGCAAAGATTTGCCCTAAGATTGGGTAAAATAAAGTTTCCTGGCTGACCCACAGTAAATCCAAAAAGAGTGACAGCATCCTCATAATCAGCAACAAATAATGTGCACACTAAAGAAACCATGTGATCCTGTGGTATCTCACTGTAGATCCTCCACCCAAGTTAGGGGGCAATGTGGTGCACTGGCCAAGCAGACCTTAAACCATCAGCTTCCACTGCATCATGAACTGACTGAGTGACCTTGAACAACTGAATCGTTAGTTAACTTCCAGGTCTCAGCTTCTTATCTGCAAATAGGGCATCTCTACCTATTAACCTTATGGGGAGCTGAGTGTTCACAGAGATGCAAGTATAGGGCCCAGAGTGTAGCAGAGCCACTCCGTGGCTACAACTCTGCTCTTCTTACAAATCCTTAAAGACTATGGTCTATGTCCACCCCCATCCCTGCATTTAGTGCCAAGCAAAAATCTTAGCTGGAGCTGAGGTGGAACATTCTTCCATTGACCAACACAGGTAATCTCCTACTGTTTGATAACTTAACTCCACACAAGTGAAGATGCTCTGACAGTTCTTACATTTTGGAGATTAAAGATCTCCAGCAATGTAGCAACCACTAATGGTGTGCTGGGTAGTGCCGTCTACCCCGGCAGCCAGCCAGCACCAACGCCCAGGTGTGCACTCTGAGCTCTGCAGTGTGGGACCCATGAGCTGCGCTATCTCCATCCACCAGCAGCTGTGCCTCAGATCTGCAAATCCCTTCTCAGGGTCAATTCCACAATGCAGGTCTCTGCTCTGGGGGTCGAGTCTAATCCCCTGTATTTGGTGATTGGGTAATCCTCCCGTCTGCATCTCTGGGGATAAACCTTATCTTATTCCTGGGAGGGAAGCAGGGCCCTTGGCTTTTCTCTCCTTATATGGCCAGATTAGTTTCTGTATAACAGTGTTATGTGTACACAAAAGGAAAGCAGAGATAGTCAAATGAGTTCTAGAATTCTCTGCTTCATTTATAAGAAAACTGGGCCAGAATTTTAATCATTAACCCCCAAACAAGAAAGCAGGTTATTTAAAAATGTCAGACTAAGAGAAGGTTCAACCTCCCCATGAAAACACAGAGAGACAAGCAGTCTAACCCCTCTGGTTTGCCCACATTAATGGCCAGGAAGACCCCTCCCCAAGTGTCCATAGTGATTGACATGTGCCAGAATGCTACTCATTCCCTCTGAGCAGAAATGCACATAAAGTTGATCAATTCTGAAGCAGTTTTTGCTATGTTCGAAGACAATGGTTAAATTTCATAATCTGTAGGAAAGGTGGTGGTCATAGTAAACAGATACTTTTGACTTGGAATCAGATGACTTGGGTTAGAATCCTGGTTTTTTGTTTGTTTGTTTTGTTTTTTGTTTTTATTTACTACCTATATGAGCCTGAAAAGGATTCCTAAATTATAAGCTCCAACTTTCTCATATGTGAAGTGTGGGAAATAATACCAACCTCACAGATTTACTGGGAGACTGAAAAGATGTCTCCAGGGCAGTGGTCCTAAAAATGGCATGACTCTGGCTTGGGTTTCCACTCCTAGATCTCTCTCAGCTCCCCGACCCAGAAATTTAACCAAAATTTCAAGCTCTGCTTTTAGGAACATTTATGATTGATCTGGATTTGTACTGTTGGTTAATTAGCCAGCATTAGTGATTTTTGCTGCATCTCAGATAGGTTTTGAACAGTTCGCTCTGCACAGAATTTAATCATGATGACCTTTGCCACACTTCCATAGATCTATGCTCTCAAAGGCTTTCCCGTCTATTTTCTCATTTGTTTTTGTGTTAGTGCATTTATGCTCTTACATTGTAGCCTCGGTCTCATGGAGATGAGTTTAAATGGTTTTCAGTGGCTAGGTATGAAATGGGCTTTTTTCTTCAAGTCTTCATTTGAAAACGGCAACCATATCCCATAACCTACTGAGAAACGAGATCTAAACTGCACAGCGTTTTTGGGAGAAGTGCAAGCGGGAGGACAGAGTGTGACACCTGTCCCAGCTCCAGCTCTGAGTGAGCGGGAGGCCCTCCAGGGCCCACCTCCATAGCACACAGCCTGGGGCTGGCAAACAGTCCTGGTGCAGAATTCTTCAGATGCTCGGTTGAAGCACAGAGGAAGCAAGGGGCAGCGAAGAGATGGCACAGCCGCCCTTCCACGCCAGGAGGGCTTCATCCGTGGGAGGCCAGCTGCAGTTATGCATGCAAGGTCAGCATTGGGGCTGGGAGATCTAGGGCCAGAGGACCCCTCTGCATCCACCTCTGCTGATCCACAGACTCCGTGATCTGCCGGAAACTGGAAGTGCGGGTTCTGTCATTTCCAACCCAAGGGCTTTCACCTCCGTTGCTTCCCACCTGCAAATGAGCGGGCCCTCTCTGTGCTGTCAGAGACCCAGGGAGGATTCCTCAGTGCTCTCTCCGGGCATCTGTCTCCCTCCGCCTCTGCTCTCCTTTGCTCTCTATGACAAAAGTGCTCACAATGTTATGCATTAGCTAGGCGATAAATGCAAGCCACCAATCTTTCGCTAAAATCCACAATAAACACTGAATTCTGATGTTTGAAAAATTCATTCAAAACTAGCTAACAGTATACAAAGGCTAAAAATGGACTCTGTGAAATTAATAAAAATGACCAAAAAAAACCCCCACAAATTATCATCAAAAAAGTTAGACCTTCAAAAGTAGATTCAAAAAAGTGAACTGGCATTGATCCTCAAAAAAAATGGCAGAAATTAAAATCATCATAATTTCATATAGCTAGAAAATTAATTTGTTGTATCAAATTTGTAAGACTTAAATGGAAAAGAATTGTACACAATGCAAACAATATGAGTAAAATCTTTCCATCAAGGGAAATAAGCCCAGCCCAGCGGCACATACCATGTGTCCTGGCTCAAAACTGGACACTGGCTTAGTCAAGAGTAGAGCTGTGGTCACTCGCTGTGGGCAGGGTCCAGCTGGCTGGGCAACAGAAGCCAAAATGCGCCGTGCACAGGTGAATGAGCTCTCGTGTGGCCCTAGCACACAGCGATTGACTATGCATTTCATAAGGATTTGAAGACAGCAGTTCAGTTTCTCAACACAAAGAAATGGCAGGTGTTTAAGGAGATGGAAATGCTAGTTGCCCATGGATCATTACACAATGTACGTTTGTATCAAATGACTACACTGTATTCCATAAACCTGTGCCATTATTAGGTATCATTCAAAGAAAAAAATTTAAAAACAAGTGAAAAAGTTAAACCAATCAAAATAGATGTGACATGACTATCTCACGTGAAAAACTGATCTAAGGATTTACACTCACCTGGAGAAGTCTATCTGGGGATTGTCCCCCAGTGTTGTTCTGATCTCAACCTGTATACTTAAGGTGTCCTTGGGGTCCCAACAGGATGAGCATGGAAGAGGGGACCATACCCAACTCCAGGGGCCCTGGCAGGCAACCTCCCTGGTCCTGGTTGTGGCTGCTCTTGCTGGGACTCCCCCAGCACCGTTTTGTACACTGCTTGCCTCAGGAGCATGGCTAGTGTTTTATAGATCCATGCACGCACCCTATAAAGTCACCTGTGGGCATCCAGAGTTTGCAGCTTGCCGTTTTTCTTTGAGATCCACATTCTCTGGGAATCACTGAGCTGGAAGGGACCTGGGGAGACGGTCTGGTATAAACTGCCCAGGACAGATGGTGGTCTGTCCCTTCTTGGTCGTCCCCAGAGCAAGAGAAACGTGGGAGAAAAAATGAATAATAAATGAATGTTTTTGCCACAGGAAAACTAAACTCTATATTTGAAGTTGGGAACTATTATTTGCAATGTCTCCACTAAATTATTTTACTTATATTTATCCATCTTATGACCAGCCCACACATACTTTCTCAGGAATAGATTATAATATCAAAAACTATGAAATAGGAGTTGCTGTGACAGTTCTGTATTTACAGGATCACTTTTATTCCAAATGATGGGCAGCAGGAAAAGACCTGGAGCGGGTGGGGTGAAGAATTGCCCGACTCCCTTGAGTTGCAAACTTTCCTGCAAACTCTGGATGCCCACAGGTGACTTTATAGGGTGCGTGTATGGATCTATAAAACACTAGCCATGCTCCTGAGGCAGGCAGTGTATAAAACAGGGCTGGGGGAGTCCTGGCAAGAGCAGCCATGACCAGGACCAGGGAGGTTGCCCGCCAGGGCCCCTGGAGTTGGGTATGGTCCCCTCTTCCATGCTCATCCTGTTGGGACCCCAACAGGGCTCAAGGGAGTTGGGTTTCTCACAACATCCGGGGAAGACGAGCTGGCGGTATTGTTAGGATTGAACACATACACATTCTTTGACCCCAAAAGCTCAATGCGGAGAAAAACTATAGCGCCCGCACATAGAGATCTGTGTGCAAGGTGGTTTATTCCACCTCATCTGAGATAGCAGAAGCCTGAAGACAACCTGCAGGTTCAGGGCGGCCTGAGTGCCTCCAGTGTCCACCTAGCACTGGAAGGAGAGCCATGATGTCTGGCTAAGTATGCCATAGAGTTGTAGGCAACCTGGCACAATCCCTTTCAGGTGAGCAAACCAGAAGGGCCAGGTGTGAGAGACAGGGCAGCTCAGTGATCGGGATTACCTGCTGTGTGAGTGGGAGGTCTGCTTCCCACTAGCTGTGTGGTTTTGGCAAATTACTTGACTCCTCTGTGTTGAGCTTCCTAATCTATGAAAGGAAATGAACACTTGCACTCATCTCACGGGGTTTTATGAATAGCGCGATGTATGTCTTGTCCTTTAAGAAAATGCCCGGCTTAGCTTAAGCGCTGTGGAAGTGTTCTTTGCTATCACTTTTATTATTATTTTTAATGGTCATGTTTATATAAGCAAAAGAGAAAAGGTGAAATTTATAACCTAACCATGCAACAACAGTCATGGGACAAGAAGAGAATTAGAGGAGGAAGCAAAGGCCACAATTTTGCATAGATCCTTAATTTCAGTTTGAACTTTTGCAATGAATACGTGCCATCTTTGCCATTCAGATGACTGAAATTTTAAAACAATAGGGAGAGGTTTTTAGTCAATGTATCAGATAAATCCAACCACACCAGTGCAGGCCTGAGCCCCACAGGTGAGAAGTGCAGACGGGAACTTCTGAGGCCACGTTGCTCCTCCCTGTGCAGAAAAACATAGTGAGTCGTTCATGGCCATTGTCACCAACACAGTAGTTCGGTTATCGCTTCAACTGCATTAAAGTGCATTTTGTTTCTATGATGCACTGAAGATTTGGCAGTTTCCATTAGCACCTCTGTAGAGAGCGGTTGCAAAATAAAAGGAAAACTGTATAATTAGCACTAGGCCAATCTTTCTTATCATTTTCTACTACATTTAAGTTGGTAAACTTTTATTTTAGTGAAATTCTAGCGTAAAGTTGAAAGCATCCTATTGCTGAACTATCCAAAATATTATCATAAATGCAGCAAAATTACACACATTGGCTTTAACTTGAAGAGGAGCAGCACCACGTGCCTTTGCCTCTTGGTTGTGTGTCGGCCATGCTCGCTGTCTAGAAGCAACTCATTCCTTGTGCAGGCTACGGTCTTCCTGGGGTCTTCTCTAATGGCCTCAAGACACCTGTCAGGTATTTGAGGGAAATTGTTATTTTGGCAAGGTATTTTTTGCCACATTTATTGCTTTTTGCTAATGTGGCTATTGTGAGTCTCAGTGTTCAATATAGTGGTAGACCCGTTCTGAAGGACTTAAAATTTAAAAGGGAATAAAATCTATAGTCTCTACTAGTTTTCAGGTTCTAGAAGATCAGCTTTTCCCCAGCCAATGGGGAACCACATGTGCCCTAGGTCAGCCCAGGTGGGCCTTGACTCAGGCCCGTGGGGTCAAGATTCAGAGACAGGACAGGTACAGCCCATGGTGAGGATGGGCTCAAGGTGCCCCCCAGCGTTGGGAGGGGTGCACCAGGCAGCAGCCGGGGAAACCCTCAGAGGAAGACCTGGAGTGAGACTGCAGAGCAGCCGCCAGCGGCCACAGGGGAGGAGAGGTCATGACGAAGTGCAGTTGAAGCCACCTTGAAGTAGCTCCTTAGGGTCAGCCTCCAGTGGGAAGCATCTCAGGTCTCAAGAGGTGATGGGTTTAGGAGTCTGCTCTCTGGATTTGCTAGAGAAGTCTGCAACACACTCTCAGGCATTCTGGGGAAATGGATTGGAGTACTCAGTGCCAGACACTGTTTCTTATTTTTTCTTTCTTAAATTAAAGACACTTGCCTTTAACCACTGACTTATAAGTAACCGGGAGGCCTTCTGAGTTTGGGCATCTGAGCCACAGGTGTGTGCGAGCCGATGGCTGTGCTCTGGGACCAGGTCTGTGCAGGGGAACAGGCATGTGGAGGATGCTGGGGGCGCACAGAGGCCAGGGCCAGTGAGGATGCAAGTGGGGTCCCTATGAGCCTGGACAGAGCTGTAGGGCACATGTGTCCTTTACTGTCCCCTGAAAAGTGGAGCTGCTTTACAACCTGACCTTAAATAGCAGAATTCCCCAGACATCCTGCAAAGGCAATCTGCACACGTTTGAAGTGGCACATTGATTTGTCACCACCTAGGGGACAGTGAGAAGGGCTGGACAGACTCAGTCGGATCCTACTTCATGCTATTGCCCAGGAAGACATCCTGCTGTGGAAGAGGAAGGCACACTGCAGCACTGGGTCCCCATTCCAGGGTGTGAAACAAGGGGCCAAGAGGACACACTAGGCCTGGACCCTGCCTACCAGTCATCTGCTGTGTGAGCTTGAGCAAGTCACTTGAGCTCTCTGAGCCTGCTTCAGAAGTCTTATGGAAAAGGCATATAAAGCTTCTGCCTGTTTCCTGCTGCTAGCTGGTATTGTGTAGGTGGTTGGACTTGGCTGTAATTAACTCGCATCTGAATGAAATCTACAAGTAACTCTCAGATGGGTGGAAAGACAATTTGGAAGAGAAGGTCCTAAGACTCCTGACTTGAGTGGTCATGGTGACTGCAATGACCAGAGCTGCCACTCCTTCCATGCCAACGGGACCAGGCACCTTGGATCAGCTCTGGTGCCCAGCTCCTTCAGAAAAGGTAATTTGCAGGCTCCTGGCCTCTCCCAGGGAGTGTCTGTGGGTGGGGTAGGTGCATTGCTGAGAGAAAAGGACTTGGACCCTCAGGGGGAGTGGCCGCTGTGCAGACCCTTGGTGGACCAGGCCTTGAGAATGAACAGGAATCTTCCAGAAGGAAGGGAGGGAGCATCTCTAACGGAGCACAGCAGACCCAGCGAGGCTGCAGACAGGTTGGCCCTGCGGGGAAGCAGCGGCCACGTGCTGTGCAGCACCAGGGAGACTGGGGACAGGCCTGGGGGCTGTTTCTTGTTCAGCGAGGGGCAGGGGAGTGGGACTTGCATTGACGGCACCTGCTGTCTGCCGGGTGCTACGGGCCTTCACGTGCAAGACCCATGGAGCCTCAGCATCCCAGGCAGCAGAGACATCGACGCTCCTGTGCAGATGGGAAGACGGGACTCCACAGGGTCCGCTCTCCCAGGACCCCGCAGCCTCTCAGCAGGTGCAAAGCTAATGCCAGAGCCTGGTGTCTTGATTCGTGGACCCACGTTCTTCCTGCTGCCCTCCTGAACCCTGGAGAAGTCCTCAGGAAGGCGTCCCCAGTCTCACCCTTGTGCCCTGACTCCTGCCTTTGTAAGGTGACAGCAGCTCATGATGGTCTCGTTATTGATGCTGACAGCCTTAAAGACCCCACCCAGCAGCGAGCACTGTGGACGACCAAGCACCGTGTGTGTGGCTCTGGCTAGTTACTCAACCACTCTGTGCTCGGTTTCCTCGTCTGGATCACCTGGTAGGCACCTCCTGGTTTCCTTGAGTGAAAACCAAGTCATACATGTCGGGCCTGAGGAAGTACCTGCTGTGACATCCCATGAGTGTCTGTGTTCAGTGACCGTTGATTTCATTCGCTCAGTGAGGCTTTGAGGATAAGTACTGTCGCCATGCTGTGGATGAGAAACCGAGGCTCGGGCAGCATGGAGGCCCCCAGCAGCGGCCACAGAGCAGCTACGGAGGCCTGCAGGCCTGGCCTCTGCCTGTGGAGTGCCTCCCTGCCACAGTGCCCCATCGGGTGGCAATGTGTGCCCGTGTGTCCTTCCACTGCCCCCAAGTGACATCACATGTCCCCCAAGACAGAATCACCAAGGAGACGACAGTGACTATCTTCACAAAGCGACAGCACAGGAAACAACCGGACTGATCGGGGGGCCCCTGAGCTGCCCTGAGCACCGGTGGGCAGCTGGCCATGCCCGGCTCTTGGGCTGCAGCCCAGGCGTTATTGGGCTGGAGCATGCGCATCATGCCCATGGACACGCTGTAGCTCAGGCCGTTAGTAATGCTCCGTGTGACCAGGACCAAACCTGTCACAGAGTCTAAACTGACCAATAAATCCATGTCGAGTGCAGAGGATAATTTAGGTGATAATAAAAGGCAACTGGTTTGGATTTTTATTTTATTGGCAGAAGTTTCCACTGCCTGAATGTCATTTAACTCTTTAGGACACAGTGACGAGGGCCCTGGACGTCAGGTACAGGGCTGCACTGGGGACAAAAGGTGCCAGCCTCCTGAGGCCAAGCTGAAGGGTAGGCCTGATGTGGAAGTGAGAGGGCCATCCATGGGGAGAGGCACCAGAAAGTTTGAGGTGCCCTGTGGTGCACAACATGGATGCAGTTGCTATGGTGATGGGACAGAGTGGAACCAGGACATCATGGCCTGATGGCTTCCTCCCTCCCTTCACCTCCACTCGGTGGCATAGCTCCCAAGGTCCCGCCAGAGGCCATTGGGTTCCACACTGGAGCCACAGACTCTGGCCCCTGCCCTGAGGTCTGCCAGCGGTTCCAGCAGCAGTGGTGCCTGGCCCACTTCCTCCTGCCATGGGTCCCTGGAAATGTGGGCGGAGGGGCAGAGCCTGACCTCGCAAAGGCAGGTGTGTGTGTGTGTGTGTGTCAGACTCTACAGTTCCTGTATGATGTTCTTCCTAATTCACAGAAGGAGTGGGAATGGCCCCCTCATGGCTGTGAGGTCCAGATGACCATGTCAGGCACCATTTCCAAATCAGAGGCTGAGGAGCAGGGGTCAGATTCTTAAGCCTTTGGGAAAGTGGAAGGAGGGCAGATGCTGAGCGTAATGGGTGCCTGAGCCCCACAGCAGATGGAGGAGAGAGCACCAGTCTGAAACTCAGCTCAGACATTCTTACAGGTTCAGGTCTGCGGAAGCTCAGGGAGGAACAACATCTCTGGTGCTCCCAAGGTGCTCTGCTCCAAGTGGCCCTGCAGGCTCCTTCCCTCCGCAGCCCTGTCCCCAGCTCAGCCCTGGAGCCCTGTGCTCATTGCTCCCTCCTCTGGTGGTTCTGGCCCTGCCTCACAGCATCAAAGCCACCCACCTGGGACTAATCCACGGGTGCCATCCCAGACACACCCAGCTGCCAGCCTGATGTCTCTACTGATGTCCCCTGGTGTTTTAGGATATGCTCTTTCTGTAGTCCCCTCTGCCTCACTAACAATCCCGTTTCACTTGCATGAGCCGAAAGCCCTGGAGTCTCTCTCCACTCTCACACCCACATCTAACCCAGCAAGTGCCCTGGAGTTTTTTGTTTTCAAATTATACCAACATGCATCCCTGTGGCCCAACAACGCACCCGTGCAGCATGCGTGTCTCCATCATAATGGACACTAGTAAGCGTGCTCGTCAGTAGTGCTTGAACTATAAGAAGATACGACAGGAGGTCGTATTGGTGAAAGACAGATATGCTCAATAATAACATCAGCTGGATTTGAACCTGCAGTCTGCCTGATCAGACTCCCTCTGTGATATCGTTGTGCAGCCATGGGGATCCAAGTGCTGCTTTCCTGGGTGGCACATCCTTGACTTGTTTTCAGGACCCCAATGCTGTGGCAATTGTGGCAGTTCTGGAGGGACCAAAGCTAGCCACACCACCTGCTCTGTCCTGCCACCCACAGCCTGGTGGGAGGGGGCACAAACAGGCTCATCTACCCTGCCTAGAGTGCTGGTGAGAGCCAAGGTCATCAGGCTGCACCTGGACTCCCCAGATGGTGCTTTTCCCACCTGGGAGGCCAGTGCATGGGGGGCGCATTCACCTGAGCATTTCAGCTCCTTGAGGTCCAAACCGCACACCTTCATTCTGAGTGCCCCCTTGGCCCGTGAACATGTGCAATCCAAGAGCCACCTCACACAGCATCCAGTACTTCCAAAATAAAACTGAGCCTCCAGAGCTGAAAGCATACAGGTAACAGCCTTGCCAGCAAATCTCGATGCCTTTCTATGGTGCCTCACTTCTAAAAATCTGAGAAAGCCAGACGAAGAAGTCATGATATATTAATGATCTCAAATGTGCATTGGAATCGGCAGAACAGAAAGTGGCATGAATAATTCAAACAAGACACCAATTTTTTTTTCCTTCTTGCAAGAGATGAAGCATGAAAAGAGGTGGCGGGGAGGTTCTGTAGAGAGGGCCCCTGCATCCTGCCGCCCAACCGTC
Organism: Glaucomys volans; assembly: GCA_020662805.1. Classification (NCBI taxonomy): domain Eukaryota; kingdom Metazoa; phylum Chordata; class Mammalia; order Rodentia; family Sciuridae; genus Glaucomys; species Glaucomys volans. The sequence goes on from JAJEJO010046670.1 coordinate 159,415, forward strand.
TCCGGGCACTCAGAGGGTTCATTGGGTTCAAGTGACATAGGAGTCCATCTAGCCAGCCTGAGGGGTTATGTCAGAACCTTCTGGAATTATGTTTAGTTCCTCTTGGCTCTGGCAGCCACTGGCAAGAGTTGCAACTGATGTCTGATGCCCATGCACTAGTCTGTTTTGAGCTCAGATCTCTGAATTCTGAAGGAAAGGACAGCAGGAAGCAGCACAGGGGTGGCTCATGTACTCTGGGCTCGTCAACACCAAGCAAGGGACAATAGGGACTGGAGACAGAAGGTCTTGAGAGAGGACTGGCCAGAGAAGCCAGGGCAGGTGGTGGCATGAGTGTCAGGGACCCGCACAGCCACCTTTTGGGGTTAGTGCTCCTGATGTTCATCTTTTCCCTTAAGCTGTTTTTGAGAACACAGCTATTATGCACCAAAGAACAGCAGAGTCTCTTTTAGCTGAGTGCAGCTTGTCATGGGCTAGGTGTGCAAGTGAGGCTGGGTTACCACCAGATCTGCATGGTGGATACTGCCGCACTCTGTAGATCTAACGTTGTATGCACAGGACAATGTTTTCAAAGAAAACTGCTGTGAATGTGTAAGGCTCAAATTAATGAGGAATCAGGATTTAAGTGATTAGGTCAAGACTAACCTCAGGAAGATGTGAATTCAAACTTCTCTTTCAGAGGTTCAGTAGAGGATGAATCAATAGGCACTTCAGTCAATCCATAAATTAGCTGCTGCAGGCTGTCTTTTAAAAGTTGGCCCAAAGGGATTAGAATAAAGGGTCAAGTAGAGAAATCAGCTCACAGAATCAGGTAGCAGTTCAGAGGAAAGAGCAATCATCTTGCTTATCCATCCACCAATCCTCTCTCCCTGACACCTCCATCCATCCTTCACCCACCAATCCACCAATCCATCCACCACCCATCCACCCACCATCCATCCATCTGCCCATCCATCCCTCCATCTAACCACTTATTTATTCACTCATCCATTCACCTGCCCATCCATCCATTCATCTGCCCACCCATCTATCTATCCACCCATCCACCTGCACTCTGTTTATACACCGAGTGTATGTTGGCATCAAGTTCTGTGCAATATGCTGTAAGTATGAAATAAAGGCAAGAAACCCTCAGTTTGCCAGCTCTCAGCCTGTGGGTGAGAGAAACAGGACCACCTGTAACCTGGCTACCGTGTGCGGAGCTATGAGAAGGAGGGCATAGTAGGCACTAACTTGTGGGTACAGAGATGGGCAGCGCTCATTCATCAAGAACCAGCTGAGATTTGACTCTGCAGAGCCAGAAGGCAACTCCTTCCTGAAAGAATTAAAATACAATGTTTCCTTACTTATACCCTGGAACTGATCTAAACATTCTACATGCTTTATAGACACTTTCCATTTTGCTCCTCATAGGAATCATAGGAATGATTATTTTTCTATCTCAATCACAGCTTCATAGGCGTCATAGGAATAAATTTTGTTAAACATTTTGTACATTGTTTAAAATGCATTGTGCCTATAATCAAATGATATTTGCTTATTTTTATTTGAGCACCTGCTATGACATTAATAATTGCTAAAGGCAGTAGCGATTTTCATTTTTTGGATAGATATTTGTCTTTCATATATTCATTCTCCACTTCAAATTGTTTTTTTTTTTTTGAGAGAAACAAAACTGGGAAAGAAAACCAAAGCTTAAAAAAAATGAAGCTAGTTTTACTATAACAAAAGGGATATATACCAAGCAGACAGACAGATAGATGGTAGGTAGGTAGGTAGATAGAAAGATGCTAGATAGATGATAAATAGAAAGATGATAGGTAGATGATAGATGATAAATACAGAAAGAAGGTAGATGATTGATACAGATAAAATGCTTTAACCACATTTTCCCAGAAGTTCCTCACTCACAAATATCATATCAAAATTATTCATTTCAATGAGCTATAGTAGAATATGAGGTGCAAAAGAATCATTGCTTTAGACCTTGATTTTGACGGATCTTATAATTTGTTCTTACTTTTAAAATCACAAACTCGGGGTGAAAGAAGCGCAGCTTCAGGTGCACAGGGGCTCAGACCCGTGCTTTGCGGGTTACCTGCTTCTCCCCTCTTTTGTCCTTGAAGGGGTTTTAGTGGAGCACTGGAGCCAGGGAGGGCAGTTGGAACTGCAGGAGGAGAGGCATCCCCATCCTCCCTGCCCAGCTCCGGGCCTTCGCCCCAGAGGCAGTCACGGGGGGAGAGGTCTGGCTGGGTGGGCAGAGGCGGGAGACCTGTACCTACTTTACATTTACTTATCCTGATGTACCTTTATTCAATGTCACGGTCAGGATTCTGTCACATGTGTCATACAGAAATCCGACTCCCTCCTTTACTCCTTACAAACTAGTGGCCTTTCAAGAGGTCTCAATGACGTAAAGGACATTAGAGCAATTCACATGCACTCCTCCCAGAGAGCAGGAGGGGCTGTTGGCTGGTTGACTATTTCTGCAGTGCTGAGGATGCACCCAGGGCCTTCCATGTGCTGGGCAGGTGCTCTACCATGGGAGGAGGTATGGGCAGCAGGTATGGGCATGTGAGGTTGGTGAGCGTCAGAAATGGCTTCCGCACGTGTGGGGCACACTGTCTCTTTGTTACGCAGTGTGATGTCTCTTCAGTCAACACAGGTTGGGCATTCTACATAGGCAGGTAGTGTGCTTGCTTTTCTATGGAAGACAGAGGCTCATGAGGCCAGGAGCTGCCATATTGATGGCCTTTGGGGACCAGAGCCCTGCGCATCCTCCCCCAAACGCCTCCACTCCAGCATCTGCAGCACAGCCCTGATTCACTGACCAGCTTCCCCCCAATGGCTGGTCCTCCCTGGCCCTGGAGCCATAGACAGGCCCACAGCAGAGGGGCATCAGAGCAGAGCAACTGACCAGCATCTGCTGATACTCGCAGAGCCCAAGGCAAAGTGAGCGCACAAAGCCCTGCTCAAAAGCCCAGGAGGACAGGAGCAGGCTGCCGAGGCCCTGCTGTGCCCAGGGCCCTGCAGCCACGCAGCTCACATGCCGTCCTTGCCCACTGCTCCCTGCACGAGCCTCCCTGTTTCTCCAAACCCTTCCTCACTGGCACTCCATACCTTCCCACCCCCACTAGGTCATACTTTTTCATTTTTTGCAGTGCTGGGGATTGAACCCAGGGGAGTTCTACCACTGGGCTTTATATTTTGAGACATGTCTCCCTAAGTTGCTGAGGCTGTACATGAACCTGCCATCCTCCTGCCTCAGCCTCCCAAGTCTCTGGGAATACAGGCAAGCACCACGGCATCCCAATCCACCATACATTCCATACGCTCCCTTGTCCCTTCTGTCTTAAGGAAGGGTGGGTGAGGGCCATGCAGGGATGAGGAGGCCTCAGGAAAGGCCCCAGCGTGAGATCCCAGGGATTCAGCCACCTCTGAGCCATGGCCAGTTTGGGCCTCTTTTCCTCATGGGTTCTTCTTTCTGGGCCCTGGGCCCCTTCCTATAGTCCAGTCCTCCTGTGCCTCCCTCAGACGCTCCTTCCTCCCCATCCCTCCTTCAGGTCATTGCCATTTGTAAACCATCCAACAGCACACAGTGCAGATGTGGGGTGTGGTTGATTGATGTTCAGTGTGGAGTTCTCTCCGTGATCCACAACACAGCTTAGTTATCATGCAGTCGCCAGACAATATCCCGTCTCCCATTGCCAGCCTGGTGCCTGCCTGCAGGGCCCTCCACTGACACTCGACTCTGCTTTCTCCCTGTGAGATGGTCACTGTTAAGTCACTGGTTTAAACCAATGTGTTCACAGTCACATTTCTTTGACAGAATTCTGATTTTGATTTAGAAAATGTTGTCAAAACCCACGGCTTCTTAGGAGAGACAGTATTAGGGAACCAAAGATATAGCACCGGCTTGCAAGGCTGTCGCATGCAATGGGAGTGAACACGAAGAAAGCCTGTAGCAGAGCTACCTAAGTGGAAGGGACCGGGTTGCATCACCAGGAAGTGTTTGGGGACCGTCCCACCAAAAGCAGCAGCTGCCCCATGCCGTGTGAGCTGGATCAGCACCCTGGGCCCAGACAAGACCATGCACTAGTGAGGGCAGTCAGGAACACCAGCAGCCCTGAACAACTCCCTTGGGCCCTTGGGGTTGGTGTCACTCGTACATTGTCAGCGGTCCTCCCTGGCACACCAGAGAGAGGAAAACACTCTCCCGCCTGCAAACTGAAGCCTAGGTGAGCAGTGACTCGGTCCACAGCAGAGCCTGCCCTGAGGTCTGGGCCAGCAGTGTGTTGATAGGAGCCTGGACGTGGACGGGAGCAGGTCCCCGGAGGCCTCACCCTTCACAGTTCTTCCTCTGGAAATGCTCTTCCCAAGAAACAGATGGCAGCACCCTGGGTCTGCTCAGTGGTAGAGAGAAGGCAATTATTCAGATTATGTGGCAGATAAACTGTGTTATTCTGTTCAGTTCTTGAAATAATTTATTTAAATCACAGTTAATTGCTATTTAGCAAATTAAGCTCCTTGAGTACTTCAGAAATGTCTATTTCACGGTCAGAATGGATGCTTTCAACAAATCCCCTTTGTGAGGAGCTCTTTTTCATTACTAGAACACTGTCAGGTTGACCTGAATTAAGATAGAAATGTTTTTCTTCTAATCCCTTAAAATACACAATACAAAGCATCATCAAAAGTTGCAACTTCACACCCACCTTAGCCCATGGACTTGAGATCTTCTGGTGGACTCTCCATAGCACACGGACGCCAAGTCCAGGTAGACTCCCTTTACTTAACGTAAGGATTTCATGTCTTTGGATGGACTTGCCTTAGCACCTGGACTTGAGGTCTCAGGTGGACTTCCTTGGTACATGGACTCCATTTCTGGAGGACTGTCCTTAGTACATGGGTTCCAGGTCTTTGGGAGGACTCTCTTTAGCAACTGGACTTGAGGTTGGATGAAATCCACTTAGCATGTAGACTCAAGTTGTTCATGTGAACTCCCCTTGGCATGTGGAGTCCAGGTCTTTAGGTGGACTCTCCTTAGCACATGGACTCCAGGTCTTCAGGCAGAATCCCCTCAGTACGTGAACTCCAGATCTTCCAGGGGTCTCACCTTAGCACACGGCGTTACTTTGACAACTGAAGTTCTTGCCTGTGTCCCCATCTGTGAACTGACAGCTTCCAAATACATAGCTATGTGGTAAGCGACCTCTGTCTCCTGGCCCTGGTTCACCAGTGTTAGAGAAGTGGGGTGATCAGGGAACCCCATGCTGCTGGGACCCTCCTGCAGTGCCATCTGGGAACACCCAAGGGCCAAGCTGCCTCCTGCATGTGCCTCTAGTTCAGTCATTCTGAGCACAGAGTGTCCCACTGCACAGCTGAGACTTTAGAAGTCCAGCTCTGGAGGACCTTCGCAAATATGCTCCTCCTCGTCCAGTTGGTCCTGGAGCCTGTGAAAGCTCTGGGCTTGAGCCAGGAACGTTTCTGGATGGATGCTGTCTGTGCCACGTAGGTCTCCTCCCCTCCCGTGACCCCAGCTTCCAAGTTCTTCTCTAGCTACCCAACACTGCTGCCCAGTGGCTTCTCACAGAGCCTGGATCCCCATGAAGTGTCCTGTCCTCCCCATCACACATGGCCCTGCCACAGTCCCTCTCCCACGCTCCAGGCGATTTCAGATGGCATCTTCCAAGTGCAGGAAGAGCAGTGTGGAGAGACAACTCACGCTTCGGTGTGAATGATGACGGTGTCCTTGGTGTGGAATGCAGCTGCCGCTGCACACGGCTCTCCTTCAACAAAGCCACTTGGTCTGCCGGCCATCAGAGACCTATTTTGGAAATAAGATAGGTAAAAAAAAATGTGGGATTTTTTTTTTTTTTTGCTTTTTTTATTGGTAAAAAAATTATTTATTTCACACTAAAAAAAAAACATTTTAAAATTTATAATTTATCTACTTAAAATTAAGACTAATATAGTAAAATATTCTAATGAAAGAAAACACAATACTAATAAACTTAATTGGTTATCTCCTGGATCAGGGCTGCTGGCTGGCAAAGCAGAGCAGAAACTCCCCCGAGAGCCTGCACTGCTCCGGAGACTGCGATGAGCTGCTCCCCCACTCCTAATTCACTCCTCAGAGTGCAACTTCAGGATGTCATAATTAACCTTGAACTGTAACCGTCCCTGCCGTTCAAGGCTGCATGAAGGGCATTTTAACCCCGCTTGTCCAGATTTAAAGAGAGGTTGTTGGCAGGCGTGCAGGAGGGGGAACCCATTCCTGCACCTTCGCCGCTGACACCTTCTCAAAGACAAAGATTGAGCAGGAAGGGCGTGGCTCCTCCCTCCCGGTGGCCACTGAGGCAGCACCAGATCAGGAATGGAGCAGCCTGGCGGGTCCCTGCTCAAGCTCCAGTGGGACGCTCAGGTTTCCCAGGAAGAAAGGGACCTGTCATGGGCTGCGTGGCTTGAGGTTATGAGTGCTTGGGTCATCGGAGCCTCCGTCAAGAGCAAGGAGTGTGTGCCTCTGTGCCTAGCTGGTCTGGGGACACACAGCTTAGCTCATCATTCCTGAGACGAAGAGGGCAGTTTGAAGGAGCATGTCTCGCAAGGTCTCTGATGGCCGGGTCACCTGCCATCTTGCCTGCACAGCCAGGAGGGAGGGTTTCCAGTCTTGCCTCTGGAACACCAGGGAGGAGGATCTCCTCACAGTCGGCTTTCCAGGAGCACAAGTTCAGGGAGGCCCGCGTGCCAGCAGAAGGGGATGGCGTCTCCTGCTGTCCCTCCCCTCCCCTGGCCCCCGACCACACACCTTACCACCCTGCCTGGCCTGGCCACCCAGCTCCCTCTGGGTCACTCCAGGCCACACAGCCCAGACCTGTGCACCTGCAGGTCCTCAGCCTACAGATGTCCACTGGGGTCTGCAAGCCCTCCTTCCGCTGTCGTCCAGTGTCCCTTGCTGAGCGAGCCTTCCTGAGGCTGTCTCCCTTCTCGGCGGCACTGTTCTCCCCAGCACTGGCCACAACAGGACACTCCAGTGCTTCTATTTACCCAGCTTGTGACAGTCTCCCTGTTAGATGTGGACTCGGCCCGCCCGCACACAGCAGGCACGCAGCATGTTTTTAGAGACACATGTTACGCACTCAGCTTTGCGCCTGTTGTTAAAGTTGCTCGCTGCGGTGGTTAATGTTCTTCAGGGTTTTACACAAACAATGTGGTTAACACAGCCTCCAAGGGGAACCTCCCTGTTCTCTCCTGAACAAATTCTAAGTCCAGGGTATTGCTTTGTGTTTCCCGTATTAACTGTTAGAACTTTGGCCTTGTAATTCACTTATCTTAAATGTATCTGAAAGAAAGCAGCAAAATACTCTTGGGAAATGGCCACTGCTGGGCTCCTGGGTGTTCCCGATCTGCAGGTGCCGATTGAGTGGCACGTGTGGTCAGGCGGGGAGTGCTGACCTCCCTTCTGCATCGAGTGGGGCATGCACACTGCATCTAGAGACTCCCTGTGGGGCTGGGAAGTGCACCCCCGAACTCCTCGCTATCCTGCAGAAGGCTTGGGTTCCCAGAGGTGGAGGAGGAGAAAAATAAGTTGAAGGAAAAAGTGGGGAAATCGAATCACCAGGCAACTTTTCTTTATTGTAAAACTGATGTCACCACAAGCAGCAGGACTTAGTGATGGCTCCAGTGAGTCCAGGACCCTCAGAAGGATGCCTTTTCCTCACTGCGTCTCCTTCCACTTCCTGTTCACCCACACTCCTAATTTTGCAAATAGTCACCAGCAGCATGGATGAGAATATTGCATTTTCAGGGGATTTTTTTCCTACTGAGTGACTTGCTGGAAACACCACCTTCCTGGTGGAGTGTTTTCGAAGTCATCCCACTTTTGTCCTGAATCACCTCTGAGTCACTGCTGCACCCCAGCTTGCTGTGTGGGAAGGGCTCCCTTCCTCCTGGCCACTTCCCTTAGCTCTGCTCTTCCTCGACCTGTCACCAACCTGTCACAGGCTCTTCCACTACATACTCAGCGGGGCACAGCGTGGTGTCACCACCCATGTCCCACAGGCTTCCTGGGGGGTTTGGGTGTACCATGCTCAGGCCACCAGCAGGAAGCGGGCCTCGTATGCCCAGAGCGCTGTGTTGAGCATGCTCACTTACCTTTTCTGCTCTGAGGCTCGGTTTCCTCATCTTCCCTCCAAGCCAAGTGTCGTGTTTAAAAGTTCTACACATAGTGACTCCAGTGCACATGCAACTCCTCTTGCCTTCCTTTCCTGGGTCAGGTGAACACCAGGTGTCTAAGGAAGCCAGGTGAACACCAGGTGTCTAAGGAAGCCAGGTGAACACCAGGTGTCTAAGGAAGCCAGGTGAACACCAGGTTTCTAAGGAAGCCAGGTGAACACCAGGTTTCTAAGGAAGCCAGGTGAACACCAGGTGTCTAAGGAAGCCAGGGGAACACCAGGTGTCTAAGGAAGCCAGGGGAACACCAGGTGTCTAAGGAAGCCAGGGGAACACCAGGTGTCTAAGGAAGCCAGCCGCTGCCAGAAAAGACTGCTGAGCAGGAATAGGCTCTAGGCAAAGGCCCAGCTCAGCTAAGTGACAGGGACACTGGCCGGCGACCTCCTTGAACTCCGACTGCTCCTTCACCTGTGCTGTTTCCCTGTGGGTTACAGTGGTGTCATCTGTGAGCCACGAATTTTAGGAAGAGTTTAAATGCACAGATGACAAATTCAAATCCAAGAGTGGGTCCATGGGGTGAATCTTTGAAAAATCTAGAGAGAAAACTGGGTTTGGGCCATAACCCCAAAAGATACAATCTAGAACCTCAGAATCCCGAACATTGAAATCCCTAAAGGTCAAATCCTAAAAATGCAATTTTGGAAAAATTCACTTTCAAAAATTTTTTACTTTTAAATGGAGATTTATTTGAAAATGCAAAACTGATAGAATACTTCATAGGCCCTTTACACAATAGAACAGGCAATAAGAGCATGCATGTGTTTGCAAACATAGGCCAAGTAGACACTAAAGACAGCCACACAGGTATCATGGCTCTGAGCAGAAGAATCACGTTATTAAAGAAACAGGTCAACTGCAAAATGCGTCAAGGCTTATCAGTCTGGCGAGTGATTGTGTCCGCCAGCTTAGCACCTGCAGTCATCTGCGAGGCTGTGACAGACAGCCTAACACTATCAGAAACTTCCATGAGCCACCTCTGTGTCCGCAGCTGCCAATGAGTCAAGACCTTGAGAAAATTTATCTTTCACAAATGCAGATGTACAAAAAGGACATCTCTATATTCAGCGAGGAAGCTTCGCATTTGGCATTTGCACACGATGTCTGAGTACTAAATCAACTTGCGATAACAGACCTTTGCAGAGTCAGATTAGCAAGGAAGGTAAGCAGATTAGAGCTCTCTAGGCGTCCTTACGCAATCTGTGTCTCCAGTATCAGATATAACGCGCAGATGAAATACCTAGCTTAGCTGATTGTAAAACGTAATGCTGACAATTTAATGTAGTGAGAAAAACAACTAAAGAAAATTTCACACACAAAAAGTGTATTCTGGCCTGGTGTGACGGTGCACACCTGTAAACCCAGCAAATTGGGAGGCTGAGGCAGGAGGATCTCAAGTTCCAGGTCAGCCTCAGCAACTTAGTGAGGCCCAGTCTCAAAATAAAAAAACAGGGCCGGGGGCATAGCTCAGTGGTAGAACACTTCACTAATGTGCATGGGGCCCTGGGTTCCATCTCTAGGACTATATAGGAACAGTGTGTTGCAGAGACAGCCATGAGAGCTGACCGATTATCACACTCACAGACATTTTTTTATTGGTTCTTTTTAATCATACATGACAGTTGAACCCATTTTGATAAAATTATACAGTAGGGAATATATCTTTTTTTCTCACAATGTAGATTCACACAATTCATATAATCTTACATATACATAGGGTAATACCGTCTGTCTCAGTCTACTATCTTTCCTTCCCCCACCCCCTCCCATCCCATTTGATATGCACCAACTCCACCCATTTATCAGCAAATGCCATAGTTTTATTCTTCTTTAAGGCTGAGTAATATTGCATTGTGTATATATATCACAGTTCCTTTATCCATTCATCAGTTGAAGGGCATCTAGGTTGGTTCCACAATCTAGCTGTTGTGAATTGAGCAACTATGAACATAGACGTGGCTGCATCCCTATTCTTTGCTGATTTTAAGACCTTTGGGTATAAACCGAGGAGTGGGATAGCTGGGTCAAATGGTGGGTCCATTCCAAGTGTTTGAGGAATCTCCATACTGCTTTCCAGAAACTCACAGACATTTTGAGGTGCTGCATTGTGATGGGTAGTTCTTTCCCTCTCTTGAGGCACAACTCTCCTCAGAGAACAGGTCAAGTTCCTTTGGACATGGTGCCAACTCTTTCGAGCTCCTTCTGTGACGTGCTGGACTGACATGAGCATTTCCCAGTGGGCTTCCCATGGTCTGCCCCATGCTCCCACGTCATCTGGAACAGGGGCATCTCTTCTGCACACGGACCACAGCTGGGTGGGGAGGTGCTGGTGATGCAGGCCCAGGCTGCGGTCATAGTCTTCTTAGCCCCTGGCAGGGAATCAGTTTGCTGGTGTCTCAGGCAGAGCAGCCTTGACTCATGGCACGCTCTGGGGATCCCGTCAGCTGCAAGGATGGCTAATGCCGACGAAAGCACACTTTGAACTGAGGTTGATGCTGCTGCTGAGTCACTTGGCCAATTCACTCACCTTAAATGGTCCACCAAATACCTTGGAAAACAAGTTGAATTGATAAACTTCACTTTTGAAGCCTTCATCACAGGGTTCGACTGAAGTCCATCGCCTTGTGCAAAACCCACCAAATCTTCAAACCAGCATTTTAAAAGTATTTTTTAGATGTTGAGGGGCCTTTATTTTATTCACTTATTTATATGTGGTGCTGAGAATCAAACCCAGGGCCTCAAACATGCTAGGCAAGTGCTCTACCACTGAGCCACAACCCCAGCCCCCAAATAAGCATTTAGATGCAGTGCTTTGCTTTTTCTAGTCGTTAATACATGAAATGATAAGCTCTAAAGTCGTCAGATCCCCTGGGGGCATAGATTATATATATCTTTGATAAAAAACAGTGGGACAGTTCAGAAAATTCAAACCATAAGCCAAAGTGAAGATGTGCTGGTTTTCTGTTAGATTTAATGGTAAATGTAAGACGTCTGCCTTCTTCGACATCAAGTCCCTAAAGAAAGGTTTGCCATAGCCAGGTGCAGTGGTTCACACCTGTGCCCTCAGCAACATGGAAGGCTGAGGCAGGAGGAGCGAAAGTTCCAGGCCAGGGTGGGCAACTTAGCAAAGCCCTGAGTAACTTGGCAAGACCCTGTGTCAAAATGGGAAATATTTTAAAAGGGCTGGGGAAGTAGTGGTGGAGCATCCCTAGGTTCAATCCCCAGTCCAGGAAGAGAGAGAGAGAGAGAGAGAGAGAGAGAGAGAGAGAGCCATTTAGTGTGTGTTGCAGCTCTGAGGAACCTCCACATCAGGAGTCCTGGGTTCAGAGGCCGCTGAGCTGTAGTCTCTCCATCCTCAGATTCTGATTCTGAGCTGACTTCCATTTCTGATTCCTCTTTCCATCCTCTGGTTCTTCTGCTCCTGCGTGAAGGTGGCGCTGTGTGTCAAGGACAGAGCAGCAGCACTGAAGGATGGGGCAGCAAGGGGCACGGCACTAATGCTCCCCAGAAGGAGGGTCTTTGTCTCCTGTGGCCATTTCTTCCCCATGGAGACTGAGGTTCGAGGGGGGTAGGGGATTCGGTTTTCAGGAACTCAGTATTTGGAATTTTAATTGTCCAGGACTAAGATCTTCAGAATTCTTTGGGATTTTGCTCTTTCTAGATTTCAACGTTCAGGATGATGGCTTTCAGGATTGTGTCTTCTGGATCACATACCAGCCCACTGCTGAGTCCATGACCCCAAGCCCCACCCCTCACCATGGAGCCACTCTCTCCCCTGCCCTAATTTATCCCATGTGATAGCGGAGCCACCACCTCTACAGCGTTAGAGCCCTGAGATATTGTTCAGACCAGCCAGTCCTAAACCGTTCATCTGCCTACCTGCCCGCCCTGTGCAAACCCCAGGGGAGGCTCTGGGGGATCCTGCCCTGCTTCTTCCCGCCTCCTAAGGACCCTGGCACCTTCCTGTGGCCAGGTGTGGCAGGACAGGTTCTTCTTTCCGTGGGATTGTCCTCTTTATGTTCTACTCACGACACCTCCATAAATTAAATCTTGGGAACATTTAAAAACATGCTCTCTTCCACTTTGAGGCTTCTTCTTCCATAATCTATGGCTGCCCATCAAACTCCAAAACCTTCCTCAGGATGCGATGAGTCCTGTCTAGCCTCCAGTCTTGGGATGTCTTTAACACCCTGAGCCCTGGTGAGTGCACTGCCATGGTGTCCACTTCATTCTCAGATTGTTAAATTGCACTCATCTTGGTTATCACATTTATTTTACTTATCCAGTACACATTCATGTACCCACTACCTATGTATCAGGACCTGCCTTGGGCCTTAGAAACACAGACTGAACAAAACAGACCAAATCCCTGCCCTCTGAGGAACTTGCATTTTCCTAGCATGGCCTCTCCAAAGAACTGATAAATCCCACAACAGGAAGCTGGGTTTCTCTTTGCTTTGAATCCTTCCACAGGACTTAGTAAAAATAATTTCATTGAACCCATTATAGAAAACAAAAGTTAATGACAAAGCTAAAAATATGTCCTACTCTCAAAACCCTAACTAAAATTTTTTATTTTACTGGCTACTAAATGGTTTCTTTACCCATTTCCTGTTCATATTTCATATTTCTTTAGAATCAAAGATCCAAATTTTTAGAGGAATAAAATAAACAATGATTTGCAACTGTAATTCTGTAATGAACATAATATCATTAAATTTTTCTCACACTTTCTTCTTAAATAAAAGAAATTCCACTGCCCCTATAAGTAGAGCTTGCCTGAATTCCTAAGGTAACACATGTAAGGACCCTTCCTGTTGGTAATTTTCAGGTATACTTGATTCAAGATTTTTGAGCAGCATAGAATCAAAGACAACCAAGCACACAAAGAAACAAGGCACCATGAGCAAGAATCAGCGGAAAGAATAGATGGAAGAATTGGACACTCACAGACTTGGATATGGGAATTACTACACAGATTATTAAGAGAAAATGCATAGTATATTTTTTAATGTTAAAAATTTGACTTTTATTAAATCTTGAAGCTTTTTTCCATTGTTTAAGGAATTTTTATTAAAGTAAAAATATGTTTTCAAAAATTTAAAGTTTGAAAAATAGCAAAGGGGCTGGGGATATAGCTCAGTTGGTAGAGTGCTTGCCTTGCAAGCACAAGGCCCTGGGTTCAATCCCCAGCACCGCCAAAAAAAAAAAAAAAAAAAAAAATGAATACAGAAAAATAGCTTAAAGGAGCAAGAACTTACAAAGATTGTCAAAGTAATTTCCAGAGACATTATCTCTAGAAATTAAAAATATAATCAATATGAAAGCATAAATATTTCATTTCTGTAACTGAACTCAACTCATAAGTTCCTATTTCTGCCAATGGTGGAAATCTCAAATGCATTTATCATTAAAAATAACTTGCTTACCAACTTCTTTGTGGGAAATAATATGTAGTACTCAATAACTCAGAACTGATCTAAGTTCCGGAGCCTGCACATCCTCAGGGCAGGGTTTGGCATGTGAGGCCCTCTGCCCTTGGTTCTAACCCTGCTCTTTTCAGATCTTATGTCTCTGTTGGCCTCTTTCTTCACTGTCTCCATATGTAAGTGCCACACTTTTTTCTGTGGTCCCTCATGACCTAGTTCATCCCAGCTGTATGGAGTTGTTGGGTCCACTGATCTGCACCTAGTCCCCATGTATGCCTTAGGAAACATGAACCATCTCCACCTGCAGGACTGTCCTCTGGAGTCACATGCTGCCTGTAGGACTGCTCAGGATGTCTCTGCCTGAAACCTCCTCTGGGCACCTCTAGTTCCCTGACAGGAAGTAGCACAGAGTCAGGGAATTCTGAGGGCAGAACCACAAACTCACCCATTGCTCTCCTGCCCAGACTCAGCTAAAATGGGGAGAGAGCTCTCTTTTTCTCCTGCCCCTCTTTGTCAGGCTCTGCACCCATCCCAGTATTAGTTCTATTTCCCAACTTCCTATTTTATGTTCTTGTGCAAATTCTGTGTTGTGAGACCTCTGGGCTTTGTCTTGATAATGATCAAGATTTGGGTCACATATAACTAATCAGAAAAAAAATTTAATTAAAAAGACAGAAGAATAGAAAAAAAGAAGCAAACAACATAAAAGGAAAAATCTCTCTTATCAAGACCCTTGTTCTCAGGGTGGAAAGTTCTGACTTTGAGGACCAGCTTTGGAAACTCAAAGCTGAGAGCATGACTCTTCCCACCAGCTGCTTTTTGTGTATTTCTCTCATGCTGGAGGGTGACAGAAAATTACTAAGACAGAAAAATGCATTCAGTAATATTTCAAAAAAATTACTTTGCTGCATCAAACACCTTTCTTATCCAGTCCCTACAAAAAGAAAACATGCTTAGCAATTAACTTGGTATTTTAAAAACTTCCCTGTGACTGGAAAAAAATGTGGGACCATATAATGTTGTTATATAATGATTTGATTAGTCCCTGAGTTTTGAGAGCAGACCAGGGACTCTTTTCATGATGTAGATCAAAATCACTGAAATTGTGAAGCAAAGACTTATAGTAGCTTCGGCTGGTAGCTGGGAAGATAGAATGAAACTTTTTTAATCTTAAAATTAAGAGTACTATATTCATATCACAGGAGTGATTATGTCACCCTTGAATGTCAACAGAGAGGTGTTATCTTTGGTGAGAACTGATGTCATCAAAGGATTATTGAAAAATGACCCTGCTCATCTCCTGAAAAATTTACCATGTCAGACACTTTTAAAAGTACTTTGAGTTTCTTTGAAGCAGAGACTATTTTCATACAGAATAATGCAAATTCTAAGACCTCTTTCCTTCAAGGATAAAAAATAGAGAGAGTAGATGAAATCATCTAACTTTATATTTGGGGAGAAATTCAGAGATGGTTTCCTGCCAGCAGTCTTGGACGTAGACCAAGCAGATGAAGTTATCAGAAAGGATTGCCTGGATCCCAACCCATCCGTAAGTGAGCTGCCACTTTTGTCATGCCAGCTGTTAATGCTTCACATGAGAGGACAGTGTCCCTTCCAGCAGGAATTGAAATGCCCACACACTGGAGAAAGTGCTGGGAAAGTAAGGGGACTCCATGGCCGTGTTGGCATGTCCCGATGGTGGCCAGAGAGAGCCCCAATCAGTCCCATGTAACAGCATTGCTCTGTGCACCTGCACTGAACCCAAATCAGTCTGAAAACCCACCCACAGGGCGATTCAAAGGAGCAGAGGAAGATGCCCCTGGAGCTGGAACTTACCAGAACAAAACTACAGAGCCTTTTCATTTTTCAAGATTTCAGTTAAGAAGTTTCAGAGAGTGTTTCAAAAGTGATCGGCAGGCACTGTGGTTTTCCCTCCTTCTCTGACAATCTATTCTGTGCCTCATTCAGCCTGTGGTGGTAAAGACAGCCCAGGTGAGCACATGGGTGAGGGTAGAGTCGCACGCCTGTGTTACACACCTGGGTTACACACCGCTGTGCCTGGGGTACATCCTCATTCAAACTGTGGTGGTAGATGTATCCCAGGTGAGCACAGAGGTGGGTATAGACTCACACACCTATGTCACACCTGGGTCACACACCTGGGTCACACACCTGTGTGCACAGGGTGTTTTCCATGAACACTGGGGTCTCCATTTTGTCACACTCTACTTGACCTTCAAGCTTGGAACCAACCAAACCTGTCTCAGGGCTTTCCAATACCCTAAATATTTTTGTAATGAAAATTATGACCAAATATACATTTTAAAAAGTGAATGATCACCTAGTGAAGCAACTCCAACCCCATAAGTTTACAGCTGAGCAAGAGCCATGTCACTGATATAAGAATCAGAAGCCTTTTCTTGGGCTCAGTGCTGATTCCAGGACTCAAGTTAGTGGAATGAGGGGATATTTCAGCTCAATTTGCCTAAAACCAGGTCTCTGGGGCTCACACAGCAGCATTCAGTCTCTTTTAAATGAGTTTCTCAATTGCTTGTGATCCTTGATAAATCGGATGACTGTTCTCAATGTGTCTGTCACACCAGGTCTCAGTGCCCGGCTGGCTGCTGTGGAGTGCAATTAGCAGGCTGGCGACCTGGAAGGCTTGTACGCATCACGAACCACAAGTGCCGTCCCCCTCTCTAGGGCTTCCTGCTCCCCTGTTCTCTGGGACAAGACTTTCTCATAAATGATTTCACTCTTGCACGCTGGTAGTTCATTTGTTAGCACATCCCGCAAATATGTGCCGCATGCCTGCCGTCTGTGAATACCTCCCTTAGAGCACCTATCACAAATAGTGTATTTACCTTGTGCCTCTTATGTATTTGTTCAGCAAATACTCATGACAGCATGCTTCCAACAGTGAGCGACTTAGGTGTCCCCTCTCCAGAGCTTGCGTGCTAGCAAGTTAGGACAGCTGAGAAACAGCAGAACCATGAGCAGCTGCTGTGGGAGGGAAAGTGGAGGGTTCTGTGGTGGCAGGACTCTCAATGCTCTCAGGAGGTCAGGAAAGGCTCCCAAAGACCTACCTGTCCTTCCCCTTAGCCTGAGGAGGTCTGGGAGGAGGCAGCCCAGAAGGCCTGGAAATGAGAGCATGGCTGGGCTCCTTGGGTGGAGGGAAGCTCCCTGCAGGTGGATGAAGGCAGGTGCTGCAGGTCACCAGAGGGAGAGGCCACAGGGGCTCAGCCCAGGAGCCCGGGCCAAGGAGGAGATGTCTCGGCCCAAGATGTCTAGGCGGGAGGTCTCGATGGCTCTGACAGGGAGTGGCAAGCTCAGTCCATCTCTGGCATGGCCGCTGTGCTGATCATGAGTCACAGAAACCAAAGGGGACCCACTTAACCAGGCAAGGGAGGAATGACAATGGGTGGGACCAGACAGCACCAGCAGGACCCAGGGAATGTGGTGGCGTCCTACTGAAGCTGGGAGGAAGGCTGCAGGATTCATGGACTTGTTAAAAGAGGCATGAGGGAGAAGAAGGATTTGAGGTCTCTGGGGTTGTGAGTGACATTCTAGTCACTGGGAATGCGTGGACTGAGGGGCAGTTTTGAGACAAAGATGATAAGCTTGCTTTAGGATGTGCTATTCTGAAGGATCTTTAAAACAAACAAGGGGAATTGTTCGGTAGATTCCTGAATACACATGGATCCAGAGTTCAAAGGAGAGGAGGGAAACAGTCCTGGGAGTCTGGAAGTCATTATCACTTAGATGGTAATTAAGGCCACAGGAAAGGACATATCCCCCTGGACTGAAGTCTAATGAGGCGTGGGCCACGCATCAGTCATCTCTGTATATCCAGAGTGTAACATGGGCCTGCAACAGAGTAGGTGCTCTGAATTAGTAAATGTGAAATGCAACTGCCTTTAATTCCTTAAGCTTTCTGAATATAAAATGTTGAAAGATTAAAAAGCATTATGGTATTGATATGCATCAACCATTTTTAGAGAAGCAGTACTAGACTGAATAATCTAAATAAGAAAGAAGCAGTTGAGCTAAATAATAACTACTTTGCAGACAAGTAAATGCATTTCATGCATACAACAGAGGACACGGTGAAGTCCAAGAGCTAGCAAAGCAGATCACAAATGCCATTTTATTACATGGTGTAGTGTCTATGAGAGCACAATTAAAATTTGATAATCAGGTTTGTCTGTGCATAATAATTAGCCAGAGACAAAGAGATTAAAAGGATAGTGAAAGAAAAACCAAGAGGAGCAACCTGAAGCCACACACGCAGCATGCACACACCTACACTCAGCTCACCCAGCAAGGCGGCTGCCCTCCATTTTCATGTCCCCCAGCAGAGCTTAAAAATACTATGACAACTTGGCACTTATTTTCAAAGGAAACTCTTTGTGTCTTTCTATTCCTTTATTGAACATGACATTGCAACACAGGAGTACATTCTGAGACCAGGGTCCGCCATGACAGTCATGGCTCAATGCTCAAAGAAGGCCGTGCCCTGGGGAATTTTTAAGCAGTCTCTTTTTCCCACTCTTGATTAAATTTTTCTTGATTCTTTCCATTCACTGGAATATCCACGAGGTATAGGTCAAAAATTTCCTCAGTTTCTCCTTTCGTCCCCGTCATCCTGCCTGGCTGAACCATTCAACTCGAGGGAGCCTTTAGCACCAGTGGACTCTGTAGGCCATCCTGACCAGAACCAGACCTGGGATCTGCAGGGAGCCTTCTAGAGGAGACTCCCAATCTGTGGTATCTGTGAAGTGAGGGACTCTATGATTTTGAGTCTACTTTCAGAAACAAGTGATTGCTTTGAACTATGTAGCTGCATTAAAATTGACTTAGGGTCATTGTTTCATTATAACTGTCCTCCATTAAATACTAAATCTTGATGTACCAAGTCTCCTGCCCTGTGGAAACTGAAGGGCTGAGGATGCAGCCTTAAGGCGGGAACACAATACTACCCATGACACTTCCACTGCGGGACATTTACCTGGTCTGAGCATTGGTATAGGCATTGGCTCCCTCATTCAATCTTCAGGAACCCCACATAGTAAATATTAGTATTCTCATTTTATAAAGATGAAACTTGGACTTGCATGAATTGGTGATCTGGCAGCTTGGAAGTGCAGTGGGGGGATTCCTGCTCCAGGTCTGCTGCCTCTGGAGCCTGTGCTCCTGACCAAGGTGTTATATCTGGACCCTTGGGTCCTGCTCTGGGGGCTGGAGGGGGCCCAGTAGAAGCAGGAACAGCCAGGGTGGAGTGTTGAATGGCAGCCTCCAGATGTTCATGCACAAAGCGCACCCTGGGAGGAGAGCAAGGAATGGAGAAGCACCCCATGCTGCAGAGCTGCTCTGACCAGAGTGTGCTGTGTGAAGCTTCACATCAACCAGGAAGGACTACAGTGGGAAGATGAGCAGGGGCACTGGTAGCAGGTAGACTCCTTCTGGAATTCTCTCCCAGTCTTCCTCACCAAGGTCAGGCACAACAGGATCACATGAAACTACTCTCTCAAACAGTGCCTAGTAGGGGTATAAGGAAAAGAGGTAACATCTCTCCAAGACAACGTGGCCATGCCCCTTGGGCAGTGTTTATTCAACTCCCAGTGGCTCTGGGTTGGGCAGACAGGAAAGGAGAGATGGAATAGGTACTAGAAAGACAGCTCATAGGCTGAGCCAACCAGCAAGACTCCAGAGGGGTAATGGTGCCGGGTTCCACCAAGTCAGTCCACCCGGTTCTCAGAGAGAACCAGGCCCACTACTTCAGGAAGTTTCTGATGGTAATGAAGGAGCATTGAAATTTGAAAGTGTATTGCTGTCATCGGACACTGTTGGCTTTACCAAGTATTGCTTAAAAATCAAATTGAGCTTCTGTATTAACTACCAGGAGGGACAAGTTAGATGATGCCAAGGGGAAGCTGTTGGCTGGATCATCCCTCCTTCAGGACCAGGGAGGCAGCTCCTGCTACCAGAAACAGCCCCCTTTTCTCCAGCAAACTAACATCATGAAATACAGGATTCATGGTACTTAACATACTAATTTAAAAATAAGCCATTGGAATAATAATGCAGATTCTAGTAAGTTCTCTAAACAGTTGGACAAAGAGTATGGGGGGTTGTATGGCCATTTGCTCCTCTGCTGTTTACAGTGGTGGAAATGCTTTGCATTCGTTGGAAGAGATGCAGTAGAAAGAAAAATAAGGTTAAAGGGAAGCACAGGCTGTGGGCAGTGGAGTCATCACCAAACCTGGATTCCATGTGACGGCTCCTTCCCACTGTGGGATCTCAGGCAGTTGTGCTCTCTGGGGCTCGCTTTCCTCTGCTGTAGATGAGGGTCATTAGGCTCCCATTTCGGGGGGAGGCTCTCAGATTGAACACAGCCACGCGAGCGCAAGGCCAGGCACAGCAACCTGTAGAAGGTCCCCCAGAATACGCAGGGACTGTCTGGAGTGGCGCTGCTGTCCAGGGAGGAAGTTGTCGATGTGCGTTCCCCCTTTCTGCTTTAAAGAGACTCTTCCGTCATTCAACTCTAAAATTTTTATCACTATATACTTGTTCCCTATTTGTCATCCTCTGAGTGCTGAGGAGGAGAAGAGGGGGCCACTGTTTGGATCTTGAGCTGAACTCACAGCTTTTATCTGAATTCAGCAAGTGGTTGGAACTCACTGTGGTACCTTTCTGCATGGACCGAATCGGGAAGGATCGGCCATGATCAAATGATCCAAGACCTTGAGCTGCCACACAAGCAAGGCGCTTGACCGAGTAGTGCTTTCCATCAACCATTCACGGTGCAGGACATTGCTTTCCTAAGTTGTCTTCCATAAATGTCCACTTTCCAACATCTTTTCCCTCTTGTTAGCCTAAGAACACAGGGGAGAGTGTCAGCTGAGCTCCAGTTCCACTTGAGCAACGTTCACCATAGCCTTGGGTTGCACCCAGGACCCCAGGCTGTCCTACCACAGAGATGACGGCCACACAGGCGTGAAGAGCCTCAGAGACACTGCAGCATTTGAGAACTGGATTCCAGGCAGTCTCACCCCCACAGCCAACCCTGCTCTCTGGTGCCATATAACAGCCACATGCCACTCTCTCCCAATGTCATATGGCCAGTGCACACCAGCAGCACTCCCATAGTACCCACTTACCTAGAAAGAAGGAGCGAGGGACTCGGAGAGCTTGAGCTCTCCCACATGTAGGGCTGTGCCGGGCAAAAGCCATTCCGATTGGCCAGAGCACATGCAATCCGTCATTCCCCAAACTCTTCCTTCCCGCTTCTTTGTGAGTTCCGCAGTCTCTGCCCACGTTTTCCCCCCTGCTAGCACTCTCTTCCTCCACCTTTGAAGCCTGAGCCTCACCTGCTGCAGGGAGGCCCCTGCCTGCCTTTCTCAAAGGCCTTCCTTAAAGGCATCGTGATTATCTGAGGGCTTGTAGCGTCTTTCCTCCACCGAGATCTAAAGGTGGAGCTGTGGATGCAAAAATTTGGTGAGTGAATTAACATTCCCACGCTAAAATTATGCCAGAAGTCAGCTCATCAGAGCAGAGAAGGGCTGTTCATCAGCAGGGGCACGTGGATTCCTGGGATTCCCAGGCACGTCCCCTTCAACAAGGGCAGCCTAAAGGCAGGCGTCTGGCACCAAGGGTAGCTTAGTAGACATTCCATGAATGGATGAGTTCTTTCACGAGAGCCTATTCCTTGTTCAAGCAATTTGATTAGAAATTAAAATGAGAATGTCCTCAAAAGAAAATCACCTCTTCGCTAAAAAGATCTCCTCTCAAAAATATTTGAATTCTTCTCTTAAGGTTAAAAGAATCAACAGCACCAGTACATCTGGGGCTCAGCGGTGACACAGTGCACCAGGAGGATGTCTTTGAAGGCTAAATTCATGCTCATCTTTCCCCAGCTTTTTTTCCGTGACTCACTGTGTTGAGGAAAATGGGAGGGTTAGATTGAGAATGAGAGAACAAGTGGCGCATCTTCCATTCTGTGAGTTGGGAGCAGGCTTTTGCAAATCAGAGACATCCTGAGGAAGCCCAGAGATCATGACGTAGAATAGAAATCAGAAGAGGCTGGATAAGAGCAAAGCCACCAGCTTCCAACCCTGACAAGGAGATACCAGTAGTAGAGAAGCTATAGCCCCAGAGTCAGTGGAGGGGACCAGCAGTAGAGAGGCCACACCCCA
>JAJEJO010046670.1:187645-240604 GCA_020662805.1 Glaucomys volans
CCCACCCTTGCACATGGTGGGGTAAAGCACTGGACCTGTGAGAACCCGCCCCTGCACATGGTGGAGTAAAGTACTGGACCTGAGAGAACCCACCCCTGCACATGGTGGAGTAAAGCACTGGACCTGTGAGAACCCACCCCTGCACATGGTGGGGCCAAGTGCTGGACCTGTGAGAACCCACCCATGTACATGGTGGAGGTTTAATTTGACTGGCGAGTAAGATGACCCTCCAACGTGGAGTGTGTATTCAGCCTGGGAACAAGCATAATTTCTTATATTTTGTAGCCAAGCAGATAAAATTTCCTGTATCAGACGTGTTTTGCAAGCTGTGCGATAGTCTCAGACTAAGATTAGTGGTCACACTTATTGTTAATATTCAAATATCTTAGAGAATATCTCCTCTTCTCAGTAAATATTTTAAAAAGAGGAGCTATAATTTATTATATTTGAAAACACTGTAGGTAAATATTTAAATTTAAAAATATGATCATTGTTTCCATAGCTTGTTTTTCAACAATGTTCCTTGTTTACGGGCTCCTGTTTTTACCAGAGAGTAAATATTCTTTAACCTCTGCTTATGGAAAAGAAAACAATCAGTACTTCTCAGAGCACTGGGGTGGGCCAGACGTCTCCATCTCCGGGCATCTCCCCAGGTCCAGGGGCTCCACCTACGCTTAGCCTAGGACATGTCAAGATGCAGACTTCCGTCTTCAATCCTGCAGCTGTTGGATGGTACGTTTGTAAGAGCATGCCTCCACGTAGTCCATCTTGAGAGAGCCAGGAGTATGTCGTGTGGTGCTCTTTCTCATCTTACATCGTTCAGCCGTCACGGCAACCACATGAGGAAACATGTTACCTGTGATGAGCTCCATTTGGCTGTGTCTGGAAGAGATGTAGCAGCTTTGTTAGGATGACCCAACTAGTGACCTGCCAGAACTGGATTTGAACCCTCTACGTCTGAGTTCCATTCTTGCTCCCTAGACAACACGTTGTTTTAACCAGCTCTTTTGCTGCTGTGACTAAAAGACTTGACAAGAACAATTGTAGAGGGGAAAATTTTATTTGGAGGTTCACAGGTTCAGAGGTCTCAGTCCATTGACAGCCAGCTTCATTCCTCAGAGTTCGAGGTGAGGTTGAACATCATGGCAGAAGAGTGTGGCAGAGGGAAGCAGCTCTCATGGTGATCAGGAAGCAGAGAGAGACTTCACTGGTCAGATGCAAAATATATACCCCAAAGCCATGCCCTCAATGCCCACCTCTTCCAGCCACACCCCACCCTCCTTCAGTTACCACTCATTAATCCCATCAGGGGATTAATTCACTGATTGATTAAGGCTCTTGTAACTCAGTTATTTCTCCTTTAAACCTTCTTGCATTGTCTCACACAGGAGCTTTTGGGGGACACCTCACATCCAAACCATAACGCATGTCCTACTATGGAAATCATACAGTATAGCTGGGGCTTGAGCTCCCAGAGGAGGGTGGGAGCAGGAAGAGCAGAGGAGGGCATCTTCCCCTCCCACAGCCCCTGAGCTCTGTGCTGCGGCCAGGCAGTGCGCCCAGGCATGGGGTGGGGGAGACAGGGGTGCTTTTCTTGTCTAAGTCTGTACCACAATCTTCACTCTTCCAGAATTTGGATTCTATTTTTTCTTTTCAGTCCTCTTAAAAATCAGGGAACACTTGAATTCTGATGTTTAAATTATCAGATGCTTTTATATGTCAACTATAATTAATTTAGGCAAAAATGGTTTCACAAAGATAAGAAATTAGATATCATCAATCATCCCACCACCCAAGTGCATCTGTTTTTATTGGTGTATTCTAATTATACATAAAAGTGACTTCATTGTGACCTACTCATACACGCACAAAATATAATCTGCTCCATTTCATTGCCTAGTATTGCTGCATATCCTTTCTTTCTTGGTGAACATTTTAAAAATGAAATTAGACTGCACATTCTTTTACATTGTTTTTGTTTGTTTGTTCAGAATAAGAAAAGTATCCCAAGTATGCATCATGCCACATCTCCTGCGAGAACCACGCTAGTGGCTGTCATTGCTTGGTGGCAGCATTCAATGCATGACCCCAGCTGGAGTGACTTCAGAGCAGGTCTGCCCTCACTGTTACAGGTGTGCTAAGCTCACTATCTCCTGCCTCCTGCGGAGAACCCACCCCTCCCCACATGCGCCCCTGTTGGAGGCACCCCACCCTTTAAGTCACACTTCTGTGGAGGAGCAGCAGCCCACTGCAAGAGGCTAATCCACTGGCACTCCATGGGCAATCAATCGCTCCAAATCCATCAGGAGTCTTAGTCAAGAGGCCCAGGAAGTGCCGTTGAGAGGAGACGCTTCCAACACAAGATGCTCAAGGAATCTCAGCTAACTTGTACGTTGTGATAAAGTTTAAGACTGACTTCTGGATGCATGATTGTTTAGAATTCTGATTCTTTAGAATAATACTAGACTTATGATTTTTAGGTCAACTTAATAATGTTTTATAGATGTTTAATGTATATTGCTTACTGCTGCCCAGAACAGCACTGACCCAGCTCATTCTCTTCTCAGCCACCACTAGAGGTTATTTATTTTTCCAATTTGATTTCCCCCAAAGTGCATATCTATGATTTCTGTATTTTAACATTTTCTTTAGGGATTGGCCATTTGCTTTGACCATTTGCATTTCTTCCTTTGATAATTCCTGTTGGTATCATTTGCTGTCTTTTTCTGTGGGAATAACCACATTTTTCTTACTGATTTAAAATAACTGCCTATATGTTACAGATTCAAACCTTGATCAGGACCTTGCTCTCTTGTGAGAGTTAGGAGTGGGGCAGGAGAGGATGGGCCAGGGGCTCCAAGGACATCTGCAGCCCAGAAAGGATCCAGCACCTCTTCTCCTTCTCCCCAGTGACTTTCATGAGGCACAGGTATTGCTGGACATTCATTCATAGAGACTTTCAAAAATTATATATACACAACTTTTAAAGGAAATTAATTTAAAGGTTTTCAAAGTTCACATGACACATTCCTAAAATTGACTATCTGAGAGATCCTTCCCTATCTCCCTTTTCCAACAGCAATTTCTTCCATCTTACAGAATCTTGCTATAGTGATCTACACTGGGGTGTAACTCTGGAGCTCCAGGGGGAAAAAAAAGAATAATTTGAAATATTAATTTGAAATCTTAGTAAGGACATTGAGAAAATGAAGAGAAAAACTTGGGTAGAATATTCCTTTGCAAGTCAAGGGCTAGCTAAGCCTTTTTCTTCAACAACGTTGCAATGGGACTCAATTCAGCTGTCGGTTGATAGATGGTTTATTTATTCATTTTATTATAGAGCACTGTATGTGTGACTCAGTGGGAACCATGTGGCACTGCTATGCCCACCTTCCTTCAAGTTTATATGAACAAGATTTCTTGGTTTCTACTGAGGTGCATTTTCAAGAATTAAAAAATTTTTAATCTTAATAATTACTTTCCAGAAGTTCTCTAGGGATATTGCTTGGATCCGTTAGACCCTCAATTCGTCAGGACAGTGAAACCTACCTTATAGGAACCATTCACCCTGCGAGGCCCCTGGTCAGCCCAACAGACCTTTAGTTCTCATTCACATCTCACTCTGAGGAGGATGAGGGGCTTCCTCTGGGCTCTGTCCCAAGGACTCCCAAGGTGGCCCTGCTTCCATCTTGCATCTCAGCTATGCAGAGTCTTTCGTGTCCCACTGGGAAGACGAGAGGCAATTAATGTAATTTCACTTTGTTTTTGATCATAGAAAACTCTACTAAGGTAGATCATTCTATATTCTTAAACACAAAAACCTATGTTACCTAGGATGAAATTCTGTAAAGGAATGAAAAAAATTCAAGGGGAAGAGAAAGAAAAGAACCCAACATCCTGACTTTTACCTGTGGGTGATGCCGGGTCGTCTCTCAGCCGTCTGTATTCCATGGGAGGTATTGTACACGTGGGCATCCGTCTTCCTTTTAAAAGCCAATATTTGCAACACAACATAACTCATACCCTTCCCTGCGGTAAGCTTTTGGGCTTTTTTAGATCTCAACCTAGAACTGGAATCAAGTATGGAGTTCTCAGAAGTCCTTTAGGTTATGTTGGACAAAAATGCTGAACACCAGTGTCTTTAGGAAAATACCCACTCAGTTGGACTTCATTATTTAAAAACTAAGAAGAAAAAGAGAAAGACCGAGTGTTAGCGGGACTGGTCTGCAGTACTGGATTCGCCTCTCCATGGTCAGCAAACTGTGGTTCTCAGGGGTGCCAGTTACCTGGGAACCTAGGGATGGGGGTTCCAGGCACAGGTGTGCTTCCTCCCATGGCAGTTCACACACCCAGGGAGCAGCCAGCCCAGCCTGCACACCCTGCTCAGCCTGCAGGCAGGCGGCCTAAGGCTCCACCTTCAGCCTCAAGTCTGGATTCCTAGTGCCTGGCTCATGAGCTGGCCAAACTCCAGCTAGGTAAACAACCTGCCTCTTTCCAGAAGAATCCAAAGCAGCCTGTCTCTCTGACTGTGAAACACGGCAGCTGTAGACAAGGTCTAGCTTTCCTCCTTAAAAAGGCCCATTGACCTTCATTGCAAGTGAAAAAGCTCATGGGAACAGTAAGTGGCTAACCTCACTGCACCGTAGAGCCCTCCTCTCACGGCTGGTTCTGCAGGGAGCCTGAAACAGCCTTCCTCGTAACAGCCTCCCTGCCATTCCCCAGGCGCAAGCCTTTACAGAAGTGCAGCCAGGGAGTTTCCAGAATCGCTTAGAGAGAAAGTTGTAGAAGGATAATGCCAACTATTAGCAGGTGTTTCTTGACGGGAATTTGAGGTCACTTTCCTTTTGAATTTGCTGTAACTGTAATTGTAACGGGTATAACTGGCACCGGCCATATGCTGGAACCATCCAGAAGCAGCTCCTGTTAAGTCCGTGGAGATCAATCACCACCTGACTTGGAGGTCAAAAGGCATTCCACTCTACCAGCCAATGAAGCCAGAAGCCACGAGGAAGAAACGCCGGTCAGGTGCCTGAGGACATGTTAAATGACTCCATAATAGGTCCTTACCCAACTGATCTCAAGGTGAACTGGTTGGCGGGTGCAGAACTGAGAAGATAGGACCAGCCACGAGGCAGGAATCCAGAGTGCTCGGCAGACCAACACCCAGCCACGCCTTCACCTTCTCCCCACCGTGGAAATTTCACTACCTGACGTCTTCTTCTTCACTGTTCATTGTTTGTCTCTCCACGAGAATGTGAGCTCCATGAGTGTGGGCGTTTTGCCTGTTTTGTCCACTACCAGACAAAATTCTGAAGAGCCAGCTTGTCCCAGGCTTCCAACACATTTTGGCAGATGAATGAGTCCCACCCTAGGAAGGGTGTGGACCACAAGGGAAAGGAAATGAATCCTCAGATGTCAGCAATGTCCACTGAGGCGTCTATAAAGTAAAAGTAACAAGGGCTTGGCGAGCTGAAGGGCCTTACAGAAAGATTAGCCCCCGACAGGAAGTGGTCAGCGTGGGCTTGGATTGTGCGCTAGGGTGGAGCTGGGAAGAAGGACGGTGTGGAGGAGAAACACATGGAACAAGGAGGGCGTGGCCCCACACCTACAGCTTTACAGGGGGGTCAGTGGCAACGGCCTTGGTCAGTGACCCTTGTCAGCAGATTAGGAGGTCTTTGCTGGGGACAGCTGGCCACCATCATCACACACTGGTCAGTCCCTCCCGAAAACGAGTGTTTGGATGGTTCCCAGTTCTTCCCTTCAGCGCACTGCACCCTGGTCATCGGCAGATAGAGGGCAGCTCTGAAGAGTTTGCGGGGGTGCGGGCAGGGGCAGAGGCCTGGCCCGGCTTGTGTGAGGCCCTGGTTCAATCCACGGCACCAAGATGAAACAAAGCAAAGCAAAACAGCAAAACATGTATCCGACATGGTGTCCGACCGCCCTGTGATTGTCCTGCCAGGAGGCCTGTGCGGTGGGGGTGGACAAGCACTTCCTAGAAACAGGCGGATCTTTCTGGGAGTTGATCATCCTGGGCAGGAGACGGGATTCAGGAGGTGGCCGTACCCCAGAGTCAGAGGTTCTGTCTCTTCTCTCTGGGTGCACAGTCAGCACTTTCGGGTCCTAGCAGGTGCAGAGTGCTGGCATGCAAGGAGAGGAGCTGCCCTTTCTCTCACCCCCAGTGGCTCAGTGGCATAGGTCACCAGCAGAGGCCGCTGGCCCAAAGCCTCTGTGAAAGCCAGGCGCGGTAATGACAGCAGAGTAGAGAGACAAGGCGCCCTGCCTGCCTCGAGTGTCCTGAACGATCTCTGCAGCCTGGGGCCGCGCAGAAACGCCGGGGGTTGCTGGGGGGAGAAGCATCAATGGCCTAGTGGGATCCCCCTAGAAGTGAGGCCTAGTGTTTGACTAGCGAGTTTACCATTGAAAACAGGCGTGTTCCCGGTGAACTCACTTGATAACACTGAAATTTTATGCACGAGTTATTTCTAGAGTGGTAAGCAGTTTCCACTTTTAAAAAATTTTTCTAGGGCAGTATCTTGATTAACAGGGGATACAAAAAGTCTTTCATTAAGGTGAGGGAACACCAGCACTGTTTAGCAGATTTCACCAATACCGTGTGGGTGTCACCAATAAATGGGATGCTATCAAACTAAAAAGCTTTTTCACAACAAAGGAAACAATCAAGAACATGAAGAGAGAGCCTACAGAATGGGAGGAAATCTTTGTCACTTGTACCTCAGATACAGCATTAATCTCCAGGATATATAACACCAAAAAAACAACCCAATCAATACACAGGCAAAGGAACTGAACAGGCCCTTAACAGAAGAAGAAATACTATCGGTCAACAAATATATTTTAAAAAATATTTAACATCTCTAGCAATTAGAGAAACGCAAATTAAAGCTACACTGAGATTTCATCTTACTCCAGTCAAAATGGCAATTATCAAGAATACAAGTAACAATAAATGTTGGTGCGAATCTGGGGAAAAAGGTCCACTCATACATTGCTGGTGGAACTGCAAATTGGTGCAACCACTCTGGAAAGCAGTGTGGAGATTCCTCAGAAAACTTGGAATGGAACCACTGTTTCACCCAGTTACCCCACTCCTAGCTATAAATCCCAAAGACTTAAAATCAATATACTACAGTGATGCAGCCACATCAATGTTTATAGCAGCTCAATTCACAATACCCAAGCAATGGAACTAACCTAAGTGCCCTTCAACAGATGAATGGATAAAGTAATTGTGGTACATGGTACATATACACAATGGATTATTATTCAGCCTTAAAGAAGAATGAAATTATAACATTTGCCAGTAAATGGATGGAACTGGAGAAAATCATGCTAAGTGAAATAAGCCAATCCCAAAACACCTAAGGCTGAATGCTCTCTCTGATACTCGGATCCTAACACACAAAAAGGGAGGGGGTCAGAAAAGAAGCTCATTGTATTCTACAAAGGGAAATAAAGGAAAGGGAGAGAGAATGGGAATAGGAAAGATAGTGGAATGAACTGGACATAACTTTCCTATGTTCATATATGAAAACACAATAGTGAAACTCCACATCACGTACAACCACAAGAATGGGAACGTATATTCTATGTACATATAACATGTTAAAATACACTCTACTGTCATGCATGTTTAAAAAGAACAACAGCAACCAAAAAAAGTACAAAATGCTTAAAAGAATGAAAAAAAAATGAAAACGATTTTCAAATGATATAATCACATAGCAAAGAGTCACAGGGAAAACTTGGAAATGGAAAGAAGACCTGATAGGAAAGCTGGCTACAAAATGTGAAAGCCAGCAACTGTATATAAGAACAAGTCAGAAAATGAAATAAAAGTTCCTGTTTTAGGTAGCTTCCAGAATAAAATCCAACAGAATAAAATAATAAGCAGACAATATATATAAGACTGAATAGTGAAAGAATAAAATGGAATTCCTTATATTTAGATAAAGGCTAAATATTATTAACAGTTGACTTTCCCTCAGATTTTTAATTGAATGTAATACCAATAAAAATGCCAGTGAGTTTTTAGATATTGTAGAAATCACACGTAACAAATAAAAATATCCATTGCACAATTACTTTAGTTGCGATAGCTTAGAAACAATCTACATGAACTTCAATCAGAAACTGGTTAAGTTTTGGGGTGTCCCCAGAGGATAGAGTTATGATATCCAGCTATTTAGAAGGAATGAACCTGGTTTTTAGGCAAGGTGACCCACACTGGTAATTCCAGCATCTCGGAAGGCTGAGGCAGGAGGATTTTGAGTTCAAAGCCAGCCTCAGCAATTTAGTAAGACCTTAAGCAACTCAGCAAGACTCTGTTTCAACATAAAATATAAAAAAGGGCTGAGGACATGGTTCAGTGGTAAACGCCCTCGGGTTCAATCCCTGGTATAAAAAAAACAGTAAACAAAAACCAAATGAGCCTGGTGTAGAGGTGCACACCTGTGAGGCCCAGAGGCTCCGGAGGGCGAGTTTCAGAGCCAATCTGAGTGACTTAACAAGACTGTCTCAAAAACAAAACAAAGAAATAAGCAAAATAGATGAGGGAAATCTGCCCTCCTGGACATGAACTAGTAGCCAGGATACTGTTAAATGAAAAGATCAAGGTTCAGAGCAAGAGATAGAGATAGATAGATAGATGATAGATAGATAGATAGATAGATAGATAGATAGATAGATGGATAGATAGATGGATGCTGGATGAATACGCACAGGACATCATAATGTATCTTTATGTATACGCATGTGTGTGTGCAGAACTCAGTTATGATGCCATTCATGCCATTCATTTTGTATATTATAATCATACATAATAACATAATATGCAATATAAACTATATTATCATCATACATACATACACACTCATGCACGTATTTTGAAAGACACACAGGAAATTGCCATGAGGGGGGGTGAAGATGCAGGATGGGATAAACAGACTTGCCTTTTACTCTATATTCTTTTTGACACTTGTGTTTTTATTATGTATTTTCTTAGCTTTTCAAGAGAAAAACAAATAGTTGTTTTTAAGCAATAAAATGCATAAAAAGCATTGACTTATTAAAAGCACTTTTCCCATAGCAGTGCTTTTTCAAATGTAAGTGGGACCCCGTAGACCCCGCTATTCCACTTCTGGTCCCACCCTACAGAATCCCGCAGGTGTGCAAGAGTAGGCAAGGAGGAGACAGGTGTGGCATGGAGGGAAGGGTCACCTTATCCTCCTCCATGGCACCTACTGCTTGCTTGCGCTGTTTACATTTGTAATAACAACAACAACAAAAATGGAAGCAAATATCCATCTGCACAGGGGATGCTTGATACAGGTAGGCACAGCCGAACGTGGCACAGAGGCTAAAGACGGTCAGTTCAGGCCATGGTGTGCAAAGTGAGAACACCATGGGAGAAAATGTGTGCAGGGGTATCATGGAAAGGGTGGGGGGAAGCACAGTGAGCCCACCTCCTCCACAGTGAACCCACCTCCTTCTGGTCTGGACGGGGATCCTGCCAGCTGGGCTCAGGCCTGGTCTCAGCAGCTCCTCAGGGGGTTCAGGGCTCTCCTGAATTTTGCACAGGGGAGAAGTGATAGGACTGATGTGTTCCCTCGACCTGGGTACCACCATCAAAATGCCCTAGCCAGAGCCTCCAGGGCTTCCAGCAGGAACCTGGCTCTCCACTGTGCATTCGGCATAATTGGCGTGTGCACATCTTGGGGAAAACTGCCTATAAAACTATAGAAACAAGTGTAAATGTGCACATAAACAGAACAAAGCAGGTGTGACACACCTGAGCGTGGACTTGACTTGAGAAATGCCCCCACTGAGTTGGCACCTCTCACCATGGCAGGCAGAGGCCTGGGCACCAGGACCAACCACTCTCCACTTGGGTTTTACCAGGCTCACTTTTCATTTTCTAAGCTTGGTAGTACATCTCCCATGGTATATGTTCAGTTAAGAAGAATACTAAACAAACTGGATCAGCCTGCATCTTTACCATACAAACTATGGTTTACGCTTTTAACATCAGGAAAAAACATCACTTTCCTGTAAGCAGGTTACAACATTTTTTCAACACTTTAATCCATTTACTCATTTATCTGGAATCACATGGTTTTCTCTCCCTTTCTTCTACCTCTTCCCATGAAAGAAAATCTTTGAAACAATTTCAGAAAGGGAAGTATAATTGTTGGGGTCAAAGGCTATGAAGATCTTACTACCTCCCGATGCCTCTCTGTTCTTATAGCTTAGCTTCTTTGACTTTGCCTCTCAATATAGAAACACATTAATTCATTACATCCTGAACAACAGCTTTCAACATTATATATAATTTTAATTACTAGTTAATTTATACCAACACCTTCCCCTTTCTTCCTAGACCAACTTCATCTTCTGAGATGCATGTATTTGTTTACTGGTGAAGATTTCCAGATTTAGACTCTTTTGTTGGGATCCACCCACCCAAGGAGACAATCTCAGAGACCAGCCTTTCTGGAATACCTCTGTGGCATGCTGTGTCCTTACCAGACCCACACACTTAGGTTTGGTGAATTGGACACAGCAAGACGCACTTGTGCACGGCTGACCTCAGCTGAAGGGCAGCACAGGAGTCGCAGGTGAAGCGCGCAAACACTGGTTAGCAGAGAGCCCCCGACCAGGGCACCTTCATGAGGACTTGCAATCACTCACTGAGCTGTAAGACCTCAGCATCACATAAGACCAGAGTGCTACAAGCAGTAAGATGCCAAGGTCGAGATTTTGTGGCAAGAATTAATTTTTATTCATTTTAATGAGCATAGTAAAAACTTCATATCCTACTCCAACATTATTGCACACCTATTTTTGGTGTTATATATTGCTTTCCATTTCTTACAGGCGCAGATATTTAGCTAGTTGCGGTCACAGATATTTTACATGGTGCTTCTTTCACTTAACTTGCTACCACAAGCATGTTTCCATACAAGTGTGGTTATCAGCTCTGATTTTCTTAATGACTACATGACGGCAGAGCCTTTCTGCCTTACGATCGTATGTCTCTGGTGCCTCTGTCATGCTGAGTTCGGATGTGAACGGAGAACAAGGCCAAGACTCTAAGTGCTCGTGTCAAAATACCTCAATTCAAATGCAGGTTTCCTACCCTCCGTGCCTCAGTTTCCCAGCCCAGGCAACCGAGTAGATGCCCATGTCTATCGCGTAGGTTTGTGCTGAGGATTGAGTGAGTCAGCCCCTGTGACTTTCTTAGGGCACTGCCTGGTACATGGTGAGCCACCAGTGAACACGGGCTGTTGCTACTGACATGTAAAATGACCGTGGAACCTTTCAGTCATTTCTCATTTTTGCTATTACAGATAGAAATGCAATGAACATTTTTATTTCTATATCGTTTTTCTTCTGCTCCTTTATTGCCTTAGCTTCAATTTCCAGAAATCAGATTGTTGGGTCAAAGAGTTGTAAGTGTGATAACTTTCAAAAATCTCTGCCCTTGCCGGGCATGGGGGAGCGTGCCTGTAATCCCAGCAGTTTGGGGCCAGCCTCAGAACTTAGTGAGGTGCTAAGCAACTTAGCTAGACCCTGTCTCAAAATAAAAATAGAAAGGGCTGGAGATGTGACTCAGTGGTTAAGGGCCCCTGGGGTCGATCTTTGGTTCCAAAAAAAAAAAAAAAAAAAATCATCTCTGCCCTTGAAAGTTTGATGGTAGGAAAAATGAATACTAGTCCCTATAAAAAAGAGATGATAAAACAAAGAAAATCAGATATTTTCCTGATGTAAACAACAACAGTTTAGCAAACATCCACCTTGTTCATAAAACTGTGTAGACCTCACACAAAAACCCTGGGTCCTGTTCACTTGCTTTAATCCAAAAATATGTTCCAGTCCTAGCTTGTTCTGGGCCAAGTGTTCACCATTGTGGAGGAGTGTGACATCTTTGTCCTTGGAAACTCAAACACCTATGTAGGAAGATGTGATGTGACACAGGTGGGACCTGCTAAGGTGATGTTTGTGAAGGCCGAGGCCCGTGGGCAGGCGCCTTTGGCATAGGCGGCTAAGCAGTAAAGAGGAGGTGCTGGGGGACTCCCTGGCCCACTGAGGACAGCGTTCAAAGGACCCATTAGCAGCAAAGAAAGATAACTAAGTCAGGCGCTGCTTTCTTTTTAGAAACGAGCGTCTTGTAATTGCTTTTAATCACCCCAAATGGGCAGGACAGCCTGCACTTAAATATCAGCCCCAGGAAATGCTTTCTCTGCTGAATCAGGTTCTCCTCTCTGCAGCCACACAGGCTTGAGCCAAGAGAGAGCCAGAGGCACTCAGGGATGGAGGAGTGGAGGTGCCCTGAGGCCTTAGTCCTAGACGATGAACTTGTCCGCTTAGCAAGGGCTAAAGAGGACAGAGCCCTGTCACTCATGCTCAGGGTACAGGGCTAAGGGTGTCTTTTTTTTTCTTTTCTTTTTTTGGTACGGGATTGAACCCAGAGTTGCCCTACCACTGAGCTACATCCCTTGCCCTTTTTCCTTTCTTATTTTGAGACTGAAAGTTTGTTGCTAAGTTTCTGAGGCTGGCCTGGAATTTGCAATCCTCATGCCTCGGTCTCCCACACCCTGCAGCTAATGTGCCTTAAGTCATCCGAACCTCACACCAGAAACCTTCCCTCTCAGGAGAGAAGGGTTCAGACTGCCTCACCTTCTTGAGGTGAGCAGGGTCATTGGTCTACGAGGAGCCAGACCTGAAATAGTAGCAGGCACCCTTCCCATAGATGAGAAAGGCTTCCCTGTTGCCAGAAGACCTTTCAAGGGAGAAGAGCTCCTGTGAAGGTTTTCTGGCCTTGAAGATGGCTTGCCGACCTCATTCTTGTGCCTCATCCAGGAGTCTTTAACCTGCCTCCCGGTGCAGATCCTCAAATGTTCCCAGGGGCTTAAGACTCCTGGGTTTCAGGGAACTGCCTTGCACACAGGCTCTGAAGCAGACCTATCAACTGTCTTCCTTATATGGTGAAAAGCGCCCTGCCCCTTTAAGGCCAGGGGACTGGGCTGCAGACAGTCCCTGGGAAGTTTGCAGGCAGCCCCTCCCTGTCGGAGCCTTGCTGCTCTGCAGGTGAGTCCCAGACCTTCTCTCCCTCATTTGCCCTCCATGGCGCTCTGAGGGTAGGCTGGAAGTGCTGTTCAGAAGGGCTGGAGAATTCCAGTGACAGAGATGTGTTCTTTGAAGAAGTTTGAGCTAAAGACAATGAGGTTGCTAGGGAAATATGCAGCCACACAGCCGGGTCAATGAGGCTGCATCTAGCGACCCAAGGGCAGCAACAGCGAGATTAAGAAAGCCCAGGTACTCCAGGACCGGCAGGGGCCACAGATCCAGCAGGAACCCCGACAGAGTCAGGCAATGCTGTGACCGGTAAGTTTGGCTCTAGAGTTGTATTACCTGGTGAAAGGCAAGTTTGAAACAAAGATTGCTAGGAGGAAATGCAGCTTCTGCAGGAGCTGAATGCTTGGTGGGAGCCTAGCTGCAGGACTCACTGCAGAGGAGAAAGTACAGGTGTGGAAGGCTGCAGCCTTAACCCCGTGCAGCCAGCTGGCTAGCAGAGCTTGGGGTGTGCATGTGTGTATGTGTGTGTGCGCAGCATTGCAGTAAGTAAGCATTGCTGAGTGAGTGGGACTACAGTTGTGGAGAAGCATCTCTGGTTATCCCCAAGGTACCACGTGCAGAGACGAGATTTTCTAAGCTCAGAAACTCTGTGGCATCCTCCTCAAGCACTGGCTGGAAGACATCTCTTTAAGCTGATTATGGCTCCATCATTTACTAATTCAACTTCCTGGTGTTCTTGCCCATGACCCAGAGCTTTCTTAAGATACAAATATGAAATTAACTAATGGACCTTCTTAACAGAAAAGATTTGTTAGCAGAAGCATGTGTCTATGACAGACTGAGATGTATACAGTTGGGACTGGGATTTCATTGATAGCAAAAAACGAGGTGGTGTGGTGCAGGAGGAGAAACTTGACCGTCATTTTACCTCTTATCCAAAGCCCTTTCATGAGCCAGCCAAGATAAAAGTCCAGTGGGAATCTATAAAGAGATGCTGCACTAGAGGGCTTGGGGTCGCTCCCCCTCCTAGCAGAGTCTGGGGCCATTCATCATTCAGAGGCCACTGGTTTCTGGACAGTCCTTGTGTGGGGGATGGAATGGAGGCCAGATTAAAATTCCTTACATACTCCAGGCCTTCTACAAATATTCATTCATCTCGGAGTCACTGAAGAATTCTCTTTTTTATTAAAGAACAAGTGCCACAAGTGCGGGATGCACTTGTGTTTTGCAAAGACAGAATGTTCTTGAACGGAGATTTTGCTGTATCAACAGGGATGTGTTAGATCAAGGGTGTCTCACTCCCTGCTGCTGAGGGGTGGGCAGGGTGGGGATTCGGCTTACTGAACAGTAAGCTTTGTTCCTGACTCTAAAACCATATAGGACTCTGCGTGGGCTTTATCCACTCAGAAACACCAGTGTCCCTGCAGAGTCAGGACACGGGGGAGCGCAGTGCGTGGGTCTGACTGCTTCATTTTGTATCAAGCTGGCTACAGAAAGCAGTGGCAAATATCCTGCTTTCAACCTGAATGCAGCCCATGAGAACAAGATCCTAGAAAGTTTTTAATGTATCAGCTAAATCTAGGCATTTAGGAGAAAGCGGCAGCCCCTGGACCCTGTGCGTGATCCCAGTCACCACCAGATGCACCACTCCCAGGCCTTCATTTAATGAGCCTTGGTTCCAAATGGTGTGGACCTTTGGGAGGGGCTTTCCAATGAGGGAGAGCTGAGCAGATCTGGGCCACAGTTCAAGTCCCTGCACTTACCCCATCCCTGTGGGCAAGGCACTTTGCCCAGCCTCTACCTGTGTGCCCACTTGTAAGAGAGTAAACAATTAGCAAGCTTATCAGCATCAGAGGAGCCCCGATCCAACTGGAGCTCTGCAAAAGGCACTTGTTGTGGGCACTATGACCTGGGGAACTGCATCGTTCCCTGGAGGAGGAGGTGAGTTTGAAAGTGGCCAGCGTGGTGGCACATCTTTAGAGCCACAGTTGGTGGATCCTCTTCTTGCCACCTCCTTCAGAGTAGGACTCCCTGCTCCCTAGGAACTGGTTCCCACTCACTGCCCAGCCTCATGGAGTTCTTAAAGCAAGTCCACTTCCACTCATGTTGCCTGCAGAGACGCAGAGGACAGTCGCTGTCCTCCTAGCACAAAAACTTTCCACGCACTTGAAGAACAATGGCAGAACATCTTGGCACCTCTGTAGAAGTGGTCTACTTCGAAAGTCTGTCTAGAAAGCATCTCAAGGGAAATTTCTGTTACTATAAGATGGCCCTTACAGATGTTCCTGTGGTGAACAACGGCTAGTTTCTAGAAGTCTCCTAATGCGTTCACAGCTGTCTGTAAGAAGATGACTACTATTTTCACCCGTTGCATTAAGAGAGCATTGCCTTACTCAGTCTGATGAACTTGAACTCAAAACATCCCCCTCCAGCTTAGGGAGGCAGCAGTGAAACTCCAGGACAGCAGTAGCAGCATGCAGGGCAGGAAGCACGTAGCCCAGAGCTGCCTTTCCCAGCTTCAGCAAGGGAAGGGGGACCAGCCATCTGCCCACTGTGGATGATGTGGTCTGTCAAGGACCTGCGTTCAGAGCTCCATCATGGGTCTGCACCTTGGTTCCAAAGTCTGCATCCTGGGATGCTATCACCTACACCCACGGTCGGGGAAGGCAGGGAACATGGAGGGTAGGTGCTCTGTGGTCTTGGGTCTGAGTGCCTGATAGTCTCTAGCAAAATCCTCGCACCTTCCTAAGACAGCGCTGGCCCTGGACCTTGTGTGCACACTAGACCATCTGCAAGTATGGGCCTGTGGTCAGGGCTGTGCAAATTCAATCATTAATGAAAATGTAAGTTTCTAGATAGAACCAAAGAGAAGTAGGTGCTGGGGCTCTGGGGCAGGGGTTAACTAGAAACCGCTGCCTCATGAAAATGTGGTTTAAAAGCTGCTGGATCTCACAGGGCTTTGGATTGGATCCTTTAAAAATATTTAAAAACCTTAAACCCCTTGGGACATGCTTCTGTATCCTGTTAAGAGGCAGAGGGGAAGCCAGTGGTGCCCAGTGAACAGGTGGAGTGGAAAGATCCTGGTGGGCTTGAAGTGACTCTCAGACACACCTGCTCCCTCTGCCCCAGCCCTGTTGCTCAGGAAGCCCCCCTGCGGCTGGGGAAGCTTCAGGAGCTGAGCTGGCCTATGCCTTCTTGAATCATGCAAGAACAGGATGGGTCATGCTCTCAGGGAAGCAGACCCAAGTCCAGGCTGCTGTCCTGGCTCCCGGCTGCAGTGAGGCTCTCCCCTTGCCATTCAAGCCCACGCCTGCCAGCTGTGCCCTGATCTGTTTGTGGAAAGCGGTGCCCGTGGGGCCATGAGGGCAGCACTTGAGGTCCTGCACTAGCCAGCAGACAGCTGACCTTCTCCCCTGACCTCAGCCTCCTGCTCTCTATTACAGAGGTTCCCTGTCCAGAGAGTCCCAGGACCCCATCCCAGTTCTGGGTTTGCAGAACTGACCCATGAGCAGGTGGCCTGGGAACCACTCCTCTAGCCCATCACCAAGCCTCAGCTGCAGGACTCCAGGCCCTGCACCTCCTCCCACCCCAAGGTAATGTGTCCCCCGGGGGGGTGAAGTATGGCCTCTCCTCCCCGCAGGGGCATGTGCTGCTTGCTGTGTGCTGAGCATAGCCCTGTCCTGAGTTCCCTACACATGTTATTTGTCACCCAGCAGCCCTACACATTTGGATCATGAAACAAAGAGGT
Organism: Glaucomys volans; assembly: GCA_020662805.1. Taxonomy (NCBI): domain Eukaryota; kingdom Metazoa; phylum Chordata; class Mammalia; order Rodentia; family Sciuridae; genus Glaucomys; species Glaucomys volans. Next base: position 204,489 of record JAJEJO010046670.1, read on the forward strand.
TACTGACCTCCCCCAGTGACAAGAGGAAGATTTGGTATTCAAACTCGCACTCACCCAGGAAGCTTTGGCTTGTTCCACTATTCCAGGGCTGGAAAGCCCAAGTTTAGGTGGTCTGTGGACGCCAGCTGTTAGTAGCAGCTTCCTGGAGCACTGGACTGGGAATCCCAGGTGGAAGGGGCTTGGCTGGAGGGGGTTCTGGAATGTGGAGCTCTGCCTGTGCCTTCTGCCCACTGTCCCATCCCCCAGGGGTCTCTCCCTCCCCTTTCTGTTGCTTCTGGGTCAGTTCTGTTAGGATCTAGAATCTGAGGAGAAATGCATGTTCAAATTCCTCCCGTGGGAAACCAAGCAGCTAGCTTCCTCTTCCTCCCTTCCTCTGGAGGGTGACTCTGTTGGGGGCCTGGCCTTGAGAAGGCGTGACAATTGAAAATCAAATGGGATGCAGCGGATACCTGAGCAATGACAGCTGATCTGGGCGCTGCCCTGGAGTGAGGATGGGAGCATCATGTTCAGGACCGTCTGCGTGCACCCTGTGTCTTTCAGTGTGACCATCTGTCTAAGGGACTGCCTCATGGAGAAGTGATTGCTGTGACTTACCAAGGAGGTGACAGCATTTAATGTGAAGTGTGGACTTGTTGCTTATAGGTCTTACAAGCCTTTCCTGCTTCTTTGCATTTGTGATGAATGTGGTAGAATGACCTAGAACAGTGGCTTCTATTTTATTCAGTCAACAAATATTTATTAAAATGTATCTGTAGGCACTGAGGATACAGCAGAAAATAAAACATTGTTCTCAGGGAACTTATATTCTAGAGCAGAGGCGGTAAGGAAGCAGAGGAGAGATTGTGCAAATGTAAGTGTGCACAGAGAGAGATTGCTTGTGTGTGTGCACACACGTGCGCTACTGTTTTAAGTGTGGTGTTCGGGAAGGCTTCTCTGAGGAGGCAGCTCTGAATGGGAGCAAAAGCCACAGAGGCAGGTGTCAGGGGTCAAATGCACCAAGCTAAGAAGTTGGCAGAGCAAAGGTTCTGAGGGTGAGGCCGGCAGTGGCCGGATGGGCAGGTTGGTGGGGTTCCACTGGGGCAATGGACTCCACCTCTACAGAGGGGCCCTGGCATCGGAATGCAGAGCACTGCTGGCAGGTGGTCATGGGGGCTCAGCCTCTTGTGCTGCCTGGAGGCACAGACTCCCAGGAGGCTTTGTCCTGCTGGTGGTGTCCTGCAAAGCTTGACTCTCTTGGGAAGTCTGAAGGGGCTCTGAGGGCCAGGGTGAGAAGCTCAGGTGACCCTCCCACAGTGCGAAGCTGCTGGAGAGGTGTTTACTTTAAAAGATGGTCTTCGCAGATCATCAGCCACTTCGTGGAAAGCGAACTGTAAGAGCAGCTGGAGGAAGGACGGGAGGCTCAACAGGGAGCCATGCCAAAGCGAACGTGGCAGCTGGACGCAGGAGGCGTGGTGGTGAGGGACTGAGAAGCCATTGCCTTCGGCAGAAGGCCCCCTGGTAAACATAAAGCGCTGTTTCCTGTGACATCTTTACGAGGTTTTCCCACCTCGGAAGCAGCTGGTCCAGGAGAGGATTCTTGGCACCAAATTACAGCAGAACTTGCTCTTTCACATGCAAGTCCTGGTCCTCCTGTGCTTTGACCTTGCCAGTCCCTCTGCATTTCAAGTTGCTCATTGCCTAGGGAGGTAATCTATTTGATTTGGGCTTGTAAAAGAGGTAAAATTACATGTGCTTCTTGAATACCATTTTGTGATTTCTTTTTCTGAAAGGTCAATAGGAATTAGCCTGCACATATCATTTTACAAAACTAGCGGCCTGCCCCTTGAATAACAGGGACCACGTCTACATTTGTTCTGCTGGAAAGAGCAGCATTATGCAAACATCAGAATCTCTGGCAGAGACTGTAGGTGTTCATACACAATTGACTTACCTGTGAAGGTCTTGCAGATGTTTCAAGGTGCATCAGCTCTTCCACCACAAGAGCAGATCAGCTTCCAGGACATCACACAATCCCCTTTGGCAGTCCTCTTCTCTCCCCAAAGCGTTTCTTCTTTCTGCACTACCCCTGAAGCAACCGCCAGACTGCCCTCAGAATGTCCCCTCGTGCAGAGATCCACAAAGCAATGGTGGAGCTCACCCTCCATAGAACCCATTCTCTTCATTGTCCCTGGCTGAGCAACCCCACAGTCCACCCTTAGCAGAACCCCCTTCTCTCTTGGAGGAAGCAACTTTGCCCTGGCTGAGCCCAAGGTGTCAGGATGGTGACTGGCTTGGGCCATCCTCACACTGGTGAATGGTCCTGCTGAGTGACATCTGCCTCTGCCATCAGGACACGGGTCCTCCCCACCAGAAACCTGTTTCCTGAGACCTGGGGCGGATGTCACTTCACCTGGGTGGAACCAGGTATTCACCAACCCACATCCTGCCTTCCAATTTCTGGGTAAAAATGAGAAAGAGAAACAGAAGGAGAAAGGGCCACCACCACCCCAAGTTCAAGTTTCTTTAGTTTACATCTGTCACCATCTACAGAAGGAGTCCATGAGAAGTTTGTTCAGCCCCTGAACTGCCCTGAGGCTGAGTTGCAATTCCACTGAAGATCTTCATGGCTCCCCTGGAAGGTTCGCAAACCTGGTCAAACCATCCCCTTTGCCCGCCACTTCTTGGAAATGACAGCTTTCTTCACAATCACTGGCGTTTCCTGTCCATTCCCAGAACACCATCCCCTTCCTCTGTGCTTGCGCCCCTCTCTCTGGACAGCTCTTGAGTTCTGCTTAGGGTTGAGACCAGCGGTGTCATGGGCTTGTTTTTTGACTCTCCTGAGCTGAGCGATGTACTTACTAGATGTTCAGCAAAAGCCTGCTGTTGGATGAGCGGATGGGAGGCTGTAGGAAGAGGGACGAATGAGCCCAGTTGGTCCCAGCTCAGGAGTGGCTCTTGCTTAGAGCCATGGATTCTGCCCTTAAGATCCTGGACTTCTTAGGATTAGAGGGATGGAAGTGAGTTTCAGATATTATGACAATAACTGAGACAGCATGTGTCTAATGCCCTCTGGCTCCGCTGAGATGCCCTGGTTTCCCAGGACTTTGGGAATACTACCGTTTTCCTAGCCTTCGTGCGTGTCTTGTGTTCACAGAGAGATGGCACAGAATCTCTGGATAGGAGTTCCCAGAGCCCTGCTCCACAACCTCATGCCTCTTTAGCTCTTCCTGGGAAAATCCCTCCCCCAGGAAGTCTGAAGCTGCTCCTGTTGGCATAAGCGTTGCTCCTTTCTCTTACCTGAAGCCTGCAACTACCACAGCCTCACAATTCCACGGGGGAAGGTCCCCTGGGGCTGTCTGGCCTTCCTGGTGTGGTGCTGGGGAGGGAGGGACTGGGCTGGCAGGAGAGGGGAGGCCCCAGCCTGGTCCTGCTCTGGAGGCTGGGATTCCAGAGGCTGTGACTAGTATAGGGGCAGGACTTGGGAGCAGCGGCCAGCGTCTGAGTCTTAGAAAGATAAGGGAGGGCTGTTCAGGAGCAATTGCAGCCTCCAGGGGAAAGGAAACACGTCTTCCTGACTCAGCCCTCTGCCAAGTGCCTGCTGGGGGTTACAGCGGGGCTGCATGGAAGGCACTGCCCCCACAGCGTGGGGGTCCCCACGGCAATGCCTAGGCACCATGGTGCACGAGGCAGAAGCTGGCGTCTGCACTCTCCTCCTACAGAAGTGGGGGACAGCTGCACTCAGGAGTGCTGAGAGGGGGGCGACGGGGCCCTCTGCGCCAGGCTCAGTGCTCCTGTTTCCCACTCTTATGGGCCTCAGGACGTTGCCCCAAGCCCTGAGTGCCCTGCATTTGGCTCCTGGATCTTTCGGCTAAAATCAATCTCTTCCTCTAATTATTCCTGCTCCCCTTCTGCTCCCCTTCCTGTGGTGGGGGCCAAGGATCCAGGGTGGGCTAGGGAATCGCGGAGGTCCTTCAGAGTCAGGGGTGGAGACACTGCCCACCTGTCTCATGTCCCCTCTGTGGCCTCTGTAAGCGGAGGGCTCGCCAGGCGGTCCAGAGCCAGAGCAGTGCGGGCGCCCAGCGAGACTCACCATAGAGACTCGGCTCTCCTCCAGGGTAGGTCGTTTTCCACCGGCTCCTTGTTGCTCCCTAGTGTCTCTCCACCCAGGCCTCCTCCTGCCCAGGTGTTTCTTCCTGGCCTACTCCTAATTTCCTAGCTTATGCATCTAATGTTCTAGTTTACACATTTTTTAAGTTGACTTCCCTTTTATATTTCATATATCTAACCATCTTAATTTAATTCAAACTATGGTGTATTAGTAATCTAATTTTATAGATTAGTGTGCTATAAAATTATTCCACATTATTTTTCTGCAAATGACTCATGATCATGTTATTTTTATTTCTCTTTATTAGAAAGTAGCCTTCACCCAGCATTTGTTAATTTCTAGTGTGTTTATAATCAGCCTCAGTGTGAGGTTCATCCTTGTCTGTGGTGGTGACAGGTTTGAACTGAGAAGGACAAAGACCATTGTCTTAAAATTGTATGATAATCGGGAATTGCTCCAAAGCAATCCAGTGGGGTGAGAGCAAGAGGAGGTCACCGGTGAAGTAAGACTGCCAGGGCTGGCGCTGCTGGCGCTGGGGGGCAGGTACCTGGCGGTTCCGTGCAGTGGGCGAGCATGCAAATGCTTGAAGGGTCGCAACGATAAAAGAAAGTTACAAGTGAAGCCTGCTTCTTCAAGGCAAGACTGTAGATATGCATGTGAAGCTGCTCTCTGAATTCCCAGAGCATTCCAGGAGGGGAAGTCCCCCACCACTGCCACTGTCACTCGCTGGTCCTTGCACCCTGCTGGTGCCCCGGCCACCCCTCTACATTCATTGTGAGGTTTTGCAGTTCCTATCTTCCTCCTCTTTCCACACTCTAGTTCTCCAGGGAGATTTCATGACCCGGGTGGGCGTGTCCACACTAATCATCTGCACTTTTACTGCCCCCCCCCACTCTCCTGAAATCTAAAATGACGCAGATTCACATGCACCAAATGTTGACATCAGGTGATGTTTTTCTTAACATCATTGCACAAACTGTACACAATCCAGCCATTCCTGTCCCAAAGTCCCTTGGGACTCTCAACTTCAAATTCACACTGAAGCTACTCCTCCCAGCCTGCTCTCCCACCGTCCCCACCCTCTGCACTGACATCCCCAGCACTCACTCCTCACAAGGACATGGAACTTATTTCACACACGGGCAACAAACTAGGCTTTCTAAGGTCTCCAAGCTTTAGACCATCCAGCTCCTCAGACCCCAGGTCCCTCTGTCCCCCAGCCTCTGGGGGCTCCAGTGATACTTGCTGAGCTCAGGACGGATCCAAGTGCCACTCCTGTGGAAGGCTGCTGAGCGGCCCCCAGGGCACTTGCCAGCACTCTATGGCTGTGCCACTCTAGGACTCTGACCCCCGTGATTGCTAGCACCCTCTGGTCTCTCTTAGGCCATAAGCTCTTGGCCTCTTTTAATCTCCCTGAACCCAACTAGGTGCTTGCACATAGTAGGTGTTTGGGTGCATTAGTGACCAAATGAGCAGAGAACACGAGTGAGCACCGCCCTCCAGGTGGCGGCTCCCCACTTGACGGTCTTTTCCTGTGGTCTGGGTTCTGGCAGCCTCGCCTGTCTTTGCCTCCTCTCCCCTCCTCAACCACCGACCACCTGGCTCCAGCTGTGGCAGGCTGCCCCCGTCTCTGCCGGGCGCTCCAACCAGTAAGCGTTTCCCAGAGTGTGGCATGCAGCTGAATCTTGCCATGCCATGGGGGCTCCGACAGGGCAGCCCGTGTGTCATTCAGTGGTGTGTTGGAACATCGCTGGCTGCTATTGCAAAGTACATAGAGGACACTTAATGACACCAGGCAAAGAGCTGACCATCCTTCCAGCCGTCCAACCATGTCATGAGTTTGGAGTTCTAGTGTGGGTAACGTGAAAACTGACAGATTCACCCCACTGATATGGATCCTGATCTTGTCTGAAATTACACAGTGAAATATCCAGCTATCCCGATCAGAAGCTCATCCTTCCAGTGAGAAACTCATCTTCAGACATTTGGTGTGTCAGTTCAACTGATTCCATTTTCCATCTGCTATTTTTACTTTTTGTTTTATAAAGTTTAATACCATTCTTTTATAGAACTGATTGTATTTCATGAAATCTAATGTCACTGGTGTGTAAAACACATCACTGTTTAAAGTGCCATCGAGAACAACAGAAACTGGCTGGGCCTAGCTCCACGGCAGAGCAGTTGCCTAGCAGGAGCCAGGCCTGGGTTGGTCACCTCCACTGGGAGAAAGGAACATGGTCAACGATAATTGTCAGAGGCCACGGATCACAAGACACACCTGATTCCAGGGATACTAAGACTAAGTGCATCTTAAAATTGGTGAAACACAGTATATGCATATCCCAGCTACTTCAGCAGGATTCTCGTATTCCATTAATAGTAGTGATAAAAGTCTCCTTTATAAATACTTTGATTTAAAAATGAGTTAAAGAAAACAACTTATCTAAGTAGGAGGAGAGATGGAACGTAAGGAGGCAACCCCCTGGGGGGTTCTCGGTGCCCATGGCTTGGCCTGGCTTCACTGGCCTTGTCCTGTCTCCTGGCCCCCTGCACCAGCTGGATTCCCACAGGGCAGGGGAGTGGGGTGGGTGGGCGGTTGCACCCAGATCAGGTTGAGCAGTGGGGCTTCAACTCTCAAAGCCATTTTTGCAAGAAAGAATTCCTGGGAAATGGATGCTTTCGAGGTCCGGCACCATCTGGAGGTGCTCTGCTTAGACGACGACATGTGCACAGGCGTCCGGTTTGTGCTGCATCCACTCTCCACAGCAGAAAGTCCACGGAGTCTCTGCTGTTGGGCATTTATTTGTGAACAACTGCTAACTGAACGCTCGGCATTCTCTTTCTTGATTCTCAACCCAAATGACGCTTGGCTTTAGTTTTTATAATAGATTCGCCAGTGGTAAAGGATTATGAGTCACTAGAGCAAAGTGCATTTTATTGGGAAAATACACAAAGGGGCTAATTTCCTACTTCCATAGTTAAAAAAAAAAAAGTGAAGAGGGAATAATTTTCAATGGAGTCAGGGAAATCGCTGGCCCTTGTAGAAGATTTGTGTCCCTCCTATTGCAGCTCCCGCCTTGCCTGGGCTCAGGCCTGGCACTGCAGGGTGCTGGGCAGCATTTCCCAGGGAGCCAGGAGGACCCTCTGCTTCACAGGGTGCTCGTTCTTTCTTTCTTTCTTTTTTTTTCTTTTTTTTTTTTTTTTGAGACAGGGTCTTGCTAAGTCTCTTAGCCTCACTACGTTGCTGAGGCAGGCAATGAACTTGCAATCCTCCTGCCTCAGATTCCCAATTCTCTGGGATTACAGGACAGGGTGCTCATTCTTGTTAGGCACACCCCCTGCTTTATGGGGTGCTCATTCTTGAAGGCAACAGAGCTGGAGGTCACAAGTCACAGAACCCACAGCTTGTACTTCGCCTGTTTTTACAAACAATTTTTTTATTTTTTATTTTCATTTTTTGCAGTGCTGGGGATGGAACCCAGGGCCTTGTGCTTGTGAGGCAAGCACTCTGCCAATTGAGCTATATCCTCAGCCCCTACAAACTTAATTTGAAAGTTTAATGCAGGTGTAATTGAGAAGATAAACTGAACACACACATATCCTAATAAAGGTATTCTTGGAGTCAGCAAATATTCACATCATATTAAGCACTGGTGAACCCATTATAGCCTAATAAGATGGCAAGATCTTGTAACAGGAGATTACTTGTAGGTTATTAGTTATTAGCGTGACTCAAAAATGTGATCAGAAACAATTAGCAACACCAACATTATTGTACATGCAACTACCTCCACTCACTGGTGCTAATAATGCCAGCCATGATCCTGCATAGAAGCATCAGTTGAAAGCTAAACCTCTTCCACCTGTTTATCCTCATGGGCGTTCTTGTTTCTCAGATCACTGTGGATCAACTTTAAAAGAACTACTTCCTGATACTCGCAAGAATCACCAAGGATTGAAGTTAATCCACAGAACAGCATTCTGTTCTATCGTGTCATTACGTTGGATGAGTACCCAGTCCCGTACCCCTTCTCCATTCAGATGCACTGAAAGGTAGCGTCATCAGAACCCAGTGTCTCAACTCAGGTCCCTAGAGGAGACTGAGACGGGGATTGGGTGCAGATCTCCTGGGAGGGAAACCTGCAAGGATGAGAGCAGCCCTGGAGGGAGGAAGTGTCAAGGGGAGTGACCTGGGGAAGGCAGAGGAAGAGCTCGCCAGAGACAGCTGGGACTCCCCCGCCTGCAGCAGGATCTGCCTGGGGCACCCACGGCACCGACCACACTTGGTGAGGGGGCCAGAGCAGCGGGGACGAAGGTACTCCCAAGCCTGCAGCATGAGCAACCGGACAGGTAGCTGTATATACCCATAACACTCCCTCAGAATGGAAATCTTAAGATTATAGAATAAGAAAAGATTATTTTACAAGTAGACCTTTCTTTAGCTTTTCCTTTTCAGGTTAAAAACACTAACTCCTGGACATATTTGCATAGGATCATTTTTCATTAAAAAAACATGTGAACTGTTTTTGAAGTATTGCTCTTTCACCTTTTCCCTTGGTCTACCTCCCGTGGAAAACGGACAAGAACTGCTGCCATTATTCTAGTAACTGAAGACTCTTCTGGCTACGGTGCCAACATTACATGAGGTTTATGAAAAGCAGCCAAGCTCCCTGCTTGCCTGATGTCCGTCCTTCAGGGCAGAGGTCTCGCTGGGGCCCAGTTAAGACTCTTCTTCTCTGTTGCTGCACGGCCTCAGAGCCAAGAGTCTGCATTTTCACAGAGTTGCTTAAAAAAAAATAAGAAGAATGTGCAGCAAAGACTGTCTGATCCACAAAGCTGAAAATAGTCACTACCAAGCCCTGCACAAAGTGGCCAATCCCTCCTTAGTTCACTAGGACCCCAAACTGTTTTGCAAAAGTGTGCAGGCTCAGTGCATACCAAAAACTTCACATTAGCAGGTGATTTACAGAACCATAAAGTGATTTGTTTTCTAAAGGGATTCATCACAGACTTTATATAAATTAATTCTAGCTCTTCTGAGCAATTATTTTTAATAGAATTCCTTAGTCAATTTCATAATCATGCATCCTAAGTAAAATAAATATGCTTAATTTGTTCTGTTTTATAAAATAGTACCACTTACCTTATTATGATTTTTACAAAGAAATATACAAATGGACACAAAGGCAAAAAACATCACCTGTGAGCTCACCAGACATAGTTAACCACTGTTAACATCCACCTACGTTATTTTTTCTTTTCCAGACATATAACCATTTATTTTTTGAAAACGTGAATCATGTAGTCAGCCTGATATCATGCCTTCTCTTCTCTGCATGCAACTCTGGAAGGTGCCTATTGACATCTATTCCATAGAATGCCACGTCCGAGTCTGACCATCTTCCTGCTGGCTCTGACATTTTGGGTTGAAGTTAACTTGTCCCAGTATAAATGCTGCACTGGGCCCCTCCCACGTGAATCTGGATCCCCGTGGGCTCCTTGGCCAGGAGTGCAGGAAGTGATGGTGACTGTCCCTCCCCTCCACATCTTCCTTACACACTGTGGAGGATGGGTCCCTGGGTTAGAAGCTGGGGCTTCTCCTGCTTTGTCTCTAGGCCACGCCACTCTCTTGAGGCACAGCAACTCTCTCTGCACCCCCATGCCTCGTCTCCAGCCCCAGAGCTCCCCAGTCTGTGGACTCCGTGTTAGATGGTCTGATTGCCATGGCTACTTGTTGTCTTCCCTCATCTAACCCTCCTCCCACTTAGGTCCCCTCAGTAGTGGCTCCATCCCTCCACGAGGCTGCTTGTGGACCCAACCAGTGTCTCCCTCTTACTGCCGCCCCCACCCACCAGGTCCCTGCGTCTCTGCTTCCTAGATGTCTCCCCAAAACCCTCCACAGCCTCTTCCTGGTGCTACTGCCTCCTAACAGGGCTCTCCCCACCAGTCCGTGCCACGTGGAGCAGGTCCCCAAGCACCAACCTGCTGTGGCCCAAGCATGGCTCTTGGGATGAAGATCTTCATGGCGACCCCTCTGACCCCACCTGGTCTGACACTGCCACTCCCTCCTGCTCCATCCAGGGCCTCCTTCCAGCAGACACCTCTGCCAGTCTCAATGCTCCATTCTGTTCCTCCTGCGGCCAGTGATGTCCCGCTGCCAACTGACTTCCCTGCCACACTGCTGCTCTCTCCACAGCACCTGAGCCCACTTTTGGGATCCTTATTACATTTTGAATCTAAATTGCTGTGTGTTTTTTCCCTGTAATTTCTGTTCTGCTGCTAGCATGAAGCTCCAGTTGAGGCAAGATTCCCCCGAAGGCAGCAGGCACTCCGTGAACATTCACAGAACTGGTAACATCAGGTGGCGGGGCACAACCTTGTGGATTTTTCAGACATGCTATCAAAGAGCCTTCCAGAAAGTTTGTAGCGAGCAGTTTATAAACCCAGCAGCACAGTATGAGTGTTCCTTTGACCATGTGTGTCCTGACACTGTTACAGTTTTCAATCATTTCTAACTACTTGGCCAGAAAAACTGTCACCTCGTTGTTATTGAAACTGTATTCTTTGATTACCAATGAAGTTAGGTCATGTTTACTTTTTGAGAGCTCCTCATGTACTTTGTGATTTTTAAATTCATCAGGCTGCCTTGGTAGAACATTTTATTGGGATATTCTGAAAGCTTATTTAGGTCAGTTATCTTTCCACTTATAAAACAAGTCTAGTTAACCTCATCTCAAGATTTGGATAAGGAGACCCACTCCACAAGGTTGACGTTTAGTCACTGCCTTGGCACAGGGTAGGGGCTTCCTGCTCACAGGGACACTCTTGGCATGAGCCAGGGCACTGTAGAGATGCCAGGCCCTGGTCCTGCCATGGTGTTCCCAGTGCTGGTTTGCCATTAGATGAGAACCCTGCCCGGGAGTCTGGAGCTACGAGCAGGGTTCTGGTGGCGGCCAGGATAACTGGGGATGGCGGCTGCCTGGGGTCTTGAATTCTGTCGTGGAGGGCTCTGCCAGCACTGCAGCTCAGGGACCTGGCCCTGCACCCCTGCTGTCCACTTCTCCCTGTCTGACCTCTTCAGGCATCTGAGTCATGGCCCATGAAATCCCAGCAGCTTCTGAGGTTGAGACAACCTCTACTGAGGCCAGTGGCCCTGACTGCAGGCCAGGTCTCGAGAGGGCCATCTCTCCCTCCACACTGCCTCAATCGCTCCTGCAGGCACCTTGGGGCAAGGCCAGAGGTTATTTCCCTATATCACAACATTTCCAAAGTGATGCCAAGAAGGGACCAGAGGAGTCCTCACTTTATAGAGCAACTTGCAAGACTTGCTTCTTAGACAAGCATGACATACAGGAGCACAAGGCCCAGGATTTCCAGGGTGGCTCGTCTTTACTGGTGTCTTGTGCAACTGCTCAGGATACTTCTCCACACTCCTGCAGCGGGTGCACCCAGGTGCTCCCCAGTTCTTCCTAAAAGCCCTTTTATGTAATATATACCATCCACGAAGATCCAAAATAAACCAGGGATGCTTACACATTTGCATTTTCAAGATCTGCTAGGAAGTTCAGGCAAGTAGAAGGTGATGGCAGAAAACTTCTGGAAGAAAGAACATTTGTGCTGTTGAATTTTTGTCACTGCCAACCAACCTGAGGTATGACTCGATTAGGAAAAGAACAGCAGGTTCCTGGTGGAGCCCCCAGGGCAGAGTCCCTCTGCATATCACATCTGTGCATGTTGAGTGCTACACTCGGCCACCCATGTGGATGGTGCCAGATGGTCCCTCTTGGGCAGGTCCTGTTGTGCAGTTCACAGTAGAGGGTAGGTTTGGTGGCCCTGTGCTGAGGGTCTGCTCAGCCCTTTGACTTTTCTTTGCTGCACATTCCAGTGCCTGGGGATGACTTGGGGACACATTCATGAGTTCCCTCAGCTGGGGTGTCCCTCCAGCTAGCTGTCCTGGTTTCAGGTTTGGAAAAGATATCACCGGAGCCATCTCTTAAGTGCCATTTTGCTTTTATTGAGGAAAACATAGGAAATAAATAAATAAATCTCATGGTTTGCAACAGTCAAAATCTTTAAGGCATGTATGTGTTTAATTTTTTTTTTTTTTAGTTGGCAATGGACCTTTATTTATATGCAGTGCTGAGAATCGAACCCAGTGCCTTGCACGTGCAAGGCAAGCATTCTACCACTGAGCTACAACCCCAGCCCTGTGTATGTGCTTTAAATGGAATTTTCTCCATGGAGGTATGGCTCTGTCCAAATGAAAAAAAGAAGTATACCACATCAGGTATACTTAGGTTCCATCTCCAAAATACCTACACGTGTAGACAAGTGAAGATCAAGCCACGGTAGCTGCAGAAGTGAAGGAGAATTGCACGTTCTCAATAGGGAGACCACAGCTTGGGTGGGCAGAGGGATCCAAGGTGCTTTTCAACAAGGATGGCGATGAAAAGATTCAGGGTCATGTTGATGCTGTATTTCCTAGTTTCAGTCACTTATAGACACCTGGTTTGCCCAACACCATGGCTATGCAGTCAGGCCCCTTTCATGGGAAGCTGTGGTCCTGGGCTGGGTCAGAGTCGGGGGAGGGAAGGGGAGGACGGGCCCCAGACATCCCATATCCAGCTCAGTCCCTCACAGTGAGGGGGTGGCAGAGCATCTGCCTGTGGCATGGCCTGCATGCAGTTCATGTAATAAGGATGAGATGCAAGCCCTCCGCCAGTCACATCTTTATTACTCTAAATGCCACAGCGTAGGGAAGCTCAGAGTCAGGGCTGATGATTTCAGAATCAGTTTGGGAATTTTGCAAATAAATCTCTTCCTACTTATTCAAACTCCTGTGACTCACACATTTAAAATCCTACAAATGGCACTGACAGGAAAGAACGTGATCTTGTCCCTACCCTTTGAGCATGAGTCTGAACTGTTTCCTACTGAAAACCCATCCTCACCATGGCTTCCTTCTTATAGGACTTGTTTTGGGGGAACTTAATGCACACAGTTCATACAATGTGGTTTCACCCTCTGGAGCTCTGGAGTCTTCCTGGACATGTTCAACTCTCTCTTTGCTGACTCTTAGTGAGCTAGGTGGCCCTGGAGGAGGCGGAACACAGGCAGGCTGAGGAGGAAGGTGCCTTCAGTGCTTCGTCTCTGCAGGTGTGAGCTGCCCAAGGGCACAGGGCAGGAGGCTGAGACCGTCCTGACACCTTTGCTTGGTAAACATCTGTACGCAGCAGGGCCAGGGACACAGTGTGTGGCTGTGTGACTGCCCAGCTTTCAGTCCTGGCTCCGCCAGCTACTGTACCAGCTTTTTGACTTTGGCAAGTTACTTGACCTCACTGTCCTTGGCCTTCTCACTTGCAAATGGGGATGATATTGGTTTCCTTGTGGGATTTTTGAGAATTAAAAATGTTATTCCTAAACCCAGCAATGAACACCGCAGCGCTGCCCTTGTGGTATTCAGAGCATCTTTTACTCTAGCAGTCCTGACCACTGATGGTTGGAAAGCCCCACCGTGAGGGTGAGGTGTGACCAGATTCCATTCTAAATACAGTAGAATAGGATTTCACAATTTAAGAGTTTTATAATACTTTTTTCAGATAAGTGTATTTTTAAACGTATGAGTGGCCTAGGTCTTAATGAAAGGTGTACTTCTTACCATGAATCCAGTAGACCAGACCAGTGATTACTCAGCACCTTGACAGCTGAGTGCAGTGGGTCCTGGGAAGGTCACCTGACCCAGGGGATGGCAGGAATCAGAGGAGCTGCCCAGCAGGAAGTGACATTTATGTTGAGACTTTCTGGCTGAGTTAAAATTTGCCAATGGAAGTTGGAGGCGGTGGTGGGCAGCAGTTCCCTGAAGGGCACCAGGAGCTCTGTGGGGTTTTAGCGGAGCAAGGGAGAGGCAAGCAGATTTGCACTGTTAGAAAGGCCACTCTGGCGGCATGAGGAGAATGGGCAGGGCTCAGTGGATACTCAAGAGGGACCCTGTACCTGGAGATGGATGGAGAAGGTGTGGGAACAAGAGGGCTCTGGGACGACTCCCACTTGACCCATACCTCTAGAGTTCAACTTGCAAAGATTTCAGGGGGCAAATCTAAGTCTGGAAGCTCCAAGCCCTAAGTTGAGGAAATATTCCTGTAAACAGGAAGACAGGACCTTTCAATCACTTTGCAAATCATTTCTCCATCCTGCTGGACAGAGCTGCAAACTGCAGTGGGTCTAGAAGCTGGCAGGGCTTTCTGTTCCCAAGTGGGTGGGTTCTTGGCAGAAGACGGAAAGCTGGAAACAGAATGGAAAGTGGGCAAGCCAAGCACCTTGCATGAGGAGAAGAGAAAAGGGGAAATGGGGCACTTTCCCATCTGATCTGGAATATATGGTCAGATAATAATGTGAAAGTGCAGATAATTCAAAGACATTTATATTTGGCTTTGAAATACCATGCATTTTTGGCAGCTGAATTTACCTTGCCAAATGTTTTTCTTAGGCCTTATTTTGCATTTCCTGAACACAACACAGACCATCTGGGCGGCAGGGGAATAAGCGGGTGCCCAGGAGGGAAAGTGGGTGGGAGATGGGGAGGCCTAACGCATAAAAATGGCACTCTCCCTGTCACCCAGTCCACCAATGCCTACTGGCCTCCCTGTGTTCTGCCCTGGAGCAGGCACTTTTCCTGACCTAAGCCTCACCAGTCACAAGGTGCACTGAAGAACAGCTCTCTAGTTCCCATCTGTCCATCCTCATCTCTGATCATCCTCAGGGCCACCTCCATACCCAGGAGGCAGCTGGGGCTCCGCAGCAACCTTGAAATCAAACCATATTTGGAGTACAAAGGCAGGCTGTTTACAGATGTTGGCGTCAATTATATTTTAAGTCACAATCAGCTGCTTTTTACAGAAGAGCTGGCCAGACTAGAGGACTCCTTTTCCTGTTATTGACACCACTGCTGCTTTGAGACCAGCTACAAGGTCAGCTTGAATTCTCCTGCTAGGGCCTACCTAGGAGGAAGCAGTCCTGCTTCACAGAGATCAGAGTTCCCAGGAGGGCACAGAAGAATGGTCAGGGTGGCAGCCCCTCCCAGCTGAAGAATCCCAAGCATCCTCTGTCCCTCAACTGCAGTGTGCCTGGCCTGGGCAGAACTCACCGGAATAATTAGTAACAGGCCCAAATCTGGAAGTCCAGGGGCTGGCTTTCCCAATGTGTACTAGGGCTAAGTGCTCTTTGCATTATCACCACAGGGAGGAGGGCATTTCCTACTTTCCAGTTCTTGCAGGCAGACGGGTTCCTCCACAGGAAATTCTTAGCCCGTAAAAGGCATTCTGTGACCAGCTAAATCTTCCAACTGCTGGTACCTCTCACTCCATGAGACCTCCTCCTAGGGAGAGCTGCCAACCCCAGGCGGCCCGTGCATATTTGAAAAGCCCAGCACAGGTTTCTCGGATTCAATTTCCAGAGAAATTCAAGGAAGCAAAGCCATCGAATGTGGTGGGCTCACCTCACCGGGCACGGCCTCGCCCTTCCTTCGGGACTTCTTGCCAGGAGGTGGGATGGGGGGGGGTCTCTGGACGCCCCCAAACCCACCGCGGTCCTCACCACCATGACGCTTACCCTCTTACACTTACCCCTCACTTCCCACCGGCACGCCTCGCTGAGCCATCTCAGCGGCTGCGGGAGGGGACAGAGACGTGAGCCACAGCAACAGGTTCCACCGCAGCCTGGGCTCGGGAGGGGACGCGGCGGTGAGGCCCGGCGCTGGGCGGTGCGGGGACAGGAAGCGGGAAGAGGGTGGAGGGGACGCTGGTGCCCGGCCGGCGAGCACGCGTCACTCGTGTTCCGCGCGGGCCCGTGAATCCGCGTGCGTGGGGAGGGAGGGCCTCCCCAGGTCACTCGGGGACTTCCGCGTGGACTAGGCGGCGCCAGGAGGATTGAACCGGGTGGCAAGCGCCGCGAGGAGGCCCGGAGCGCGCGCAGGAGGCGCGAGTGTCGGAGGGTGGGCACACGGCACCCGCGGGCGCGGTCCTCACCAGCCGGAGGCCTGCGCCCCCAACGCCCGGGCCCGGGCTCCTCCGACCGCCCCAGGCCTCTGGCTCCAGCCGGCCGCGGAGGACGCGGGAGTCGACCGCGCGCCGGCGGCTCTGGGCATGCTCGGTGGCGGGACCCGGCGCAGCCGCCGCGACTGAGCCGCGCCCGGGCCGGCGCACCTTGGGGAGCCGGGGCCAAGCTGCCCGGCGCGGACAGAGCGCGCCGGTCCTGACCCTGCTCTAGTCGGAGGAGGGGCGGGCGGCGGCTCCCTTGCCGCCGCCCGCCGCTCCTTAGAGAGTGCAGCCGGCCCTGGGCGGCCCCGGCTGGCGGCGCCGCGCGGCGGGCGGGGAAGGGGCGGGGCGGGGCGGGGCGGGGCGGGGGTGGTCTCGCCGCCCGCGAGGTGCGAAATTAGTGGCCGCCTACCGCTCGGCGGCTCCCGCCCCCAGGGAATCAGAATTCGGTGGGAAGCGTCTGGGTCTCTGAGGATTCCCGGAGTGGGGTGCTGGGGCGCGCCCGGCGCAAAATGGTTAAAACAAAGTCCGCGCGCGCCCCGGGGGTCCTCGCCTGAAGCGTGCGCGCTGGCGGCCGGGCACCCCTTTGCGAATCTGCGGGTTAGTGAACCCCGGGAAGTCTGGTGTGCGAGGGAGGGGGGCGAAGGGGAAGCCTCGGGCCGGGCCGGCCCCTACCCCAGGCCTCCACGGGCTCCTCCGCCCGGGGCGCGGGGCGCCGGCGGCCGAACAGCTCGGCCCGGCGACTCACTCTCTCTGCCTCCTCCCCCAGGACTACCGAGAGGATGGGATGGATCTAGGCAGTGACGCCGGCAGCAGCAGCAGCAGCCGCTCCAGTTCTCAGTCCAACTCCACCAAAGTGACCCCTTGCTCGGAGTGCAAATCCTCGTCATCGCCGGGGGGCAGCCTGGACCTGGTATGTGCCCTGGAGGACTATGAAGCACCCTTCCCGGTCTACCAGAAGGTGATTGATGAGTGGGCGCCAGAGGAGGAAGAGGAGGACGAGCGAGAGTACCACCATGACCGCTGTCCGGCCCGGGAGCCAGGGGACCTGAGCGCCAGGACCCGCAGTGGCGGCGGCGGGGGCCGGAGCGCCACCACTGACACGCCACCCCCAATGCCCAACGGCAACCTCCGCCCCCAGGAACCCCAGGACCTCAGGCACAATGGCAATGTGGTGGTGGCCGGCCGGCCGAGCGGCCCCCGGGCCCTCCGGCGGGCGATCCAGAAGCCCCATCCGGCGGAGGGCCGGCCCAGCGCCAGGGGCTCGGTGGCAGGGGGGCCCTGTCTTCAGCCCCCGGACGGCGGGACGTTCATCCCCGAAGAGCCCCCGGTGCCCCCTATGGACTGGGAGGCGCTGGAGAAGCATCTGGCCGGGCTGCAGTTCCGGGAGCAGGAGGTGCGAAACCAGGGCCAGACGAGGACCAACTCCACCTCCGTAAGTTGGCCGGGTGCGTGCCCACGCGCGCACACACGCGTACACGCCCCGCACTCCCCTTCTCGCGCTCGCGCCCGCCCGCGCCCCATTCATCGCTCCGGAGGCGGGGGCGGGGCCGGGAGCCTGCTCTCTGCTCCCCTGGGGTACCGCTGTTCTGTCTGGGAGCTGTCTGGTTTGCAGGATGGGCGGAGAGGAGGGAGGGGCAGCCGGAGGGCAGCGGAAAGTCGGGCTAGTGGAACGGGCGACTCATTTTGATGGAATTACTTATGGAGAGGAGGCTGTGAGTCACTTGCCTGAAAATAAATCCGGGGAGGTTTTGGCACCCGAGCCAGTGCCTGCGGGGGATTTTTCAAGTCGTACTAGTTGAGGCTTTGTCGATCGCGGTGGGTCTCCCTCCGGGGCCACTACTGTCTTGCCCATGGCTGGGCTGCCCCTGTGCGCACGCAGTCTCCTGCCCACACCTTCTCGTTTAAGCCGAGGCGCCTGTGTTTGGATGGTTGACCGCCCTCCTCCAGACTTCTTCCTTTCTGAAACCCGAGCTATTGTTGTAGGGTTGGGGGGGACGGGGTGAACTGAACTGCCAGGATGAGGGAGGGGTTCTTGCCTTGGTCGTCTGACCCCGGCCCTCTCCAGTGAGTCCCGCCTTGTTTTGATAAAGGAACCACATCAGCTCCTTCCCGGAGGCTTCTGCCTCCATTCAGGAAAGCAGGCAGGGAGGGGGAGAACGCTGCCTCTTAAGTCCGCAAATTCCCACTCCTTGCAGCCTCTCCTTTGCCCCCAGAGGAGAGCAGTTAAATGACTTAAAAGCACCCTGAACGCATCTCCCTCATTTATCACTGTCGTGAGGTAAAGCAATTGCTGGCGTTTGAGATCACTAATGATGCCCCTAAATAGGGCTGAAGGGCACCGTTTAAATGAGCTGTTCTATGTATGGTGGCTGTGTGGCAGTGTGGGAAATGCTTGCCTGCAGGTGTGATTTCTCACTCCCGGGCCTTGGGGCTACTGGAAATTGGGTGCATGCTCCCCTGACCTTAGGGGTGAGCATGAAACTTTGTTTCTCAGAGAAATTGGCACAGTGTCTATTAGAGAGCCCTTGGCTGATAGAGCCCACTGGCTAGTGTCCCTGGAGAAACTGCCTATTAAGTTAACACACTGATTTTAATTCCAGCTGTTTTTAGAGTTTACCCTGGTTGGGAACAGACATGAAATCTTTCCATTACAGTCAATACTGTTTCTTGTACCTCGCAATGGAAACCATCCTTTTCCCTTAGTGTTGGAGGAACGTACCTCATTAAACTCCATGTATTTGAGCAATGACTTGAAGATAAGCAAAAGGTTCATTTATTTTCTCATGATACTTACATTTGGAAAATTTAATGATTGGGCCTACATGCAGAGTTAGGGTTTGGTGGTGACGATGAACTCCGCAACTGAAAAGTTAAGAGGCAGAACTGTGTTGAGCAGCATGTGTGTCCTGTGCTGTGGGTGGGTCCCAGCCACACTGCAGTCCACATGTGGCTCAAACTCCATTGTGGGGAGACAGAGATGCAGCCAGCCTCTAACACATAAGGACACTGCAAACAGCCCCTCCAAAAGCATGCTCCTGCCTTCTCTTGTTTTTGTGAACATTGTGAAAATTATTGAGCCATTTTGAAACCAAAGGTGCCTCCTCCCCTAGTAAACAATGTTTGTTTGGGTTCTTCCCAAGCTATTTCTCACCCCACCCCCCAGCTATCCTGAACATGTCCGTCTAGGCAATTCCTCCACGAGTCACACAAAGAAATGTGGACTTCACTGTTTTAAAGCAAGTATTTGTATAGAAATAAAGGAAATTAATATTAAAAAATGTCATGTTCAATTTGCATTTGAATAAAATTCCTAGACCTAGATACCTTTGAATGCTGTTTTTCAAACTTTAAGTTATCTGTGAAGTCACCTTAGCATTTCCGAAATATAGAATGTACATACCCTAGTGTGTGGGAAGTAGTCACAGGGAGCCTGGTGATTTTAAAACTTGTTTCGTTTGTATATACACTGGGCTACTATACTGTGGGCTGCTAAAACACTGGCTGCAGCCCTGTTCTGTACTGCCTAAGTGAGTGGGAGACTTTGAGAGCAAGAGGACAGGATTCTCGGACTAGCACAGTGGAAGCAGTGTGTCTCCAGGGGTTGGTAAAGGACATTTTCCCATAGTGTGTGGGGGCTTCGATGCATCCTACCAGGAGGGGGTGGATCCAGAGTGAAATGAAAAGGAGGCAGTGGGTTCTCTTCACCTGGAAGCTTATACCCTGCTGGGGCTCCCGTGTTACCTTTGCCTCTGCGGGGACTCAAGTACCCAGCTCCTCTGATTAGCTCAGACTCAGCTCTCACTTGCTCTGGAGGCCTCTGACCACCAAACAAAGCAAAGCAATAGGCCCCATCCCAGCTGCACCCTGGCCCCACCCCTGACTCCCTCCGGCCCCACCCCTGCCCGCCTCCTCCTGCCTGCCCCCACTCCTACTCCACCCCAGCCCCACACCTGTCCTCCTGCCTTGTCCCAGCCAGGCCCATACTGCGCCACAGCTCCACCCCTGCCCCGCCCTGGCCCCGCCCCAGCCCCACCCAGGCCCCACCCCTAAGAAAGGGGTTTGTCCTCTCTAGGGCCTGACTCAGGAGTAGTGCCCCCCCCCCTTTTTTTTTTTTTTGCAGTGCTGGAGATTGAACCCAGCGCCTTGTGCTTGCAAGGCAAGCACTGTACCCCTGAGCTACATCCCCAGCCCTGGCTCCCATCTTTTAATCCTTGAAAAAAAAAAAGGAAGCAGTGCCCCCTTTCCTGGCATATCTTAAAGGATTTTCTGAAGATGCTTTCCCTCCTTGACATCCTTGCTACTAAGGACAGAAGGAAACTACCCAACCTCACTACCTGGATTCTCTTCTCACCCAGGGCTCCTCCCTCCTCTCAGCTGCTGATGCGCCTCAGGAAGACTGAGGTCTGGGAACTGTGCTGACCATCAGCTATCTTTGTACCAGGGAAGACATAGGGGCAAATTCTAAACATGCCATGTTTAGGGGGGACTTTGCCGACCTTTGCTTTGTGATGGGTTCAGTCAGCCCACCCTCCCTGGGCACCTCCCTGGGCACCTCCCTGGTGCCCAGGGAGGGCGCAAGCCCCGTGCTGCTGGGCACTCTGGAGAGGGAGTGCTGGACAGTCCTGAGAAGCCCTGAAGGACACACACTGGTCCCCAGGACTCTGCTGTGACAGGGCTGTGGTTTCCAGCCACCATTCTGGCAGCCCTGTCCATGGCGTGTCGCCTGTGCCTATAGGTGCTCCACACCTGGGGCTGCTCCCAGAGGTGCCTGCCCTGGCCATCCCTGTGGGCCCTTCACCTGTCCTGCCCCTGATCCTCCTGTGTGTGAGCACTTGGTAAACTCAAGGCCACAAAGAGGGGAGAGCCATTCCTGGTGGTGGTCCTTTAAGGTCACATAGGATGCCTGCTCCAACTCTCCTGAGCTGGCAGGACCATCCTGAGGGAGACCAGGAGCTTCTCCAGGAAGAGGGTGAGCCCCAAGCAGCCAATTGCTGTCCTCTGTTGCGTTCCCCGGGACCTCAGTTCATGCCTACTTGAGGCTTCCCCTTTCTGATGGGTCCCCGCACCTTCACAGCCCCAGTGTCCTCCTTTTTCTGGATGATGTGATCACACCTCTTTTCTCCCTGGTTTTCACGAAGGTTCCCTCCTCCAGGGAGTATGGTCCTCCAAGTTTAGCCTGTACTGTCTGTCTCTGGAAATGCTGCCCCTTTTCTTTTCCTTTAGCTCTTTTCTTTAAAAATAGCTTCATGGGGGTATAATTGATATACAGTGAACGACTCATATTTCAAATGTACCATCTGATGAATTTTGACATGTGAGTCACATGTATGACATATGGATGGGTTCTGACACACTGTGAAACCATCACCAAAATCAAGATAGTGCTTATGTCTCTCTCCCCCAGAGTATCCTTTGTGCCCCTTGGTGGTAGCTTCCCTAGGCAACCCAGATCTGCCTGCTATACTGCAGCTCAGTCTACATTTTCTACGTGAGTGGAGTCACGCAGTAAGTACTCATCTTGTCATCAAAGTGCTTGCAACAGGACTGTTTTGACATTCACCGAGCTGTTGTGCCAGTCAACAGCTTGTTCCTTTCCATTGCCCAAGTGTTCCATTTTATGGATCTGCCACATTCACCTGCTGATGGGCACTTTGGCTATTTCTGGTTTTTGGCTGTCACACACACAAGTGCTGTGAGCAGTCATGTGCAAACCTTGGTGCACACTTTCAGTTTTCTTGAGTAAAGACCTACAAGTGGAATGGCCACATCATGCATTCAACTTTGTAAAAAGCTGCCTGCCTTCCAGAGAAGTGCCCTGGGTGTGGCCATCACAACGGGCCATCGCCATGATTCACAGCGCGAACCTGAACCCTGTCTACCCCGATGCATCCTCGGCTTCCCAGGATCAGCTCTATTCAGGTTCCCCTGGGGCTGCTCCCCTCCCCTCTCTTAAAAGACCAAAAGCAATGGAGTGATACATTACATCCACCCAAGTCATTACGCCATTGCTCCAAAAAGAGAGTCATTTTTAAACTAGAAGAGAGTTCTAGTGGTAGACCCAACACATTGAAGTGCAGTTTTATTATTTTTTAGTGCCCATGACAAGTGCACTTTACTCATTCAATGAGAAAATCAGAATAATTTTAATTGACATGCTAATTGAAAACAAATTCGCCTGATGAAGTTATTTCAAAGTACTTGAAAATAATGTCTTTTTTTTGTTTTATACTATTAGCTAGTCACCAACTTAAATTACCTACATTTCTTCCTAGGATAATGCTAATTACAGATTGTTTTCAATGTTTTATTCTGTAAGAATTACAGCCAAGCTCCTCCTTCCCATCAGTGATGCTACTGAAGTCTCTTGTGTGGTTGAGTGGTTTTTTCCTTAGTTACTTGGCTATTTAGATTACATAAATTCTTGTTTTTATAGGCTGAATTAAGATGTCTTTATTACTCCTACAAAGTGTAGTAAGTTTTGTGGATTTAATAAATTACCTGCTCTGCAGCTTGCAGCTCTGAAAACACATGGATGGTGTGCAGGGTCGGCTCCTGTCAGCGCCGGCGGTGGACGGTAATGCTGGAGTCATTGTTTTGCTATAACTAGAAATTACCAGTACTCTGTACTTTGCCTTTTTATCTTGAAATGTCTAGCGCCAAAATGGAAAGTGATTTGTCTGCTTTTCTAATATTTGTTGATCTTTGTTTAAGAGCTGCAAGGTTTGCTCCGTGTATCAGCATGTACTCAAGACTTCAAAGAAAATGGTTGGGTTGGGAAAAAATTAGGTCACAAGAGCTGGGGTGAAGGTTAGTGGTGGAACACTTGCCAGCATGTTCAGAACTCAAGGCCCCGGGTTCCATCCCCAACATCGCAAAAGAGAAAAAAAAACGTAGGTTGAAGGCCAACCACAAAATCAACTCCTAAAGCTTCGTAAGTGTGTATGCGCGCTCCATGGCCGTGTGTGCGCACGTTAGCTGTCATTGCATAGTATCATAGATTTGATTTGTTGTAGTTGGTTTGCACAGAGTGGGCCTCTTTAGCACCCTGAGGGAAAATTTTAGGATGCACATCTGAAAATGCAGTGCAGGAGTCCTAGCCCCATGCTCCTGGAACTCTTGAAGGTCTCACCCTGCCTTGTCCCCTCCCTCCATTCCCTCCTGGGTGAGTCCTGCAGAGCTCTTCCAACTCCAGGTCCTGCTGGCATTCCTTACTCCTGGTAGGAAGCCCCAGTGGACCCCCTGCAGGTTCCAGGCCCAGCTGCTGTCCACAAACTCCCTTTGGACTTCCCCAGGGCCATCTCTTCTTGGCTCAGGACCTGCTTCCCTCCAGGAAAGCCTGGCCTCTTGGGGGCTAAGGATCCCTCTCCTGGGGAAGCCTGGCCTCCTCTGGGCTCAGGACTTCCCTCCTGGGCAAACCTGGCCTCCCCTGGGCTCAGGACCTCCGCCTGGGGAAGTTGGCCTGGTCTTCTAACCTCTGAGCAGCGCTGTCCCCTGAGCGTCTTATTTTATACTTGCATTTTTGTTTTCGGATTGGTATTCATGTCATCCTGAAAATTGGGCAAAGGGATTCCAGTTCCCATTTTAGAGAGGGGGAAACTGAAGCCCAGCAAGGTTGGGGCACCTGCCTGCAGTCCCTCTCTGGGAAAGTCAGGTCAGACCTGTCTGGATTACCCTGGCCCTGGGATTCCCAGTGATATGAGGACCACTCATCGTCCTGTGTTGGTTCCTCCTTGGAGATGTCTGTCCTCTGTGCAGCTGCTCTGTCCCCCTCCCTCCCTGACATGCTGCCGGCTCCCTCCCTCCCATCCTCTGATCCTCCAAGAGCAGACATCTGAGGAATGCATGTTATCTAGTGGTTCTTCAGTTTACTCAAACCTGCTGTGCTGTGACCTTTCTTATTAGTGCTAACAGTGCCAGTTCCAGGTCCTTTCTTAAAAGCTTATCCAAATTCTGTGGTCTGATATTTGCATATTAAAATAGAAGTTCATTTGTGGAACTTTGGCCTGAAGGCTTGAGTGGTTTTGTCTCCTTACTTTTTGAAAGTCAGTCTGTGTGTTTTAACAAAAGGGGCTTTTGCAGGTACTTAACCCTGCTGCCTGGTGCTTGGGAGCTCTTAGGACAGATGGCACTCCCTCTTGTCCCCTGGGTGTCTTTTCTGCAGAAAGCCAAGAGTTGGTTGTGAAGTTGACCATTGTCAATGGAAAATAAAAGGGATGTTAGAGGTGAAAGAATCCGAGAAGTGTCCTCAGACCTCATCATTTTCAAGGGAGGAGACTAAGGTCCGTGGGACTCGCTGTCCTCACCTGCTGGGACCTCAGGTCATCCCGTGCCACCATCTCCTAAGGCCAGCTTCTTGAGGCCTCTGCCCCACTCAGCTGGTGCTTCCAGAGTTAATTTGGAGGACAGGCAGAAACCCATCATTGAAGATCTTCCAGAACTGAAGCAGACTCTACCTCTCATCGCTGGGTATTTCTCGCTTCTCCCGTTACCCCCATGTTGCCAGAGCAGCTATGAAATGGCTTTCTTCAGGCCACGCTCATGGCTCTGTGTTTCTGCTGAGCCAGGCCAGGTAGAGATCCATCCTGGCCTGACTGATCCCCCCATGCTCCTGCCAGCTGGCGACAGCTTTGCCTCCTTCCCACACTGCCTCTGGGGATGCACAGCCCTCACCTGGTGGAGGCTGGAAGCTTTGCAGGGAGCCACCTGAGTTCTGGAAGGCTGAGCAGGTGGTGTTAGGGCATGGGGTCACCTTCCACGCATGCTTCCATTCACCTGCCTGTCTTGGGACCTTCAGGGCAGGGGCTGGTGTGCCTGCGTTCAGAAGTCTGGGAGAGGAACAGCTTCAAGTGGACACAAATTTTGTTCTGTCTAGACAGTTTTGAGTGGGTATTTTGTTATAAGCTTAAAAAAAAAAAGGAAGAAGGAAACCAAGAAAAGGTTAGAAAAATACATTTTTGGGTTTAGGAGAAGCCCAGGAAATAGTCAGAACTGGGATTCGTGGCTTGGTTAGAATGGGCAAGAGGAGCGAGGAGACCGAGGCCGTCAGCGCTTGTGCTCCCTGCTGACGCCGAGTCCTTCTCCACCTGTCGGCCCACGTCACAGCATTCTCCAGGACCCAGGTTTGGGGAGGTGGTGACAATCCCTGTCCTGCCATGGCCAAGCTGCCCTTCCCAGTTGCAGGAGCTCGCTGGTCCACCTGAGCCCTGCTGGCTTGTTTGGGGTTTGCCTCCTGCTTCCCTTTTGAGAATCGTCGCTATTTCCTTATATCTAGTTAACTACTAATGTCGCACTTGCCCATCACCGAGCTTTGTCATCTGCCTTGACAGTTTCTGAAGGTACTTGGAAGCCTACTTTTTAGTTGCCGCCGACAGAGGTTTTATTAAAGCATGACTTGGTGGAGCTGAAGAGGAGCGGGCTTCCTGCTGTTGCTTCTCTAGGCCACACTGGCCAGCAGTTGCATGCCTATCTATACATTGTATTGATACCCCCGCATCGCCACCCAGACATTGTTTATTTGCAGTTAAATGACCTTTTTAGTCATTGTCATCAGCAGTGCCACGTTCATTCCTTTCTTCCACTTCTCATGTCTCTTCATACTGTTTAAGGTTCCTGATTGTGGCTGTCAGTCTTCTTCCTTGGGACACTAGCATGGAATACATGGATCAAGGGAAGCAGCACATTGGTTAGCAGATGATTTTTGCCAATTCATCTGTTCAATCCGGTCCTATTGCCCATGTCCTAATAGAGATGATTGATCCCTTCAAAACTCTTCCTTGTAGAAATAAATACCTTAGTTTTTCACAGAATTGTTTTTTACAGAACACTACAGAAATCTTCTATCAACAAAGCGTCAGGTTAGGCTTTTCTAGGCACAGAGGAGAAGTTCCACTCAGCTGGGAGGATGGGGCTGATTTCCAGGATGCTGAGGGAGGTGGAGACCCAAGCACCATCTGCACAGCCAACTGGCCTCTGCTCAGGACTGCCCAGCAGCGCCTCCCAGGCACCCAGCAGCCCCGGGGCCATGTTGCCCTCTGCTCGCATGCCCATTGCTTCTTCCTCCAGGATCCTGCTGTGGTTCTCAGCCTGACAATTTCCCTTTTCACCCTGTGCAGGTGTTATGCTTTAGATATGAGGTGTCTTCCAAAAGCTCAAGTGTGAGACAATGCAAGAAGGGTCAGAGGTGATAGGAGTGGGTTCTGAGAGCCTTAACCCAGACAAGGCATTAATCCTCGGGTAGGGGTGACCTGGGAGATAACTGCAGGCAGGAAGGGAGTGGCTGGAGGAGGTGGGTCCCTGGGGACGTGCCTTTGGGGTTTATATTTTATCCTTGTTGAGCCGAACATCATTCCTGGAACCACGGTCCCAGCTTCTTTCCTCCGCTGCATTCTTCCCCCATGATGTTCTCTCTCCCCTCTGGCCCAGAGCAATAGTGTTGGCCATCTATGGACTGAGACCTCTGAAACTGTAAGCCTCAGATAAACTTTTCCTCCTCTAATTGTTCTTGTCAGGTTTTTTGGTCACAGCAACCAAAAAGCTGACTAAAACAGCAGGTTAGCCCTCTGAGCAGAGAACCAACTAAAATCCTTAGAAAGTGGCTTATCTGATCTCTGGTGGCTGGGACCCCTGCCTGGCCCTCCCTTGCTTCTTGGAGATAAGAGAGGATAGGTCTTCCCCTGGCCAGCAGCTGTGGCCAGGACCCCTTGCTCACAGTTGGGGGACAGGTATTCCCAGGTAAGATGACAGGTGGGTGCTGGCCACAGCTGTGCTAAGGTGACTGATTCTGCTTCCTTTGTGGGTCTCCATCTACAGAGGGAACTTGGCCTCTGAAGCAGTTCAGAGGGAAGGAGGTAGTTTCCTTATAGTTCCTGAGATTCCCCCCGGGTTGAGGTTGTTGCTTTTGAAGTTCAAGTGTTGAAAAGTAGAAGCAGAAGCAGAAAAGCTGCTGGGTTGTGAAATGCTGGGCATTTTCAATGTCAAGTCCAGCAACACAATAGCCTTTATCCCTTTTCCCACCCAGAGAGAGAGAGAAAAAGAAAGGAGGGGGAGGGGAGAGGGAGAGGGAGATTGATAACGAGAGAGAGAGAGGAGAGAGGAGAGAGGAGAGAGGAGAGAGGAGAGAGGAGAGAGGAAGTGTTGAACTTATTTTCAAAATAAGAAAGAAAGGCCTCTGAACTTCTGGAACACTGCAGTATCTTGTTAGAAGGGAACCTGATGGCCAATCTTCAGTCTTCTAAAAATAACATGTTTTCAAATAGTTTCAAAACCAATTTAGTCCCCTGTGTTTCTCTTCATTGCTCCAGTAGCTAAAAATTATCCTACTTATGAAAATTGCAGGTAGGCTTGTTCTTTGTGCCGTCTTATGTAATTGTTGGTCCATTTTGACCCAGTCCGACATTACTATGAACAGCTCCATCTTGAGTGCTCTGTTATTTTTGTTTCTACTCTAAAATCGGTCCTGTGAGGAGTAAAGAGCAGACCCCTGGGTTTATTTTTGAACACTTGAGTTACGTAATGGTGATCTGTTCAGTTGTTCTCCTGCCTGCAGTGGCCTGTGGTCTGACCCAAAAAGCCTTCTCACTGAAGCCTCCTTGAGCAACTATAGGCATAGTGACTTCAGGGCTCTGGAGCCCGCCCTCCTGTGCAGGGGAGTCAATGTCAGGAGTGTTTTCTTGTTATCATGCAGACGCTCCCCACCAAGCAGATGTGCAGGTGTGTTGTACCAACACATCTGCAAACCCTGCAGAAGTCCCAGTGTTCTGGAAGGGACTGCAGGTAGGGGCACAAGCTCAGGGCTTCTGGGGCCAGGATGTACAGGTGAGCCCCCCAGGTCGGGTGGGACTTGTGAGCTGGCCAGCATGTCAGGGGCAGAGGGTCCACTGCTATCCCCTGCAGGCCGACTCTGCCAAGCTAGAACTTGGTCCCTGTGTCCTGAGATGTCATGAGAAGCCCAGGCCCAGCTTTAAGTATCTTGACTATTAAATACTGGCAAGTAGCTTCACACATGTGTGCCCGGGGCCTGAAAAACAGGCGTGCGGTTCAAAACTTGGCTTCACCCAGTACCCCCTTCACAGATGAGAAGGCAGACCCCAGAGGTGGGTGACTCACCAGAAGCAGGGCGAGGCCGGCAAGGTGAGGCCTTTTGCTGAGAGGCCCGGTGAGCTTCTAGAAGTGCAGGTCCAGGGAGGAAGACCCAGGTAGGAGCGCAGTTCTTGTTTCCTGACACCGGAGTTAACTCCCCGCTTTCAGTGGTTCAGCTAATTAGACGGAATGACACCAAGAGGAAACAAAACCAAGAGATGCTGCCCCTCTTGCTCTGCACCATTTAATTTCAGTAGCACCGCAATACTTAGCATCACTTTCCTTGTTCATCTAAAAAGCTGTTCAGAATTGACTTGTTTGGATTCAAGGAAATGATCCTGGTTTCCTTTTCATTATTTGTGAGCAGGGGAAGGGAAGAAGTCTCTAGATCAGCCTGTGCTCAGCAGATCCTCACCTGCAGGGCACTTTGCTCACAGCCTCAGTTCTCTGCTGGCAGCAAGCTTCTCTGGGACTGTAATGAGCCTCGTCGAGGTTACTTGTCCACAGAGCCTCATGAGCCTCCACCCTGCTGAATCTTCTGGAAGTCTGCTTGGTGTGGCCCTTGCTGTTTAGGATTTGTATTAGCTTAGATCCCCTACCCAGAGGCTGTGACTTGAAGTGGGTGGAAGGCCCCTGGGTTCTTGCAATGCACCTCCCCACAAAACCCTTCCATGCCTGGGTCTGCATGAGGGGTGCTGGCTAGCTTTGCAAGGCATGAGGACCACCTCTGCCCGCCACCCAGGGGGTTCTGCAGGACTCTGGAGAGGGCACAGCCAGTGGAGGACTAAGGGTCCGAATGGGAGGAAAGGCCTGAAATTCTGCTGCGGGCCACAGGGGCTCCCTGGGCAGCTCTGACCCTGCCCGCTCTGGCCTTCCATGGGCTGTGGACAGCCACAGGTGGTCACTGCTCTGCGGCTCACCAGCATGCAGGTCTTTTGTTTGTTTTTAACTGGGGAACAGGTTTCCAACTGGGAAACTCCTTCAAAACCAAGTTTCTGGTGGGACTTTGAGGCTGTGTGTGGGTGAGTCTGGCAGAGGACCAATTACAGGTGACCGAGGAGGCTGTGGACAGATGCCACTCACGTGTGCAAGCATGTGCAAGAGCAGGGTCAGTGAGGAATGTGCGTGGGAGGTTTTGCTGGCTGGAAGTGGTGAAGACAGGTTTGAGACTCTTGCAGAGGGGAGAGAGGGAGGGAAATCGGCCTGTGGGGTTGTTCAACATTTATTGACAGATGGAATGATCAGAATTTTAAATCCAGACCACAAACGGGCAGCAGGCATAGTTTGTCACCCATAAAAGTCTTTCCCTGTGACTCGGTGACTTCTCATGAGCGGCTTCCTGGTTACTCATCCTGACTTTGCTGACAGGATGGTGCATTCCCCCCCAGCTTGTTACAGTTCTTCCTCTGACTTCCTGAGCCGTGCGTCAGATCGTCACAGCACTAACCCAGCATTGCTCTCAGCAAAACCAAGTGTTTTCTAGGCCAAAAGCTTTTTCGAAGCTCAGTGGACACTGCTCGAGCCAGGACAGGTTGCATCATGGCCTCTGCGTTTCTGGGCTCTTCCTCTACTGGGTGCTTATGGATTTGGTGCCAGAGGAGCCTCCCTTCCCAGTCTAATGGCTTCAGAGTCCCTTTTGGGGATGGCCTCTTCCTGGAGTGTGTTTTGGGTGGAAGGAGATTACAGATGCTGCCTGGTGCCCTGGAGCCACTGTGGGGTGGAAGGGCTCCCGAATTCTAGGTCTGGAGCCGGGGCTGCAATGTCCTCGGGCAGCCAGAGGCCCTGGTGGTGGCCGCTGCCGGACCAGTGCCAGCAGGACCCTGGCTCCGGCTCTCCTCCTGCCTCCTCTTGGTGCTACTTGTTTCTGAGGTGCTAACCCCCTCTTGTCCTAAACTCAACTGGTAAGGGCAGTTAAGTGGCCCTTGACAAAGGACCTAGTCAGCCACAAGAGCCCAGCACACTGAGTGAAAGCCGACCCCAGTCATCCAACACTGGGGCCACATTGCATGGCTGTGGCCCCCAGGTACAGGTGAGGAAATGGCCTCCAGGTGAAGGAGGTGTGGAGGGTGTCCTCAATAGGACATGCCTTATTGGCACCCTGCACAGGGACCTCAGGGCTCACCTGCCCCACACTGCTCATCCACACCCCCTTGCCCAGGATCCCAGATGCCCACTATGGTAAGGGGACCGTGACCTTGGGAAGGTTTGAAGACACCTGGACCGCCTGGGGGTTCATCCTGAGGCTTTGTTGGTACTGTCAGTTCGGCAGAGCCAGGACTCAGGTGGCTCTCTGAAGGTGCAGCCAGGGCTCTGGTTACAGGCCAGCTGAGTCCTGTCCATGTGACTGGGACTTTAAGGAAGTGGCTTTCACATGGCTCTAGAACAGGCACCTCTTCCTGTGATTTTTGGGATGAGGATCATTATGGTCAACATCAATCTCTCTCTCTCTCTTTTTTTTTTGGTACCAGGAATTGAATCCAGGGGTGCTTAACCACTGAGCCACATCCCCAGCCCTTTTTATTTTTATTTCATTTTGAGACAGGGTCTTATTAAGTTCTTAGGGCCTCACTAAGTTGCTGAGGTCAGCTTCGAACTTGCCGTCCTCCTGCCTCATCTTCCCGATCTGCTGGGATTTACAGGCATGTGCCCACCACGCCTGGCAACGTCGCACTTCTAATCTGGATTAAAGGCTGTTTTCTAGCCATTCCTCATTTTGCAGAACCGTGTTTTGTGCATGTGTGTTCTAAATGTGGCAGGGCTCTAACTTTCGAAGGGATAAACGTTATGAATCCGTTTTGGAACAAGAGTTTTGCTTTAAAATAGTTTGTGTGAAGCTTTTCAGCAAAGCGTAATTCACAAAATGACGTCTGCCAGGAATTTCCTTAATGTGCACCATTATTTTTCTTCATAGCCGTATTCTGTAAAAATACCCTGAATGCCTGTCACGAGGTGCGTGTGGGGACCGAGGGGCAGAAACTCACCCTGCACTGCCCCCAGGGAGGTGCAGGCAGGAGTGAAGCTGGTGTGAGTCACAGGAGCGTGCAGATGCCAGAGGGGGTGACCCTCTGCGAGCAGAGAAGGGACATGCGCTGACCTCAGGAGGAGCCGTGGTCGCCCCTTGCCCGGGTTGTCTCTGTGGCACAGCCAGGTCGACCTCCCCACCCTTCCCTCCAAGCCTGGGAAACACTGGTAGAGGCTGTCACCCAGCCAGCATGTGTGACAGACCCACAGCAGTGTCAAGCAGCAACACAGGCGTGCTCTTACCCTGAGGGCTACTGTGCAGGGAGCTGGCCCTTTTCACTGACTGTCCCCATGGTCACAGAGGGCAGGGGATACTGTCGACGTCACTTTACAGACCAGGAAACCGGGTTCAGGGACTGTCCTCTGCACCGAGTCTGGGAGCTTGGGCTCTTGGCCTTCATCGTGCATAGCTGCTCTTCTCTGCTAATCGCCACATCCGGAATTGCTCCTCTCTTGATGTTACCCTCTTCTGCCCATGCGCTGCTAGCTGAGAATTTGTCATCAATGGAGATTTACTCTTTATTGGCTCAAAATTCCTTTAAACCTAAGTGCATGACTGGACACCCTTCCTTTGCTTGGGGGTCCCCACCACCACCTCTATGCCAGGTTCTAACATCTGTCTGGTCCTTAGGTGTCTGTCAGTCCTTGCTCTCTGTTGGCTTGAAGGGATAACAATGAGTGCAGGGGGATAGCAGTGCATCAGAGTGGTCCTGAGGTCCCTCTGTCTTGACACCCAGCCAGAACTGGCTTCTTTGGGTGCCTTGACTTTATGTAGGTTGGGACTGAGGATCCGGGCTTACAGCAGCCTGGGTGGGTGGGCAGTCCAGGGAGCCCTGGTCACCTGGTGGCAACAGGCCTGAAGAGCCCTGCTTCCAGAAGTCTGGAAACCACACTCCACAACAGCTTCAGGGACTGCGAGGGGGGGCCAGCTGGGACGAGGCCAGGACTCAGGCTGCAGGAGAGGCCGGCCTCTGTGGTTCCTTGTTCAGTTCACGACGGTCCTGAACTCACTGCGCTGTGCTGGAGCCTTGGGAGATGGCTCACGATCATCTCTGCCCACATGGTGCTGACTCTGGTGGGGGAGGCAGCTGAGTAGGTGTTGTGAAGGAGGCCTCAGGGCACCGCAGGGGCAGCGCTGAAGGGAGACCCCTGAATGGAGACCCCAGGAGCTTCTGGGAGCCAGCTGAGAAGGGTGCAAGAGGACCCAGGGCAGAGGGGTTGCAAAAGTTTGTGGACCCTGAAGCCAGGAGGACCTTGAGCAGGCTCACTCACTCCCAGCAAACACACCTGGAGATCAGGGTCTCTTCCTCACAGGTGGAGCTTCCCGTGTCCCCAACCTTGCAACTTTCCTGTGGTCCACTGGATAGCCTTTTATGCTTCAGGCAGTTCTTGACAGTCCCTTTTCTTGTGCCCAGGAAAGTGGGCTGAACTTTTATGGAATCAAGTGGGAAGAAGCTGTGGAGAATTAACGGTAAACTTCTCAGGCTCTGGGAACTTCTGGAGGATTTTGTTTGAAAGAACTTGGCCTATTCCTGAATCTTTTTTCTGGGTCTTTCTTCAGATGCAGTGAGCTGGGAACATGTTAAAACAGGTCCAGTGTCTTCCTCACCTGGTATTGGTGAGCTCCTGCCGCTCTGGCCCAGTCACCCTGGGATGAGGCAGAGGTGAGGATGTGCCAGGTGCCCACAGAGGAGCCTGAGGTTGGGCATCCTGAAGCAGCCACCACAGCACCCCTCGTCCTGGGCCTCTGGAGCCCCCAGGCTGTGCAGGCAGGCTGCGGGGGTGGGGGAGCCCGAGGGCCCCATGTCAGCATCTAGGAGTGGAGGATAATCCCGATAGGAGCTCTCTGCCAGCGGAAGCACATGGCATTCGTCAGGACTCCTGTACCAACCAGGGCCTCCCAGGAGCCTCGCCCTTGCCTTTGACCTATGGCTTCCGTTCTCTGAGTTGCCCTGCAACATGGGTGGAAGAGTGAACGGCTTCATAGCTTCATGTTGGGCCTGAGAAAATTACATCAAATTTCTGTCAAAAATAAAATTGGGGAAGTTTTAATATTAAGTTAAAGTAAAACCAGTCTGGATTTTCCTCCCTGGTAGGCTGCTTTGCTTTTGTAACCTAGAAACCGAACCAGGGCCAGAGGTAGGAATGGGACAGACATCTTTCTTCATGAATAAATAAATAAGCAAACGAATAAGCATAAAGTGGTTGCAGGGCAGACCCAAAGTTCTTTACACTTTTAAAAATCCTCTTATGTGTTATTCTTATTTTTATCCCTAGTAAGGACAGCGCAGGTGGAGCCTCTCAGTGCGACAGCTTTTCTCCAAAGCATAGCTGTGCGTCCGTGAGGGAGCCGGGGCTCCGTCCTGAGCCTGTCATCAGGAGAGGGAGCTTGTCCTTGCACGGTGATTAAATATTGACTAAGGGCCAGCAGTTGACAGGCCTCGCCCTGCAAATGTGGGTGTGGGAGGCTGGGTGTCACCGCAGAGCCTGCCGCAGGGCCAGGCTTCTCCTTGGGTCCTTGTGAGTTATGGGGCAGGTGTCAAATCCAAGCGCTGCAGCGAAGAGTGCAATTTGGCGTAATTTGAAACAAGTGCTTCCTTAGACAGCACCCGACACTGTCGAGGGGAAAACACATTTTCCTAATCAGTCTGCATAGAGAGCGTCAGTCAGCGAGCTCAGGAGGCCCGGGTGCCGCTGATCGGCTGTTTGCAGAAACAAGAGGACTGCCCGTGCCGGGCACTGCACCTCACAGAGGACCATTGTGTGCTGAATGTGAAACAGGGCAGTTGACCTCACAGGGGCACTTCTGGGACGGGGCTGGCCAGTCTCCGCACATCTTCCCTCTGTTTTTGCTGAATGCATTTTTGGTTTTGCTGCTGTTGTGAACAACGACCATTTAACAGGCACCGTTAGTTATCACCTCCATGGGGACGTCAGATGCTTTGCTTATTTTTTTAAAGAAAATCATTTCATTTCTTGTTTTCTTGTTAATGAGGTTGCTTATAATATGGAATTATTTTTATTCCATGACTTTTATACCCAGCAGCAAATACCCGGAAGTCTGGCTCAGCAATGGTTCCCTCGTGTTGTGTTTACCGAGGAGCAAGCCTGTCCGTTCCGTGTTGTTCGAATGACCTATGCCTGCTCCCCTTTTCAGCAAGTGTGGAGACCTCAGAACCCGCCCCTCACTCCAGCACCGTTTTGCAGACATTTCCCAACCTGGGGACTGTCAGCAGCCCCAGTGTGACTTGTCACCTGAGCAGTACCACCTTCATGGTGAAGTTCAAGGACACTTTTTAAGGTTATTGTGTTCCTCAAGTGATTCAGATTCAGCAGAAGTGGATTCACACAGACATAAGCAGCTGATGATTCCTATCACAGGTACATCTGTTCAAAAATATGATTTTTCTTAAATATCTGTGGCTCCGTTCTCCCTTGAAATGTGCTGATCGGCACCCTTGGTGCTGCTGAAATGTGAAAGAGAAGGAATGGCTGTAAGTACCTTAAGCTCCTTGCTTCTCGCCCGAAGCACAGACATGCATCTCAGAGCAGTCAGGGAGTCGAAGTGCGTGAGCTCACGTGCATGCACCTGGGAGTGTGTGCAGTACACACACGTATGTGCATGTGTGTGTGAGTGCATGTGCGTGCAGTGGGGCTTGGGGCTAATAAAAACAAAGCCCACAGCTAGGCCAGCCACAGCAAGCACACCCTTCCCTTGGGAATCTAGAATGAGCCTTCCTCCTTCAGAAAGCCCCAATTCCTGTCAAGCTCAGGTGGCAGTGAGCATGGAGGAGAGTTCTGAAGACAGCATGAACCCGAGGACAGGTGCAGGGTTTTCAGAGATCTAACCAGGGCCTGACTGGTGGCAGAGGCTGGGCAGCTGTCCTCCTTTCTGGTGGCTTCTGCCTCCTTCTGGACCGGACTCCAACTGGGCCTGGTCTGGGCAGCCAACCTGAGACTCCAGTGTGGATCCATGGGCTGCCTTAGGCAGGGGATGAGGGAGGTTTTACTTTGCTTGGTTGCATGTGACAGGTGAATGCCTTCCTGAAGGGTTCCGAGTCATGTTCAGTAGCAGCGGAGCTCTACAGAGCCTGGAGACAGCCCTGGCCCCACTCTGCAGCTCGCTCTGGGCATGCCGTGTGGGAGAGGTCGGTGGATGCTACCCCGACCTAGGAAAGCACATTGCTTAGGTTAGCACACGGGACAGTCACTGACACTCAACCCTGGAGGCTAAGTTCCCAGTTTCAGTCTTTCCAGAAACACACCGTGCTGATAGGGATCACTCCCCACGCTGTTCCCAAAGCAGATGGTAACTGATGACAGGGATCCCCAGTGGTCCTACTGGTGGGGGCGAAGCCGCGCAGCTGCTCACATCTGCACTCACAGGAATTAGATGCAGGGACTCCGCTCAGGTCTTGGATGTGCTTCCTGCTGGCTCCTCTGCACATGCTGGAAGTCTCCTGAGGGGAGCTGCCCTGCCCTCAGGAATTTAGTGGAGGACACTCAAGGTTGGCTGCCATCCAAGAGCCCCTCTTGGGGCCAAGCTGTCTACTCGCCCTTCTCAGAGAGTTCTCCAGAGGCCAGTCATCCATCAGTGTAGGGGGCTCGCCTGCTGCCAAGCTGGGGCTGGTAGGGCCGGGTAGAAGTTGCACCATAGTAGGACACAAGCTTGAGCCTAAGATTCCCCCACCCCTGTTGGGGTTCTGCAGAGAAACACATCCAGGGTCTGAGTGTGAGTGTGTGGTGTGTGTGTGTGTGTGTGGTGTGTGTGGTTGTGTCAGTATTTGTATGTGTGTCATTTGTGTGTGGTGTGCATGTGTGGTATGTGTATGTGTGTGGTGTGTGTGTGGGGGGTGTGTGGTTGTGTCTGTATTTGTATGTGTGTCATTTGTGTG